>VZRU01016224.1:132409-154980 GCA_013398155.1 Pedionomus torquatus
AAAAAAAAAAAAAAAAAAAAGAAGGGGGATTATGCTTATTGGTTTCTGAGAGTCAGAAATGATCTTCACTGTGTAGGTGATCAGCCCTGCTGATTCAAAGTCTGAATATTGAGCCCATTTTTTAAAAAAAAATATCCCTTGGAATTGTCTTATTCCAGATCACGCAGAGTCAAGCCTCTTGTGTACCACTGACAGGATGTTCCCCTCCTCTGTCCCTATGGTTGATCAAAGATGAAATTGGCCACTCCAGCTCATCTTTCAGGGTTAGCAAGGGCAAACAAAGGCAAGGAGGAAAGGAACATTATAAATGTAATATGTCTTGGATAACAAGGTGTATGTTAGCAGAGCAGCCATGACAACAAAAGAGATTGAGGCATTTAAAGATCCAGCTCATAGTTAGAAACCTCCCTATAAATACACAATTGGACATATTAGTTGATTTCAAGCAATTAATTTGAGCTATTTGGCATAGTTTCCCTGGTTTAAGCAAATAAATTTAATTTAAAAAAATATAATCTGTAATTAATTCCTTTCCTTTTTTTCCCCTGGGTTTGTATTTATTTTTTTTTTTTCTTCCCTCTGCATTGAATTCATCTAAGAAAGCTGTACCTTTAAATATGGAATTAGTTTCCTTTGCCTACTGCTGCAGAGCTTTCCTTGGGGGAAAAGGATCAGAAGAACAGTTATCCGCACCTCGGATGAAGTGGAAAATTTACTTGTAAGTGGCATTTGCTGCTCTCTTCAGTAGCAATAATCCAGCCATTGAAATGTTACTAAGACTGCTTCTTTTGACCCTTTTTAACAAGATCATAGCTTTCAGCATTTCAAGTACCCTTATCAACCAGACCCAGCAGTGGCTTCCGGAAAGGTATTACCTGATGCAGGTGTCAGAGAAAGTCAATCAGCCCCAGCACTGAGCAATTCTTATCAAAAATCCTTTGCTCTTTACTTTGTATGATTGTTCCCTTCCTTATTGATGTGGGGGCTTTAAGGTTGGTTGAAGAACTTTGTGAGCAATGTACAGGCTTTTTCTTTACATAAGTGACTTTTATGAAACATCAACTCATTAAGGCAGTTACTACAGTGTGTGCATTGGAGTTGATGTGAATGAAAAGCCTCCAGGGGAGAGGTCTACAAAACACTAGGCAACCTTTAAGGTGGCCAAAGTAAAAATCAGCAGGTCTCATGAACATGATCCATACAAGATTTCTACCAAAGTCACGGAGAATTTCCATTCTCTTCTTAACTTAATTGCCTACATATCTACGTTCAGGAGAATGAGAAGTTGATATTGTGATTTACAGCAACAGGTGAAGGTAATCCATGATGGAAGATAACATTTGTCAAAATCAAAAATTAGGAGCTGGAGAAGAAGCAGGTGTTGAGCACAATAGCTCTTTGGATAATTGGACAACACTTGAAGTGCAAAATCACAAGGATTTTTGGACTTCCAAAGTTAGTAAGAAATACAAAGAGGGCTTAGGCAAATTGAACTTGAATTTTCTGAGCTATGAAGATATCAAAGGAATAGCTCACTCTTTTTTTTTTTTGGTATATTGGGAAAAGAAAGAAAGGAAGCAGAAGTGTTTAAGTTTATCTGCCCTTATCTTTTTCTATCACCACTGTATTTGCTTTCTGTGCTCTATATCTCACAATCTCTATATGGATTAAATAATTTTAGATGCCATTGTAAAATATTTCAAGATGCACTGCCAAAAAATGTTGGAAAAAAACTAAATATCCTTATCATACCAATGTGATAATTATTGATCGTCAAATAGTTGATTACTTAGAAATGTATATTAATCTATCATTATTATTAGACCTGTGGGTTTTTTAAAAAAAAAAAACAAAAACAAAAACAAAAACAAAAAACAACCAACAAGCAAATGGTAATAAGAAAATTCACATCTAACTAAGGTATTTTTGCATCATGCACACAGTCACCTTCTACTTTTCTTACAAATAATGGAAACTCATAAAAGTTTTGTAGCATGAAAAAATATTATCCTTGACGTTTACTAATAAAAGCAACAATTTTGTAAGGATCTGGGATATTCTCCATCCTTTGAAACTTGTTGATGCCCTGGTAATACCACTCTACAGAAATGGCAAGTAGTAATCAAGGGAACTGATACAGAAATCATTGAGAAAAGTTGAAAAGCCAGGGAATGCCAAACTTAATGTCTGTCTATGCCTGCAAGAATTACTGTTGTTCTGAAGATCCACTAGAAAGCAACACTGCAAATGTCATATTCAACTACCTTTGATTCCTGGAACTGAGTAACTCTAAGTTCTAGCTTTGCAGAAAAGGATCTAGGGGGTCCAACAACTATAACATGAGTGGACAATGTGCCTTTGTGCCAAAAAATTGTGTTCTTTAAGGTGAACGTGGTATTGCAAGTGTGCGTGCTAGAATTGGATATTGGATATTGCTTTCTATTTTCCTGAATCTACTGAGTTTGTGAGTGTTCAGTACAGCAACATTCACAGGATTTGTTTACACATTTGGTAAAGATCAATATATTTTCAATATGCCTAGAATGTCTTAACAAGTGTCCTGAAAACCTTATGCAATATGAAAAATTGATTGGATGGGATTCTCATTTGAGACCACCCACAAACTTATTGATTTTTGTTGGATGTCAGCTTTGCAAAATGCTTCTTATAAGTTTTCAACTCTGAAACATCTGTGGTGAAATTAAAAGTCCACCTGAGTCAATGAAAAGCTTTGATATTCTTCTAGTGGTGAAAAATTTCAGCAGGTGTACACATTTCTTAAAAGCTATAACACATCAGTATCCATCCTGCAAAGCATGTATTTCCTATTGAATGTTAGATGAGTTCATGATACCATTCAAAGAAAAAGAAAAAGGGAAGAGGACACTTCAGGTTTCAATTGCAGTAAGGATTAAAACATTTTCTTGGGAAAGGGAATTAGTGATCCCTATCCAAGCTCTCTTATGCAGTGCCAGCGGAAAGTAGGACTCCCAACTCCTGCTTTCCAGAAGACAGAAGTTTAATTAATGCTTTCTGAGGGAAGCAGGTTTGAACTTGCAAATAACTTAGTCTTCTCAATATTGATAAACTGATCCTTCTCCTGAAATTAAACAGTCAAACCCTTTTCTAAAAAACAGGTGAGAAAGAAGACAGTAATATTCTGTAGAAGATAGCTACATGAGAAAGTAACACTTGATTTTTAGTCAAGTAGTTGAAATATTCTTCCAGAAATGGAAAAGCTTACATTCTGTCTTTTTTCTGCCTAATCTATATCAAATCTACCCTTAAGTAAATGCACTAACAATTAGAGTATAAGATATTTGAGGGTATATTGTTCCCATTTGTCTCCTGTTGAAAACACCCTACTTTTAAAAAATATATAGATGAATAAATAAATCAACAAATAATAATCTTCTGCTACCCACATATTTAAGAAGAGAGAGCCAATCTTCTGTTCTGAATAACTGCTGTCATGGTCTACAGTCTCAGCTGATGAATATTTATTTACCTAGAAAAACTGGAACAGCTTCAACAAAAAAAACAATATAAGAAAGTCTGATATCTGAATGACCATGTTTGGTCTCCAGTGGATTTTCATAGGTTATTTGAGTGCAAATACTTTCAGGCAAAGTTTAGGATTGTATTTGTCTTTCCCCTATGAGTTTCATTGCCATTAAGTTAGACACTCAGGCTCCTTTTGTTTTGCAAGTAGCCCAATTTATATGTGACATTTTTACACATGGCTAGATATTATGGAAGTAATATCTGAGCATATTCTCTATCAAATGATCTGTGTATTCAGCTGGGATGCTGGAGATTTGGATTCAAAATCCCTGCTTCAAATCAGAGGGCAGAGTTGATTTGGGGTTTCTTATATTCCAGATGAGTATTTTTAATGATTGGCTACTGGGTCATTAAAAAAAGTGTGAGAAGGAACCCCACTGTTGTCTTGCTTACAAAGTGGCTTCGTTGAATTATTTGCTTTACCAGGGTGGTAAATTGTAAGGGGAAAGATGCAGCAAAATTTCTGAGAAGCCTCATCCTGCTGCTAGTATCTGCAATTAACCATCTTAGATGGTTTCTAGGGTCAGTATTATGGCCTTTATAGATTATACTCTTAAAAGCCTAGACAGGTGATAACACCAGGTTGTAGATCCTGTCCTCTGACAAACCACTAAAACACCGCAGCACTGACCTTAATTCCCCTTTGAAGTTCACCCAGACATCCCACTGTACATATGGGATCTCTCTCTTCCATAATTAAATATCCTTTTTAGACCTAGCACAATAGTATAAGAGAGGTCAAGGTCAGGACAAAGTTCTATTCAGAAAAGAAGAGAAAAGAATGGGAATATGAAAATAACCAGATTAAGGCACATTTAAATGTGCCTACTAAACTGCTAAACTACTTTTTTTTTTTTTTTTCTCCAGGCAACAGAAATGGACCTGACACCAAAAAATGGTTTAAATGGGTTGAAAAGTTTCTGCAAGTACATGTGGTGGCTAAGTCGGTTATTCTGATTTATATGTAATGTCAAGTCACTTGTCTGTAATTACCTGCCATGAGACTGCTCTAAATAGATATGTGACCTTGAGCTGCCTGTGTACATCTAGGTTATATGTAAGGATATGATACTACTACTTCTGTTAGAGTCCTTACTGACTGCTTTAAACCTTTTGAGCATTACATCTTAGACTCAGTTCGGTGTGAAAGTATCTTCCTTCCTATCATCAATGTAGCCAGTGAATAACAACGGTCAGAAATACTTTTAGATGCACAAGATTTTAGAAAAAAACATGACAACTATATATATATGGCTTTTTGTGTGAAATATAAGACATTCCAGAAGACGTTAAGTCAAAAAATATACCTCAAGTCTTCAACTGAAGTAAATTAACTCCAAGTGATTATTTTCCTTAGCTGCTACACATTTAAAAGCTGTCTTCATTTTCCTACCACTACTAATGGAATCATGAATGGTAGGAGTTGGAAGGGACCTTAAAGATCATTGAGTTCCAACCCCACTGCCCATGGGCAGGGACACCTCCCATTACACCAGGTCGCTCAAAGCCCCATCCAGCCTGGCCTTGAACACCTCCAGGGATGGGGGATCCACAACTTCTCTGGGCAACCTATTCCAGTGCCTCACCACCCTCACAGGAAAGAATTTCTTCCTAATATCCAATCTAAATCTCCCCTCTTCCAATTTAAAACCATTACCACTTGTCCTATCACTACACTTCCTGACAGAGTCCCTCTCCAGCTCTCCTGTAGGCTCCCTTCAGATACTGGAACAGACTTCCAATTTCATCTATGTTTCTCACAACCTGTTGCAACATTACCTTGAAATGCATAAAGCGTGAGGTAATATTCTCTCCACTCTGCTTCCCAACAGTAAGTTCTTTGAGCACATCAGCTCTGTAAATATGATTAGTGATGCATAGTTAGTCTGTGCAGCAGCACTTAGAGAAAAAAAGAAAAATCTACTCTTCCTCATTGTTGCCTGTGAGTATTCAAGCCCAGTGGATTAATTTGTTTTCCCTCTGTACCACTAGTTTAATTTTTGAGAAAAGAAATCATTTTAAATTGGGTACAAGATGTGCAGGTTCAGTTGTGCTGAAGGTGTGCTCATCTTTGATTTAGCCTTGTCTTTTTCCTTTGTTATTCTTTCCTTCCCCCCTTTCCCTGGTGCTGTTTTGAAAGAAACAGCAACTGTGTGATTCTCTCACCGATAAGAAAAGGCAGTAGGAGAAAGGTAAATCATATATAATCCCACCTAAATCAACAGTGAGCAACAATTTCTAGTCAAAGAGCAAAAAAAGAGGTGTGCTTCTCTGGGGGGCAAACTCTCCTCCCTTTCCCATGCTATAGGGTGAGTAAATACAAATCCATTTACTACACTAGAGAAGATATCAGGAGTGTATTTAACTCAGGGAAGAGATGAGGACACTTTTGTCCCCATCCTCTACTTACAGCACCGATCAGGTATGTTATTTAAATGTGTCACAAAGCATGGATTTGACTGTAGGTAGAGACACAACTGTTCATCCTCAATGTAACGAGTTAAGCCTCAGATAGGCCAAAAGGAAAAAAACACCCACAACAATCTAAATTCGATCTTTATCTATTACCAGCCAGTATCCCTTCAGCTAAGGTAACTTGTCAGTTCTAATGGGTGAGTGTCTTCTTTAATGGAAGGAAAACATTGGTATTTGAACACTTACCTGGATTTGGGCTTTTTGCTATGGCTTTTACAGTCTGATGTTACTTTAGAATATAGCAGTATTTTTGGTGTGAAAATCACTTTTGGCACAAAGTCAAATGGCTAAAAGTATACCATCCCCTCAGAGAAGTCTCTCTCTCATCTTTCTGGACCCAAAGCTTCTCTTGTTCTCACATGTCACCGTCACACATAAAGTTGTCCTCACAGGAAAGCAGTGGAGAATTTATGGTCCCCCAGTTTTGTTGAAGAGGGGGAGTGACCAAGGGCTGGCTTGGAGTTGCCCCTTAACCAAGGCTAACCCACCAGAGCAGGTATGATCTTCTACTTGCTCTGGAGCTCCACACAGAGATCCTAAATTCGATCACTGTTTCTGGCTGTAACTTTTCTGGAATTAGCAAATAGTAATGATGTCTACTGTGCTTGCCTACC
Organism: Pedionomus torquatus; assembly: GCA_013398155.1. NCBI lineage: Eukaryota > Metazoa > Chordata > Aves > Charadriiformes > Pedionomidae > Pedionomus > Pedionomus torquatus. Next base: position 139,063 of record VZRU01016224.1, read on the forward strand.
AGAGTGACAAAGGGATTTGGGGATCTCTTGGATTATATTATCTGGACAGCTTTAATAACTGTTCCACTAAGTTAAATGACCAGTGTATGTTTGTCTTTCACCTGAAATATAAAGCCCAAGGAGTGTCCTGACCTCCAATAGCCTAGAGGAGCATGAATTCTGAACTAACAGTGATAGGCACAGGCCGCAACACCTGGTCAACTCTTTACAGTATAACAAGACTCCCTTTAAAGGGCCAAATGTTGCCTTGGACTCATTTTTATTATAAATCAATGAGAGTTTATAGCCAGTTCTGGCTTGAAATAAAAGAATCCATGTACATGATCAACTAAGTCACACAAGGTCATTTGAACCTCAGTCAGTTTCACAGTATGACTTTTGAAGTTCTTGTTGAACTTCAATGTGTGTGTATTCTCCCTCTCTGCTTCTAGTGTGATCATGGGTAGCTTCCGTGGTATCTTTTTCCACTCTTTTATACTTCCTAGACTTCCATTCAGTTCAGGATTCAGAATCAGAGAAAAAAAAGATGAGATGCAGTCCAGGTCTGACCAAGGATATTTTCTGAAAAGGAATGAAATTATTATCCTATAGAATTTTTTCCAAATTATACACAATGGAGAAGATTCCCATCAAGTTTAACCACTAGCAGACATAGTATTATGAAACTATAGGTCTTATTGTGTTACTAAGTGTATGTCAGCCTAGATTAACCTTAAATTTTGAAAACATGTCAAGTAAACATGCAGTTTAATATGTGATCTAAAGGCAGCATCTTTCCAAAGTAACTATTTTCCCCCAGGCAAGTACTTCATTGCAATAAAGAAATAAATTAAATTAAACCTGACATTGAGAAGATCCCCAAATGCTTGAACAGCAGCAGAATGGAGCAGAAAAAAGTCTTCCCACAACTTCTGTCTAAAACCCAACTGATCAAAGAACCCAGTTCTGATCTGTCTCGGTTGTACTGCTTAGTGGACTTTGAATGAAAGGAGAAAAGAAAACATGACATCCAGGGAGAAATAAAACAAATGAAAAGAGGAAACTCCCCTGATATTCACTCTGTGTGTCACTTTGAAGGAATTATTTATCCATTTTAGTAAGTTATTAGACTTACTAAAATGAAAAAGTTTAATATGAACACAGAATGTTCTTGGGGCAAATTAATTGCAAGATTGATCCTCAGCAGGTGTAAATTAGAGTAATTTAATGGAATTCATAGCCAGACATCAAGCTTCCTCAGATGAGCATCTGGTCTATCGCGTGTTGTGTTTTTTAGCAGACTAAATGCTAAATCAAGCCATTCTAATAAGCTGTATTTTTCTGCGATTTTCTGTTCTCAAATAATGGCATATATATATATGCCATTATTATATATATAAAATAACCCCAGCAACTTCAATTAATTTGTTACAAAATCTGTTCTTAAACTGCACTGGACCAAACTCTTTTAACCTTTCTCTGTGACACATCTCAAAGGATATTACTCTTGCTGCTCTGCTTCTTACGAGCTCATGGGCAATTACGTTCTTGCTGAGTTATTGCAACAAAAGCTGCAGAAAGTGCTCTGGGTGAGCACAAGTGCCTTTCACAGCAATAATACCACCTCTGAAGAGTTAAACTAGCTTCCAGTAGCACGCTAAGATGGCATTCTCTTCATTTCCTCTTTGGGACCCATATATTTCATGGCACATTTAAAGGACATTTTCAACATTACCCTCAATTATTATTTTTTTTTTTTAAATCTTCTATATGTGTTTGTCCTCTTTTAAGCAATTTTTATTCCAATGACTGTTTCCTATTTACCTGCACAATTCAGCCTTTTCCTCATTAACTTTTTAAATATAATTTTACTATGGTTAATTATTTGAATTCAGTGGCATTCAGAGGACAAGTATCTAAAAGCAATTATGTTTTGCATATCAACAGGCAGCCCATGTTCCAAAAAGCTTACTGCAAAAGGAGAGAAGAGAATTAGAAAAGAAATTCAGGCCTCTCTGAGCTCACTGTCACGATCTGGCTGAACACCAGTCAAGTCAAGGTCTAATACAGGGACATCAAATCACTGATCCCGTATCTTGCAGCAATTCGGCACCTTATCTGGCAGCTGCTGAGTATACAGACCAGTACTCTTTCCTCATCATAAAAATAAAATTACTCTTCTGTCTAATAAATGTTAGATAACACCCTACTGTATCTTGTTCTTAATCATGAACACTTCACTTATTAATCAAGCCTATCAATGGTACTTTTAAAAATATTCTCCTACATAATTCTATACCTCAAATACTGTGTTCAGTTCGGGGCCTCACACTACAAGAAAGACATTGAGGTCCTGGAGCATGTTCAGAGAAGGACAATGAAGTTGGTAAAGGATCTAGAGCACACGTTCTGTGAGGAGTGGCTGAGGGAGCTGGGGCTGTTCAGCCTGGAGAAAAGGAGGCTGAGGGGAGACCTTATCGCTTTCTACAACCACCTGAAGGGAGGGTGTGGTGATGTGCAGGTCAGTCTCTTTTCCCAAGTAACAACTGATAGGACAGGGAGAAATGTCCTCTAGCTGTACAAAAAGAGACTTAATTGATTATTAGAAAAAAAAAAAAAAAAATCACCCAAAAGGTTATCATGCATTGAAACAGGCTGCCCAGGGAAGTGGTTGAGTCACCACCCCTGTAGGTATTTCAAAGACGGGTAGGTGTGGTGCTGAGGGACATGGTGGACTTGGAAGTGCTACCTTAATGGTTGGACTCAATGATCTTAAAGGTATTTCCAACCTAAATAATTGTATGATTCTATAGTTTCTGAAGTGGTCTCCATCAGGAAAAACTGGTATCTCATTTTATATTCCCATTTCTCCATTAAACAGGTAAATTAGATGACTCAGCCTACAGGCTTTTTACATAAATGTATAGAACATATCATTCTTATTTTAGCCAGTGATCCATGGTTTTAATTTTTTTTTTTTAATTTAATTTTTCTTAAACTGCATTTCTCTTAAAGGCTTTCAGTCATTTCTTTTATGTATGCATTTTGGAGTTCCCAAGGGACTCCTCTAGAAATCATTTCTTCATTTCAGCAAAGCTTTGTTCTTCACCCCTCTCTCCAGTTGTATTGACTGATGGTAATTATTTAGTATATTTGCTTTTTCCTTTGTCCCCCATCTTTAATTCCCTATAATAATTCTTAAGAGAGTTCATCTTTCATTTCACTGTTGTTTACTTTCCCTAGCATGAAATCACATTATTTGTTCAGCATCCTGTTATTCAAAGATCATTATATTTTCCCTCACTGAAACATTTCTTTGTTATTTTCACATCCTCCCAGAGGAAGCCCCATCCACAAATTATTAGATTCTGAGTAACTTTTAAATGCTTTTGATCAATCTTTTATATTCTTGTTTACATCTTGGTCTAATCACATTGGTTTGTGCCTCATGCTGCCTTTTTGACAATTAGGACACTATTTACGAAACAAATGGATTATTTACATGACAATAACTTGTAACTAATATGTGTTTTCTTTGTGATTTGTTAGGTTTCATGATTTATCAAAACCGTTCTTTGACAGCTGTCTCCTCTACAGGACAGAGAAAATGAGTGCTTAATATACACTGTGATTATTTCCTTTCAGCATGCATTACAGACTAATAAAGTACTAAGACCACAACAAAATGACTATTCCTGAAAATATATGAAATAGGGATAGCTCAGGCATAAAAGATTTTAAAAGGGCCAGGATGCTTGGTCACAAGAATGTTGCCTTAGCTGCTAATGCAGTGAATTTAACCACCTCATCCCACTTTCTGCGTTAGTACAATGAAGATAAACCTTAATTCCTCTTCAAGAAGCTTTCAGATCCAAGGATCAAAAAAGCAAGATCACTGGGGAAAAGGTGTGATGGAAGTGTTTTCAACTTAGGGCTCAAGGTTGTTTGAACATGTACTGGTGATAAGAATAATATTTATATGTGGATTCAAATAAACTTTGGCTGGAGCATCCTGCAAATATAACCACTGTTACTGTTGTGGGAGTATTCTGACTGTTAGCTGTTAATGACAAACACAAGTTAGGTACAAGTCTGTCCTATTCTTTTCACCACAGCCCCTTGGAAGGCTGCAATGAGAGAGGCTCTGAGTCCTTTTATATTGCTGTGTCTCCTGACCACACAATATGGTTGAGACTAATCCTTTCTAGATCCAACCATAGCAGGAAGAGTTTTCCTGTCTGTCCTTCATAACCCCAACCACTTCCTGGAAAGGAATCACACCCTATGAAAATTATCATCATGGACTTTATTGATGGCTTACTGGGAACCTAGAGACCTCGTGGGCATGCAGGTGATCAAAATGCCATTAACAGTGTACCATTTCTGGTTTTTGTTACTATTGCTGGCATGAAAGCAACTGGCAGGTTTTTCTAATTGATGTTTAATTATCTCCCTCTACCATCAAAATCGGTAGCTGTTGGCTTCCGATTATTCTCCTTCATCTCATTTTCTGTTCATCTGCTATACATTTTCTCAAAGTCTAGCACTAAGTGCCTTGCTCTTCAGGGAGCTTTTCAGAACTCATTATATGATCTTGGTGCTCCTTGCTGCTTACTCCTACTGATATATCTTTTCTTCTCTCCATCTCACTTAGTAAAGGTAAGCATTCATGGAAACCCTTAATCTCACCTAATCTAAATTGGCATTTACTAGCTTTCTCAGCTCCAAGAGTGCAACCATGACTGAGTATCTGTCCCTGTAGGTAATGAGACTGTTATTCACAGCCGCATTTCAAAGTGTGTCAATTCTTGACTTTGTTAAATCAAATAATGTGCGGATGGCACCTGTAAGATTTTTGTAGTTTAAAACTTGCTTTGCAGGAAAATGTTCTGCCTGTTCTATTTATCACCACGTTAAATGAAATGGCCACTAGAGGGGGACATACTGTGAGCAACTTGAAGTACATGTTATATTCCTGTTGATAAGTGTGATGTAAATACAGAGCCAGCTATCATTTAAAATATTAAGTGTCTTATGTCACTGTTTTTTCTTTTTATCCTTCAGAGCTTTTAAAAATGCACCCAAACCACTCACACTTTATGGAATGAAATAATCATCGTTAGAACAGAAACATCATTGTTCCAAGGTGTTATGGGAAGTATGTTTAATGTTTTACTGTCAACATGATTGAAACCTCTACTCTTTTCTTCCTTTTACATTCACGTTAGTGCCATACATCTGATGTTGAAATATCTTAGCTGGAAAAAAATGTGAAGGAATTAACAAGGTTTCTCGTTGCATAAAACTTAGAGATTTCAGAAAAAAAATAGAGACTATAATGAAGTTAAAATAACAGAATTGAGGAACAATAATTTCAAATTTTTAATTAAGAGGTTTATGAATAAAATAGTAATTCTAATGTAAAAACAATAATAATAAAAACAGAAAGAGCATGATCAAAAATAATCTGATATCAACAATCTAGCCTTCTTTGATGCAAAGATACATAAGTAAAACTGCATGAAAACTAAAAATGTAAAGGTCTCTTGGCAAATGGTTTTTACACACACACAAGTATACACATATATCATAGAACAGAATCATAGAATGAGTTGGTTTGGAAAGGAACTTTAGGATCATCAAGTCGACCGTTAACCCAGCACTAAACCATGTCCAGCACTAAAGCATGTGAGAGCTAGGAGCCTACACATATACTATAAACATGTTGTTAAAAATAGCATCCCAGAAATCACCCAAAGCTTCAGCGGAGAATTTATACACTGACTTTAATGATGCTGAGTAAGTGTCCTTCTGTCATCAAAGAGTGATAAAGGCATGGATGAGGTAACACAGCTCCTAATATCAGTGGTGCCCTCCACATGCCTGTAGAAATCTACTTTTTGAATACGGGGGGAAAAAAGCAATCAGGGTAGTACAGACTGTGACACCTATTTATCTCTGTAGCTCTCTTTATTCCAGAATGAACTATTCCAGCAATATGTGATAAAAATAAATATATATATATATAAATCATCCTCCAATTCCATTGTCACTCATCTGCATGTAATACAAACCCCATTCCTCAGTCATGAGCTGTAACTGCTCTGTGGGTTTTGACAAGGTTTTAAATGCGGCCACAGTGCTAGTGCTGACCACATACTCTGGTTTGTTGCTGTATTTGAGCCTCAGCAATAATTGCTCTGCTACATTTTGAAGGCCGACAGCTCTAAACAAGGCATATTGATCCTTTCCACCTGCCCTCACCCACCCTACCTTATAATGGCCAGGAGATTATACAGTCACACTGTAAAGTACCATTTGACAGTACCACTAAAACGTGCTGCCACATCATGTCATTGGCGATGTAATTTTATTTGCACCTTAAGGGGAGTCATTTTCCGAACCACTGTTCAAAAACGTGATGAAGTTAAATGCTCTTTCTTATGGCCTGATGATATTCCCTGTGCCATCGCTGTATCAAAGAGCCCTTTTTCTTACCCGGGGAAGAAAGCAGCAGCTGAGCATGAATGAGCTGTTTGTGTGTGAATCCAAATGTTTGATTGTCGGGTGGCTGTAATCAGCTCCTGGCTGGCAGCTGCCGGGTGACGTCAGATGTAGCCTTGGTCGACATCATGCTGCCAGCCAGGAGCCATCCTGTTGCCAGGCAGCCCGTTGCTGCTCAAAAAGTCTTGTGCAGTCAAGAGAAACACAATTGCTCATTGCCCTCCAGAAAGGCTAGGCTTAAAAAAAACTGTCCCTACTGACCAAGCAGCAGGTGTGGCTTGAGGCTGGAGATAAAAAATAACCTCCCACCTGGGTTCCCTGTTCACAAAGTTTGCCAAATAGCAGAAGCAGGTAGCTTTGACTGCAGAGCTGCTTCTCTGTATTCCTCCTCCTGTTATCTTCAGTCCCCGGGATCCCATAAGGTGGTACCCTTGACCCAGCTCATGTGTAGGGGGCCTACTTGGTTTGTCAGTCAGATCCCAGGCTCAGCTGTTTATTCTGACTCTGTTGCTTGAAGTTTGAAAACAAGTGAGCCACCTGAAACTGCCTGCTCTGGAACACCTCCTTTCCCACCCTGCTATGAATGTTGTGACCTGCAGAGATGCTTTGGTGGCCATTGCTCCCACTCAGCTCACAATAGTTAAGATTTGGACTTTGCTAAAGAAAAGCTTTCATTTATGGAACAGTCTTCTTCAGGAGTTCAGGGCAGCGTCTGCAACCGTGTCTTCACTGCCAAGTGCAAGAGAAGTCCCAGGATTTTCACTGACCCCTCACAACTTCTCACAGCAGCGAGACGCAGCAATCCAGATGCTTGTCAGAGTCTTCTTGAAAGAAGTAAACTGTTGTTCAACGAGATGAGATAAACGCAACGTAGAGAAGAAGATCTGCTTGCAGGATCAGTGTAATGGCTCCTCAAACACAATACTTAGTCATTTGAAGTGTGGTGAAATTGTCTAAGTGGGGCATAGCCCTACACTGGGTTAGAAAAGCCACTCGAACCATGATGGAAAAAGCATTTCCAGAGCAAGCATAGCAAAAGAGAATGTTGGGTTCTGACATTCAAGCAAATTCTCTCTGCTGTTAGGATAAAAAGTCACACAGCCCAACATTTACTCTAAGACGGAGCTGACTGAAGGTTTCTTCAAAGGAAAGACTTTGCTTAGCCTTATTGTCTGGGGATAGGGTTGGCACAAATGGAAGTTTAGGAATCTCTAAGGTGTTCATATATACTGACCTTAGGAAGGATTCAGCTCCAAATTAAGACATTAAATTCTGATACGAATATATTGCTATCTACACATGGCAAGGTGTTCGTGCTTTCATTACAGACAGGGAAGACCAAGAATTCTCCTTTGTTGTCAATGTACACTATACATTACATTATGTATACATATACAATGTACATATATACATTACTATACATTACTACACAGTACTATATATATAGCACTGATAGCTATTTGAGGTGCCCCGTGGTATCCAGTCTATTTTTGCTGGGATGTTAGATACAAACGTACTCTTCTCAAAGGAGAGCTAGGAGCCAAGCAGGATGAAGTAAAGACCTTTAGTCACTAGGTACCTGTGTTTGGACAACTGAATCCAGTCCCGTGTGTCCAGCAAAGCTCAAAACTATTGATTGCCAATATGAATAGATGATCCCAGAGAAAAACAATAGCTTAAAGCATCATGGTCTCCAATTTTCACTTCAGCAGAAGGTGTCAGATCCCTTCATGTAAGGTAATTCAGGGATGCCTAAAAAAACCCACAACACAGAAAAGTAGTGATCTTTCCACTGTCCACAATTCCAAATCAGGAGCATCCCAATCACAGTTAAATATGCTCTGAACATCATATTATTTCAACATATTAATGACATGTAAATGTTTTCAGAATAAACTACACTCATGTAAATTATTTTGGCTCTGAACTTATTTTATTCTGACAGAGCTGTGCATTTGATCTGGGCACAAAGAAAATTCACATTTTCAGGACTCATTAGTATGTGTGAACATCAGACAAAGGTGACAAAGCAGTTTGGTAGACTTCCATTATTTTAGACTGAAAAGTCAGTCATTTGGGTGAGTTGAGATGCCTCCTCTGTGAGAGTTCTGCCAGTGACTAAAAAGGAATTTAGGTCAGATCCTTGAACACGGTGACTAATGCAGTGACAAAACACAGAAGGAAGTTTAGACTCAAACTCTGTTAATAGGTATGTGGAATTATCAGCTGGAACAGGCTCAGTGGTACTAGGTCATTTAATTGTCCCTTCGTGTAACACTCACTGTAGAATTATTCCCTTCAGTGTAACAAGTCTCCGGTGCTTTATTTTAATTGTTCAATAAATTTTGGAGATGCAGTAATTAACATGGTCTATCAAATATAATCAACTGCTTACTTGTAACCAATTAGAAAAAAAAAAAAAAAAAAACCTTTAGTCAAATACATCATTAGACGGTACTTACTACTAATCCACTATTTGCTATATCTTTGTGAAATTTCTTCACAAATATTTGGTCTATGCAGACAAGTTTTGATTGCTTCATAATTCTAGGAGAATATATTTATTTGTATACATTAAAAAATTATATCACAATATTTGGTAGCAAATCTGCCTTCAAAAGATTTGGGGAATAGAATTATACAACACAATTCACCACAATTCACATTTTTATATTACATTATTTTGTTTCCTTTTGTTGTCAATACATAGGCACTGATGCCTGTTTAAGGTTCCTTACATGAGTGGAAGAATAGATAAGAAGAGGGCTGGAGAAAATAGTATATAAGTTGCCAAAAATTTGTATCACCTAATTAAAAATAACTGAGATTTAGAGAAGTGAGTCTGTTGGCCGAATTTATTTAAAGTAAATGGAAATGCTCAAAGTGTTTCAGTAATGTTGGGGGAAAAAAAATGAAGGAAACCAAAAGCAAAGAATAGAAAACTTCTGAATTCATCAGAGCCAGCCAAAAAGGTGACGTACTCTGCTCAGCTGAGCACAGTGAAGCAGTCCCTGAGCTACCAGTGACCTGAAATACTCCATCCAACAGAGACAATGCAATGTATCTTGTGGAAATAAACAACTCTTACTGACATCTGTTCAGCTATACTGAAACATCGTCCAGTCCAAATACTCCTGGACTCTAAGAGAGATGGTTCCTTTTGGATGTGCTGTTCGGAGCGTAACCTGCCTTCAGATCCAGAGTTAAGTTGGATGCCCCCATGATTTCCTCCTCCACAAGATGCCAAAATGCCTACAGTTACTGTATCTTATTGTGTTGCTACTCTTGTCTGTTTTATATTCTTTGTCTTCCCTGTGTGGTCACTTGCACAATAAGATATGTACTCCACACTTTATTCCAAATGAGTGATTAATGTTATTAATTGTGGTGGGACTTCAGGAATATTTTTTAAGAATCAGGACCAAAACTCATCTCTTTTTATCTGCATCCTGTTTTCAGATAAATTGCAAGCTATTTTGGGCATATGCCTTCTTCCATCAAGATGGTATGTCCCACAAGGTGACAAGCTCACGTAAGCATGTCACAACTATGGAACTAAGTAAAAAAAGTGATGAATAATGACAGGAATCTATTTCCCTCCTTCCATCTCTTTACAATTTCTACTTTATGTTTTTAAATGAAAGAATTTTGAACAACGAAGATGAGGTAAATAAAACCTTACTTTAGTTGCCCAAGGAAATCTTGGGCCACCAGAACCTGGTCCTCATGGGTGACTTTGGTTATCCAGATATTTGTTGAGAAGACAATACAGCAGTACACAAGTCATCCCTCAGGTTTCTGGAATGCGTTGAAGACTTCTTCCTGCCACAGATGCTGAACATGCCAACTTGGTACAGTGCATTGCCACATTTGCTTCTCAAAAACTGAGAAAGCTTACTTGACACTATTACTACCTGTAGTAGCTTTGGATACAGGAACAACAGCATTGTGGAGTTGAAGATCCTGGTGAGCAGACTGAAAACCAGTAGCAGGACAAAGATAATATATATTATATATAATATAATAATTATAACAATTTTCCTAACATGTTATTTTGGTTTTCTACTTCAGGTTATCATGTCATCACCTCTAATGAATCAAGAGGACATCCTTCTTCCTCAGTCACTGACATTGTCACCTCACAAGCATTTGATTTCAGATCAGAAACACTCTTTTGAAGGGTACCTCTCAAGATACCCCTCATCAGCGAATGTTCTTTGTGCATGCACACTATATTCCTATTAGATGAAACTAAACTGGAAGATCTACTTCAGGATAGTTCTCAAGACACAGATATGTATTCAGTCAATGAATTAATATCAAGACAGATTTAAATAAAAAACTTGAAAACCAGGTTCTGTAGACCTCAAACTATCTTTACAAACTGTTTCACTTTCCAGATCTCCCTTTGCTGCACCACAGTATTTGTTAACATGGAATTGGCCCTTGGACAAAATCACACAGTATAGAAAAGATTCTTATCACGCATTCTTTTCCTCTTGAAAGTCAGTGGGCATCTCGCCATTTCATATCATGCTGTCTGATTTTATCAGTTCCAGGGATACCGTAAGGATATGTTAAACTCTTCAAATAGCATATAGTTAAGACCTTATCTTATTGGATCAATACATATAAAGGACCATGTACTATTTCATTTAATTCGATAAACACTTTACCATTGATTTTCATGCTTACCGAACAGGGCTTCAACATGAGAATATTGTTGATTTCTCATTTCAATTTTAATGAATGATTCAAAATAAATAAATTGACCTGAAGGAAAAGCCACTAAAAGTATAACATCCTGTTTCTTGTAAAGAATCAATTGAACTGGGTCAAAGAGAATCCAGATAATCTGAACATTAAAAATGCATTAGTATTCATCTTTGTTAGAAAGTGACCGTGAGATAAAGTTGTTTGTTGGAAGAATAAAGCAGAACAGCAGAGGTCTGCATAAAGGCTTCCTTTAGGAAAGTACTTAACCAACAGCTCTATTTTCAGCACATGCTTAATCCTTTTGAGTTCAGTGGCTTAAATCTTTCCATCAGTGAGGAGCAAATTCTGAGCAAGAGCCTAACTCTCTTAATTCTGTGAATAGCTCAGGCTTAGGCCAAAACCAATGTCAGACAATACAACTGTTTTTCCAGCAGAATCAGCACATTTTGGATGAGGCAGATAAACCTAATCTGCATATTTATTATCCAGAGGTGTTTCACTCCTCTAAATGCAAAAACATAGGATGGCAGCAGCTGTATTACAAACTACAATCTCTAAAGCACATAAACTATTGAAACAGATAATGCTGGTGCAGTGCATACATCACACCTTGGAATAAAAATACCGTGTCTGTAACATGTTGTAATGTTTAATAAAATAGGTCATCTGTGGAGAGAAAAAGGAGGATGAAGGGAAAATTAATAACCTAGTGAATTTCTCATATTGCCTGTTGGACCAAATCTGTTACCTGTTTTTTTTCAGCTGTAAACCACAGTTCTTTTCAGAGGCCAAGCACAGTAACTGAAATTTAAAACTTTTGAAGACCTATAGCTGTTAATAGACACGTGTGAAGGTCAGGAGTTTGCAAGACAGTTCTAGCATTAATTTATTCTTTTCAAGCTTGGCCTACTCTTGGAATTGCTTGCTGTTGTTTGGTTTGCACCTTGGGAAAGCTTCAAATATTTAAATTTGCAAGAGTCAAACCAAGAGTTTTGAAGTCACAGTCACATATTTTAACACGTAAGAGGGGATTTCTGGAGGATGCTGTATTTGAAAGCATCAAATCAGAAGGTCAGGTGACCTACACGAGTGAGCATTGCATATAGCCTGGCCTGAAGCAGCACAACTGCTTATAAAAGTTACCTTGCACAATTGCAGAGAAGCAACTGAACCTAGCCTTTCATAGCAAGCAGGGAGGAAAAGGGTCTGCTTGTGCTCTTCTGTGGTTCCAATGTTTGTGAGCAGTTAGGGGTTACTCAAATAGGCACCAGTCAGTTTGCAAGTGATAGGTCCGATGTGGTATCAAAGACATATCCCTGGTGCTCTAGTTGTGCACATGGAAGTAATAATTTCTAGAGGTTTCCTTTTAAACTACCTGTCTGGCAACATTTAGTGTGGGGCTGAAAGAGAATCCATGTCCATCTATCCAAACAAAAGCTCTATATATTGCTTCAGGGCACGTGTCTCAATTCTTGGCTTACACCTTTATTTGTCTAAGTACTATGTTTTGCTGACTTGTGCTATGTACTCTTAGAGTTATGCTAACAATGCATGTTGTTATCTCACAGAACAATCTGATTGTTACTAAGGGACAAGATTCTTTACAAAATGAGAATTAATTGGATACTCATATACAGCACAGTTTTCTACTAGACTGTACGAAAAACTCTGTAGAAAATAGGCAATTTTGTGCTATTCTCTAGAGGCTTGAAGGAACGTTTTCCTTTCACAAATTTTTGTAAAGCCCTATCAAAATAATTTCTCCACAATTCTGGAGGACATTCATTTGGGAATCAGTTTTCACATATTCCACTGGGACCCAAGGTATATTGCTTACACTTCAAATTATGGAAGAATTAAAGGACACTAAGTATTGTTATAAACAGAAAATTCACATGATTATGCTTGAAATCCACTCTACTTTCAACTGAAATGTATATTAAGCACAGTGAACCTCCAATAGCAAAGTGATGTATAAAGAAGAATCTTTATTATAGAACATCAACAGAAAGAGTTGTCAATTCAGCTACTCCACAGTGACAGATGTAAAAAAAAAAAAAACACGGAAAAAAACCCAACCCAACAACAAAAATTTGTAATTATAAAAAAAGGTTGGGTGAAAGAAGAAAAAAAAATAAGAAAAGACAAAACTGAAATATAAATCAATCTAACGGGAGCAGGAGAGGAGGTGTTAGCAGCTGAAGTAATGCCTCCGTGACAGACAGATATGTGGTAGAGCTGCTTTATGCCTCTGAGGCCACCTTGCAAGGTAAAAAATGTCCCCACACTAAACATTTCATCAAGAGGAATAACAGATGGCCTCTTTCTTACCCTGTCCAGAATACTGTAATTTGCGTGGTGAAAGGATGACTGAAGACAGATTACTACCTGGCTCCTGTAGGTTGCTTCGGAGACAGCTGTTGCTGTTTTCCTAAGAGAAGAAAATGGGCCTGCTGGTGGATTGTCAATCATTTTGGGTTACAAGCTCACAAAGACGAAGAGTGGGGCTCATACATTCTGAACCTCAGTTGCAGCATGAGTAACCACTGCTGTGGATGCACTGGTATTTCTTGGGGCAGATTTATCAGATATCTTACCTGCCAGATGCTCTTCATCCGTATATGACTCCTGGTGCCTCACACATGCATTGATACACGATGTGCTACCCCCCAGATGATGATAGATTCAAACAGAGATGCCAAAAGAGTTTTTCTTCCTTCCCCTGAGGACAGGGATCTACCTCTGTACTTAGTATTATTCAGAGGGAGCATCAGTCAGGCAGTGGCTACAGAAACTATTTTGAGCTCTTAAGCTCGCTGTAACATGTAACAATTCATATGGGGAAGAGAAATAAAACATCAAACAGATAACTGTTTGGCATGTCATGTACACACGAGTATCTAATATCATTCTCTACATTATTTATTTTTTTTCTGTTTCATTTGTGTAGTCTGGGGTGGACTCACCAGAAAAATGCCCCGCATGAAATTAGAGTCTCTTCTCCTGCTAATCTCTTAAAATTCAGTCTCTTAATTCTTATATACAGAGAGGGTCTTGTCTTACAGACAAGAAAGCCCCATAGTATACTTTGAGATACGACAGGAGAAGAGAGTTATTCCTAAACAGGTAAAGCTGGTATGGAACACTGTTTACTGTGGAGGGTTTGGGTAGTTTGGTTGTGTTTTTTGGTTTTGTTTTTTTGGTTTTTTTTTTTTTTTTTAAATTATTTTGTTATTTTTATTTTAAAAATGTTTCTACTATATAAAGCCTTTGATCCCATTTGCTGTCATGTAAGTATATTTTGAGAATCCAACCCTCGGAAATTAACTAAAAAATTAAGGTTTACTTTTTTCTCTTCCATCACCTTTGTTAAAATTAAAAGAAAAACAAAACCAAAGAAACAAAACCCCATACACTTGGCTAAAACATATCCAGGAAAACAAACAAACAATAATGAAATTGCCTAGGAAAAAAAAAAAAAAAAGAAATAAAAGAAGTTTCAAGTAGTATAGAGTGGGAGATGGTCTCCTGACCACGCTGAGATGCCCATCTCAAATGCTGGTGTTTATGTACTACAGACCTAGAGTTAATTGTGATGAATCCCAATGTGGGTACTTCGTAGTACAAGATCTTTTAATGAGGGCCCACTTTACAGAAAATTATCTGCTTGATTTCCTAAGTAGAAAAAGCATGAAGCAAATTTGGATGAAGAGGTAAAAAGAAAACTAAGGAGTAGTTTTTTTCTGGTGCATTTCTACTTTTTAACTCTCAGAGGACTGGAGCTCATTGCAACAACATTTTGAAGACATTTTTTCCACATTATTTTTCATTTGCCAAGTAATGTGAATTGCACGATGTCATCATGCTTTGTCATATACAAACAAGATTAGTCATATGTATCAAACATTCTTTGGGGGCACAGTAAACTTAAGTTTAAGTCAGCAGTAGAGGAAGGAAGAATAAAGTTCCCTTCTGAGAGGGACTATGATCTCAGGCATCTTCTTGGCCATGAATCTGTCACTTACTGGAAAGGTAAGTTGGAGTGACTAACCTTCTAATTTGGGTACCCATACTGTGTGTAAATTATACCGATTAATGTTGGCAACAGAGATGAAGCCATTGTGAGAATTTGACTTGTCTATGTCTGCATTTAAAGGCAAGTAGAAAGGTTTCGTAGTATTGCCTTCTCAACTTCTCGACTTTATTTCTCCATAAAGTAGGAGCTGGAATACAGTCCTTAAAGATTGTAGCTGCTTGAGATGGCCTCTTTGTTGACCCTTCAAGGTTTCCAGGTCAACATCCCTTTTGACATGACATTTTAAGAAAAGTTAATGGAAGACCATCCATCTAAGTTTACTTAGGTTTTTTCTGGGTTGATAGCAGGAAGAAACAGTTAAGATGTTTCATGAAAAAATCAGGTTTAAAGTTTAAAACTTCAAAGCTATACAAAACTTGTTGTAAGTTACAGCTAATTCACAGAATCAAAGAATCATTAAGCTTGGAAGGGACCTCTTGAGTTCAACAATCCCGACTCCAAGCTCAAGCAAGGTCAAATAAAACAGGTTATGCAGGACTACATTCAGCTGGGTTTTAAATATCTCCAATGATGGAGACTCTGCAGTGTCTCTGGGCAACCTGTGACAGTACTGTCACTGCCACAGTAAAAAAAAAAAAAAAAGTTGTCTTGTGTTTATGCAAAATTTGACGTGGTTTTTTTTG
>VZRU01016224.1:155003-171682 GCA_013398155.1 Pedionomus torquatus
TTTTTTGTGGTTTTTTTTTTTTTTTTAATTCTTTTATTTGTTTGTTTTTAAATTAAGTCCTCCTTGTTATATCAATTGGACCCTCCAGGAAAAGTCTGTCTTTCACATTTTCATCTCTTCCAGTCAGTCCAGAGTGATAAAACCCTCCTGAGCCTTCTCTTCTCCAAGCTGAATAGTCCCAGCTCTTTCAGCTTTTCCTTTTATGAAATATGTTCCAGTCCCTTAATCATTTCAGCTCTCAGGGATTTTGTTATTGATTTTGGGTTTTGTTTGTTTGTTTCCCTTTTTTAGGACACAATCAATCATGAAACACCATCAGTGGAAATGATGGTTTCCTCTGGTTCTAGGTAAGGTATGCAAAATCTGTGCCTCTTGGTGGTTTCTTTTCTATACGTTACCACTAAGAATTTAGACTTGGCTCCATGGTGGAAAAATTCCACACATGTTTTTTACCTAGACAAAAGGTATAGTTATATGTACTCAAATAAACTATTACTTTTCTATAGAATGTTCATTTTCTTTCAAGTGAAGACCTGACAACTGATTGACTGTAAAAGTCTCAGTGGCAAGGGTCAGCTGGAACAACGTATCAGCTGAGGTGTACGAATCTCCGTCTGAGAGGATAAAACTTCTCATGGTTTCTCAAGCAATCTCAATGTATCTTCAGTCACTTGTGATCATGTAAACATACGCACAGCTCTTCGTAATGAGGGGCTTTGTTTTTCAGCTGGTTTGCTGGGTGACCTTTACCTGATGATTTACTGAGAAAATGTTCTTTTGTGGAATGGAATTTCTATTTTTTATCCTATCTAAAGCAACCATGCTAAGTGTTCTGTGAATGGATTTTGGGCCAAAATCAAATATATTTATAATAGCCTCTCCGCCCATGAAGTATATTGCACTACTGTTATTATTCTGAAAAGGAATCTTAATTCAGTAAATCATGCTGGGTTTGAATTACCACATACATGTAATCTTCATAACTCTATTCATGTATGGACTTGATAATATACCTATGGGCTTTGGTGAATAAATTTCTTCTAGTTAGATACAATGAACAGTTGTAACCTTTGATGCATCAATGCCCATAGTACTGGATGCATATGTTAAGTTAATTATTTAACTGAATGATTTAACTTATGACTTAATTAAATTATTTAATTTAATAAGTAAATATTAATTATCATCAATTAATTTACTCCGAGAATAATTGTAGCTATGCAAAACCACCTTAAAAGAAAACTAATTCTTTAGAGAAAAAAGGTAAATTATGCTTTTGCTAATAGAGTTTGCCATATTGTCTCAAGCTAGTCTAAATTGCAGCAAGAGAGTAAGCCCATGAGTAAATATGATTTGTGGTTTATTTTATTAGTGTTCAAAGATTATCCTGTTAGGTGGAGAACATTTGCTAGGGAAAATTGATCCTGTTAATTTATCTTTGTTTATAAAACATTAGAGATGATGTTTAGATCATATATTAACATATCATCCATAATATGGAAGAACCAGATGCTCCTGTTATGCTTTTAACTGTGATTGCTGCTCTTAAAACTTCTTCTTTTGCATTTTTACTTCTACGGAAGGTGACAATTAAACTTCAGTGATAAGTTCATTCTGTATTGTCTTTATTTTCTTTGTTTTAAATTAAAGGTTCTGTCCCGTGTCCCCCCACGACCCCGCCCTGTAAAAAATGTATATTGCTTTCTTAACGTGCTGTGTGTTCTGTGTCACCGCACTTTACTCTCTCAATTTGCATTCTTCAGGCATGGAATCTGAGCTCTGTTGAATCTACTGGTCGTTTGGCAAATCACATAACGTGAGTTGTTTAGCATAGGGGTATAGGAGACATCTCCTCCAGAAATGGCCATTTACACTTAGACACTTACAAGGCAAAGTTATGTGCATCAGCACACCTACTCCAAAACCATAAGACCATGGATGTGGGAAACTGAGGAAAAGCAATCTAAATTTTCCAATCCAGCACAAGAAACCATGCGGTTTCGTTTATCTTTTCATCAGTGCTGCAGTCGAATGCAAAACCTAAAAGGTGAACCACTCACTCCTATTGACAGACCAGCACCTCTGACTGCCACGCATCACATTTATTTGAGGAATGAATGCGCTTGAACATTATCAAGCCTACCTACATCTTCCCTTTTTACTCTAGGAGTAATGTTGTTGCTATTGAGAGGTAAGCACAGACAGGGATCAGCTGGAAAAATAAAATGAAAAAATAAGCAAAAAAAGATTAAATGAGTGAAAATAAGTACCTTTCACTGGACAACTCCAAATCCTTTTGCTTGAACTCAACTGTACAGATAAGTGATTCAGCTTGAGGCCAGGAGAGCCCGTGGCAGACAGCGAGGCTGGGATGCTGAAACAGGAACGGACGCAGAAGGTGTCCTGTCAAACAGTGATGTAGCTTGAGAGGTTCCTTATTTCCCAGGCTGTGCAAATGTTATATCACCCGGGGTTTGTGACAAATGTCAACATTGGGTTCAAATTCTCTAATGAGTGTGAAAAAAAAGGAGCATCTGGGAAAGGATGGGAACATCTTCAACATACCAGGAAGAGGTAATCTGATTTCCCTCTCCTCATTCCCCCCCACCCCGCAATTAAAACAGCCCTAGTGGACAACTCTGTAAGTGAATGGAAGGTAGTTTTTCAGACATACTACCAGTAAAGGGGCAGATTATCTCCTATGGTAAAACTTACTTGTTAAAGCTAATAGCAAAAAATTGTCCAATCTGCCATATGCAAATAGATGTATCAAAGCAACAAAATACTGCTACGATTTCTTGCTATTACCTCAATCACCTTAGATCATTAAAACTGGATAGGAAAATCCACCCCAGCCCTGAAACTCCTCTTGGTATGCTGCAGAGCCAGGGGAATTAGCCTTGGCCAATTTACACCCTGACTCTCAGTGCTTGCAGCACTGCATTCACCTTGGTGAGGCTGGAAAAAGAGAAAGGAAATTACAGCTCATATAGATGTGAAAATAAAATTAAACTTAAAAACTTTTTTTATATAGATATTTATTATTTTTTTTTGTCTGGCTATAAGCACAATTTTTATCTCAAGAGAAAAAAAAAAAATCAGTTTACCTTAGATAAACTTTTAGCTGTGCTTGGTGTTGCAAGTGATTACTTTAAAAGCCCTGTGCTGTCCATTTGTGTATAAATGCACTTTATCTGATTTTAATTAAAAAATACCTTTAATAAATGATTTATGCTGTTGAAAAAAAAAATGTTTTTTCAATAGGTTATTAGTGTATTTAACTTAGTTTTATTAAAACTAATATGTCAAGTCCGAAACTACTTTTGCCCAGTTCTCCAATATCATTGGACCTTGGGGAATATTAGGGCCAGATCTTCTGATTACTTTAGTTTCTAAACAGATCCAGTTTTAAGGAAATGTTTGAGAGAAGTCCACAGAAAGGAGAGTTCAGCCAGTTTCTAATCTATTTAGTATACAACAATTTTCTTAAATGGACATGTTATTCACATGAGTAATTCTCCAAAGTCTCTACTTTTATTTGTTTTATGCAGAAAAAAAAAAAATATTTACAGGATTTAATCCATTAAATATGGATTTATTCAGAGAAAGATCAGCCTGGAAACTGAAGCCAGTGACCCAGAAAAACAAGAGGGCTGACAGGGTGAAAGGAGAGAGAGGCAGTCCTGTAAGAAAGATTGAACTTCTGCTCTTCATGTTTCATCCCTCAGGACCTCATTACTGCCCACCTCCACCACCTTCATGCCAGCGAGCTGCTCTGAGCCCAGCTCCTAACACAGGGCTGGTCTCCACAGGACAGATGTGTTCCCCGCAGCAGCACTGAGGGTTCAGAGCAGAAAAGACATGGAGTATCCACTCTCCAGCGTGGCTGGAAGAAGCAGGATGGCTAAACTCGATATTCTTGGTGCAGAGTAGAGTGGCAAAGCATGAGAGAGGTAGAGGATGGACAGAAGACCCCTTTATGGAGAGATAAATTACATCCACTGACTTAACATGAAGAGGACTGTAATATTTCCTTGAGACCTCCGTGCAAGTAGAAATCTGGGGAACCTTACAGTATGTTTTATTGTGTAGAAGTTTAGTTGACACCAGATGAAGTTTTTGAAGCACAAACTCCCGCCAAGCTCTGAATCAGTTCTTCCTTTCCCTAACAAGTGGAGAGAAAGATGTGCATTTTGGGGCTTCATATCTGATGGGGCTAAAAATGTATTCCCCACCATGCCTAAGAGAATATTGCATTACTTTAAGTTCTTGAATCTTGAGATTTTGTAGCTATTAATGGAATATATGAAATCAGCAGGAAGGTAAATAGATGAACAACCTCAGTAAGGTGTGTCTTTTGGTCACTAAACATTTGTTAAGACCTTGTACAGCCCAAAATAAAATCTCCAAAGTAATAAAGTGTATAAAACATGATAGCAATGTCCTTGGCTCCTGAGACCAGCAAAACTGGTTGCTGTCAGTAGACAATTTTCAGAATTGCTTTATAGTTACCACTCTCATTGCCCAGAATTAAGGGAGAAAGTGTAAAACCATAAACCATAAAGGAATAAGCCTTTTCAGTTATTTCAGTTGGTGCCATTTTCTTCAGTGTTATTATTTAAAATCTTACATACAAAATTATGTTCCTCTGATTTAACAGAAGATTTTTCTCAGGCTGTTGGTTAGGGTAGGTGTTTGTCCCCTTCATAATCAGTGCATCACTGATTATGTGTGTTAACGACATACTTAATCTGATTCTGATTTTCTGGATAATTTTGTAAAACTAAAATACTTCTTGTGATGTCAACACAGTGATTCCAGATTCTCAACTAATTAAGTGAAAGATGTGTGTTTATGAAGTTGAAGGGATAAGGATAGGAACAATTCTCTTGAGATAATTCAGCTGAGCTTTCAAGATGCTGGGTCTGGCTCAGAGTTAACAATTTTCAAGGCTTATAATACCCTAAAAGTCTTGATCACTGAGATTTTTTCACTCTCCTTTTCTCAAAAAGATTGATTTTTTCTTACTAGGCTACATTACCACACAGTTTTGAGGGTTTGTTTTAAATGGAATTCTCTTGTGTTCCTTTGTCCTTCTCTAGTTCTGCATCACAGCAGAGAGCTGTTGTTTTTCTTCTGTTCTCAGGAAAAAAAAAAAAAAAATGCAGCTCTTCATGGCATATCCATGCTGAGTGTTGATTTCTGAAGCTTCTGCCAGAAGATGTTTAATAATACTGTCAGTCCCAGAGAATCCATGCCATGGCAGTTTCTGACAAGTTGCAAAGTACGGGGACAGGTGTGATTTTACCATCTGCACTGCCCCTACAACACTGAACCAGAGCCACTAGGAATTAAACTAAAGGAAAGACCTTGGGAGGGAAAGTCACAGCATACCTTGTTCTTGAAGCTATTTCTGTAATGTGAAGCAAAAAAAAAAACCCAAACCATAGAGCATTGGCAGAACACTGTATATCTTTGTTTCCCTGTCTTTATAAATGCCATGTACCCAGGTCAGGAATAACAGCTTTAGGATTGTTTGTAGATATACAATGTAGACATCTGATAATACACACTCACATAACTGTGTGTTATCCTAGAAGACAACAGCTGCACTTTCTCGTTTTAGCACTGCCAACTTCCAGCATAGTGTTGGTTAAACCCGAGCCAAGTTTGTTATGGTGGAAAGGAACTTTAAAAAATTAATGTATTCTTGCCTAAGGGGATTTGTGGCTAGAAAAATGGTCTGAGAGTCTAAATATTTGTGTTTCCTTCCGGCTCTGCTAATAACTCACCTTACTAGATATTGATGAGCTAGACCCAAATTCCTTGAGCTGCCTTATTTTAGGGGTTGTTACTCTTAAAAAAAAAATTGTTTGGCCTCAGGAATACAATACAGAGCCCCTAAACTAGGCATATATAGTCAAGTACTATACATTCAGTAATGCCAAACACTCATTTTTCACTATAATCTATAATAGCTAATTTTCAACAGTGAAGCTAAGGAAGTGAAAAATTTCATATTGAGGGTGTTGCTTTGTGACAGGGAGGATCTGGCAGACAGGAAAGCATCTGACAAACAACTAATTCAGGAGGACTACATGTTTCTTCACTGGGAATTGAGAGCTTCAGCTCTTCCATGAGACATGGTACTTTCCAACAGAGCTAAATATAACACTCTTTTTACACTAGAGTAGTAAATCAGCAGCCCAGGAAAAGGGAAGCAAATCCTGAACATCAGAAAACCCTGAAGAACAAAGCACTCCTATATATCAGGAGACTTGCAATGTAAAGCACTTCCAAGTTGCTGTGTACGTCCCTGGTGATACAAGAGTTTAAAATTGGAGAAGGTGGGAAAGGAAGAGCACATTTCATCGTTAATGCTGAAGCTAAACTATTACCCAAGTACCTAATTAGAGCCTAGAACCTAAGATTTGGAAGACTTTCATCCCATCATCTTCCTTGGAGACTGGTCATAATGAACTGAATATTCCCAGTCTCAACTTCTGTGAGCAATTTACTGTCCTGGAAATATAACACAATCACAGAATAATTTAGGTTGGAAGCCTGATTTAGCCTTCCACTCAGAATAAATAAATTCCACTTTAGATCCGGCTGCCCAGGTTTTTGTTCAATAGTGTTTGAAACATCTCCAGGGATGGACATTGTAAAGCAACTCTGGCAAACCTGCTCCTGTATTTGACCAGTGGCACTAATCACGTGGACTGAGGTGGTACATGGACTAATACTGCTATTAAGTATTTTAAGGATTTTCTATGGGAAGGTGCCACCTCAAAAACAACTATTGATTACAATACTTTCCAAAACGAGCAGATCAAGCCAAAAGACAGTAAACCGGCTAAATTTAGCAGAAGAAAAGAAAAACAACAAACCAAACCGCAAAGCAAACCAAACTAAAAAATCCCCACAAGAATACTGGTGGGTGGCATGATAGTGAATTTTTTATGATGACCCTCAGCAATAATTTTTCCAGTGGCTGCCAACTCTCCTCTAATTTTTTGCTGGGGGAGAGACAGTGAGTTCTTTCCAGATTGGAAAGAATTGGTTTGAGGTAGAACAAAACCAATTCTGTTTTCAGCAATTTTACTTTTCACTGAGGTCTATTCTAATTGACTGCACTCTCTGAAATTAACAGTATGTGTTTCAGTTGATTTCCTCTTCTAGCAGTGATTAGTCTGATGTTTATAGCTAATGCTAAGGAATAGTATGAAGAGTGGCTCTTGCTCATACTTATTGCTATAACAACCATTGTTGCTGTATTAATTGCTATTGTAATAATGTAATAATTGCTATTGTTGCGAGCTGGAGTCAGGTGGCCATACCTGTGGAGATGAGTGAACAGGAAAGAGGACCCAAAACTGACCAGTGGGGTATTCCATCCCATCTGCATCATGCTGAGTTGTGATCGAAGTGTCAAGTCATCTTCTTCAATGGCCAGTGTCCAAGGAGGACTCTGTCCATTTTTCTGCCTTTGATCCCAATCTATGCTCCTGAATCCAGTTCTTGAATCCAGTTCCCATCTGCCTCTGAGTCCAAACTGGGACTATTCCAGTGCCTACCAGTGATGTGATCGTTATCCTGGGAGCTTGATATTGGTCTTTTATATACTTGTATATATTTCATTACTTTCTTATTCATATTGTAATTTCTCCCTTTTTATTTTTAATATGTTATTAAAGCTGTCTTAATTTTTTGTTTACTCCACACATAAGCCTCTCCCACATTTTCTCTCTCTTCCCCTTCTGAGAAGGGAGAAAGATTAATAGAAAACAGCTGTCATTCATTTAGTGAGGAGCCTAGCCTAGACCTCGACACTCTTTGAAATACAAGATACTTCTGTAATACTTCAGCTTCAAGGTACTTTCTTCAGTTACGTTTGCTCATAAGGTTAGTATGCTAAACAACGACATGCCAAACCACTTGCAGGCAGATAAACAACGGGTAAGTGAGGGTTCAAATTCATGGTGCAGCAGTGACAGAAAAGCACCTGACCTCAGCTTTGTGTCTGCACACTGACAGTTCTTCAAGCCTTTCCCCTAATTGCTGTTCACATGGGAAGTTTTCTGTGTCAATGAATCACCGCCCCACACATCAATACCTGAACGAAAATAACTTGGATGTTAGAAATGAGGGTCTAGCATAAGAGTGCAGAACTTCGTGACTTTCAAAGGAAGACCCTAAAAGAAGAAAATAATATGTTCCCCAGGAGCTCCTTGATGCTAGCTGGGACATTAAAAATAGCTACTAACTGTCATGTACAGACCAAACTTCTCCATAGCTCCCATTTTTACAAAACTAATGTGATTGCCTCTAAAGATCTTCTGTATTTCACCTTCCTGTACAGTTTTTTGTCATTTTATATCACAGAATAATTCCACTACAACAAATACTAGAAGGAATCCAGCAGCTCCATCTTAAGGTTGTGGAAAGATTTGGAATAATATATAAAGAAATAAATTTCTGTTTCTCATTGTAATAATGTAATTGGCGCTCAGTTTTAACAGCCCAGCACTGTACAGGCCAGTTTGGGAACAGCTTAACCCTCAGACTGCAAAAATAAAGCAATATAAGTACCTTGTGATTTGCCAATAAGTTTTAACAAAATACTGAGTAAATCTCCTTTTTCAGTGAAAAGATTGGTTCCAAGAAAATATAAAACTATATTTCTTTAACTTACATCTGACAGCTAAAATGTAGAAGCTATAGTGCTTTCTTCATGCCACATGGAATTGTTTATTATTTTCTTAAAGTATAAGTATATCTTATAGTATTTTATTCAATTATGGTTTCATAGGGAAAGGGATCTTTAACTTTAGTTGTGGCATAGAGAGTGACAGAACATCCATTAACTGAAGAGAAGAACTGAGCCAATGTTTGAATGTGTTTGATCTTTTTAATGTGCTACATGTAGATTTCTGGTCAAAAATTAAGGCATAGATAGGGAATTTACTTACCTGGTTATTGTAGAATTGATCTTCCAGCTGAAGTCTTTTGATGATTTGTTGACTAATGTAATCTGGTTGAATCTCACTGGCTTTAAATTCTGTTGCCATGTAGCTGTGAAAAAAAAAAAAAAATTATCTCTAGTAGCACACTGAGGCTGCACATAAATATAATTCCAAGACTCTTTGTCTAAATTATTTTTCCATTTATACTTAACACAAATAGGACAAAGCAAAACAAAACTGATAATCTGATATTCAGGTGTGCTTGTTGCTTAACTCCTTAAGCAGATATTGTGGCAGAATTTTCTTCGACACTAATAAAGTAGTCCTCATCTTTGTGTTTCTATAATTTAGCATAGACCTGCACTTATGTAAAATATGGTAATATCTTTGAAGCTTATAAAGTTATGAGACTCATCAGTAGCCTGAAGAACACTGAGGAGAGGCCTCTGGAGAAGATCCACATGCTTTACGTATCTCAGATATTAAAAAACCTGGTACAGTACTGGACTGAAAGAGAATCTCACAACCTGTGGGTGGAGGCTACATCACCCAGACTTAACCAGGCTCCTATGATGAGTAAAAGTTATTACTAGAAGCCACTAATCAAAATCTATAATATCCAAGATAATTAGGACAAATTACACTCTAGAGGAACCTATTTCTCTGCACAAGCATTAGAGGGAGTGTAAAGACTAGCTTAGAGTAGATGTTTAAGTATCAGAAATGTACCTTGTAACAGATGAATTGTAATGTAACTCAAAAACAAACTAAAAAACAGACTTTGAACATATTGGACACCTCACTGCTTCTAAAACAAATTCTTGATCTTAGACTAAATTAGTAAAAATGGTACTATTTCAGAAAGAATAGAATATATGATTTATTTAGCTTCGCTGCAATTAGAATAGTACAGATATCAAACTTCAGTCATTCACCAACAGAAAAGCTGTCTGGTTTTAAAGGGGAACAGTGTACATTGATTTAGAAAATCTAATTATATAAGACCAGATATACAGAAAATGTAAATAGAGATTATTAACAGTTGATGAAGGTGTATTCCTTTATATCTCCAAAAGATAAAGACCCAATCTGGAAATTTTAACTGAGTGTTGATTCAATTAGTAATGATTTCTAGATATTTTTATCATTAAGTTGTGAGCAGGAGAGGGACAAGTGTAAACACCCTCCCAATAAAACACCCAAACCACAATCAAAAAACCCAAAGAGATTTAGAAAGTCTGTATCTGACCTCCCAGGATAATTTTTGAGGCATGTAATGAGTTAAGTAGTAGGACATGCTTTCCTATCCTACAGCAAAATGCCTCTCGA
Organism: Pedionomus torquatus; assembly: GCA_013398155.1. Lineage (NCBI taxonomy): Eukaryota > Metazoa > Chordata > Aves > Charadriiformes > Pedionomidae > Pedionomus > Pedionomus torquatus. The sequence continues at coordinate 165,299 of VZRU01016224.1, forward strand.
TGCAATTAAATGGCTCAAGATTCAGAAGCCTGGCTCTCTTCAGCTTGTGACAGCCAGTCGTGTGTGAGAAAGGTCAGTCATGTAAAAGAAATTAAACGAGTTCTGCAAGGACTTAACTGGAATTGATGCAAAGCTCTCCAAACAGCAAAGGTGATGAAAAGTTCAATCAAAGTCAGATGCAAGGGAAGATGCTCATTAATATCCACATCACTGGGTCACAAACACCCTGATCATCTGTATATCAGGATTGTGTACTTAATGATGTGATCAAAAGTGATATTCGTGAGAGAACAATGTACTCCATCCCTCCTCAGCACTATATGTTGCATATCCTACCAATGCACCTAAAAAAATTCTTAAAATTTTCTTATCTGCATGATGATTTTACAAAAGGAAGAAGCACATTTATACAAAGTCAAATAAGTAGTTCACCACACACTGAATTAAATACAGCTATTACTATTTCAGTGTTCAAAATAAAACAAAATTTATTTCAGGAACTTTCAGAATCTTTGTTAAAATCAAATAAAGCTAGCATTAGAAAGATATTTTAATATTAAGGATATTAATGATAATTTGCTGATCTGAAAATGGATTTTGTTAACATTGTGTTCTTATACTATAGGGATTGATTAATTATTATGGACTACACAAAAAAAAAAACAAACAAACAAAAAAAAAAAAACAAACAAACAAACAAACAAAAAAAACCAACCCAAAACCCAAATCCACACAAAATTCTCATCTAACTTTTGGTATTTTGTTAAATTCAGTATGGTTTTTCTCCATGGGAAGTAAGATCCAAATCACTTCCCAGAATGCAAAACACCTGAAGAAGTTTAAGGCTGATAATGACTTTCCAAACACTGAGGGATCTGAGAAAATACAAGCATTCTTGTTTTGTGGTGATTAATCCAAGACACTGCAAGTTAGGGTTTTGCCTCTCATTTTTACCCCTCTTTCTGCTTATGCAGACAAGGCTTAATAAAGTATTTCCCTCATCCCACACCACTCCCACCGTGGGAAATAATGACACAAATGAAGCAGCCTCTGAAGAAACAGTTGCAGAATCATACCTAAATGTGGGGTCCTGTTCAGAGGACAGAACACAGAGATCAGGAATAGCTTCACATGTCCTAGTGACACAGAAATAGACCTGAGAACAAAAGCCATCTCAAGAGGGTTTCACTTGTTTATATGATGCTGAAGTGAAAAAACAGTATAATTAATAATTTCAAGTGATTTATTTCTTCTTCTTTTGCTTCATTATTATTGTTACTTTCTTTAACGTTCTGCTTGATTTCCTCTCAAACTCTCTTCTCTCCCTACAACTTGATTGGAAGACAAGAACATGTAATTATTTGATCACTTTTCATTTCAGCTGATTAAAAGAAAAAGGAAGCGTTCGCTTGGGTCAAAGGTTATTGCGATGCATAATTAATTGTCCAATATCATCTTAATCAACAACTTTACAGTTTCAGCTTCTTTGCATTTATCAAGGGAAAGGTGGGGTTAAATAGAGGGATTTAATCAACTATGCATGAATCACCAGAAATGGATTTCTGTAAGGGAGCCTTCAACCAGTTATTAGGAAAGGTGCTGAAGTGAAACAACCCTGCTCTAAGAGTGGTGGATTACACCGTTTTGCAGGGAATGAACTTAAGTATTATTGAACAAAATATTTCAGTCACATGTTCCGTCTCCATCTGCTTAATGAATTGAAGTGTCAAGAAAATTTGAAGAGGCAGCCCAGGAAAACAGAAATGTAATTTAATGCAGCATGAATCATTTGCTGGCCAAATGTACAGTATTGATGGGATTCCAGATAAAGCCTCTAGATTATGGCTATTGTTACAGGAAAAGACATTTAATTTGTCCGGTGATGTATATGTTTAAAGGCAGGTTATTTTAAAAAAATCACAGGAAACTAAACTTGTCACAGTCTTCTACAAAAATTAATTGGCAGAGCAGTAAATCTAATTAGTTTCAGAAAGGTAACTTTAAGGCATCTCTGCATCATTAATGTAGTGAGGAAGACATATCCTGCATAACTTCCTCAAAAATCACATACAACCTGAGACTATTTGATAAAGATGTACAAGCTGGTTAAGCTCTTCCATTAGTTCCTGTTATTTTTCTTATTGCTTTGGGTGTCTGTAGTTCTGGATGCAATAACTCAATTTACTGCATCTGGAACATCCCCAGATACCATTAACTGGACACCCACTCTGTTTTCCTCTTCTCAATTTCCCTGATGCAGATAATATGTTATATGCAATACATACTAGCTAGAGAGGAATGTAGCTTCTCTTTTCCCCTCTTCATAGCACAACTCAATATCCAAGTGTTAATTTATAGTCTTTTACCTGTCCATTAAATGAATTTTGCCCCACTCTCAGTACAGCATTCAGCTGCAGCAATACAGAAGGGGAAAGACGTGGCTTTGAAAGAAAATCAGGTGGAGGTGTGTCACCTACACAGTCATCCAGCGTGTCCCCTGGCACAACTTTGTCCTTTGACATTGAGCCTTCTCCCGCAACTCCCTGACCTGCTGGCCGGGGCAGCACAAGCCAAGCCAACACAACACGAAAGTGCACGTGGTACCAAGGTGCATGGACAAAACCATGTGCTTTAGGAAGAAAGAGTTTGTCTCTAGGAAGAAGAACTATGCCACATCATTTCCCCCCACCCCCGTGCCAAAGACCCCTTCTATTTGCTAACACAGGTGTAAAGAAATAGCAATTTGTTTGGGCCTCTGAATGTAAGCATAAGTAAAATTTTTGTGTGTCTACATAAATGACAATATGTTTAATTATCACATGTTGCAGTCTCTGTCTTTCTGCCTTTACCTCCCTTGTCAGTACAAAACCAAGCAAATTTAATTGGATCCTTGTCTGCCAGGTGTGGGATACAGTAAGTGAATGGGCACAGAAGAGTGTAAAATGCAGGGAAGGGTGATACTTTGCCACAAAAGACCAGGCAGAATTTCAGAATTTCTGGAGGGAGAAGAAAAAGGAAATTCAAAATTCAATCTTCTGTGCTAAAGCTGTCCTTCATGAACCCCAGACCCTGGAGACAAGAAGGAAGCTCTAGAGAGAGGAAGATTTTTCCCTCTGTAGAGGAGGACTAGGTTAGAGACCACTTGGCCAAACTGGACCAATAAGTCAATGGGCCGCTATGGCATGCATCCGCCAGTGCTGAGAGAACTGGGAGATGTTATTGCTGGGCCCCTCTCCATCATCTTTGAAAGGTCATGGAGAACAGGAAAGGTGTTTGAGGACTGGAGGAAGGCCAAAAAGGTCAAGAAGTACAAGAAGGAGGACCCAGGAAACTACATGCTGGTTAGTTGCACCTCTGTCCCTGGGAAGATAATGGAGTGACTTGTTGTAGATATCACCTCCAAACATTTTGAGGAACAGGGAGTTATTGGAAGTGGTCAACATGCATCTACCAAGGGTAAATAATGCTTGACAAATCTGATAGGCCTCTCTGCTGTTATAACTGGATGGCAGCAGAGCAGCTGATGGTATCAACCTTGACTTCAGCAAGGCTTTTGACACTGTCTCCCATAAAATCCTCATTAGGAAACTGAGGAAGTGTGGGCTAGGTGGGGGGGCAGTGAGGGGATAGAGAGTTGGCTGTGTGACAGAATTCAGAGGGTTGTAATTATGGAACAGAGTCAAGTTGAAGGACTGTAACCCGTGGTGTCCCCAGAGGGTCAATACTTGGTCCACTCTTGTTCAACATATTCATCAATGACCTGGACAAGGGCACTGAGTGTATCCTCAGCAAGTTCACTTATGATACCAAATTGGGAGGGCTGGCTGACACTCCAGAGGGCTGTACCACCATCCAACATGACCTGGACAGGCTGGAGAGCTGGGCAGAGAAGAACTTAATGAGGAGCAACAAGGACAAGTGCAGAGTCCTGCAGCTGGGGAAGAAGAATGCCTGACACCAGTAAAGGTTAGGGGTGGACCTGCTGGAAAACACTTCTGAGGACAAGGATCTGGGGGTCCTGATAGATAGTAAACTATCCCCAAGGCAGCAATGTGCCCTTGTTGCCAAGAGAGCCAATGGAATCCTGGGCTGCATAGGGAAGAATGTGGCCAGCAGGTGGGGGGGGGGAANGCAGGTGGGGGGAGGTCATTCTCCCTCTCTGCACTAGTGCGGCCACCACTGGAATACTGCATCCAGTTCTGGGCTCCCCAGTTCAAGAGACACAGGGAACTACTGGAGAGAGTCCAGCACAGGGCAACAAAGATGATGGAGGGACTGGAGTCTTTCTCTTATGAGAAAAGACTGGGACTATGAGAGAGCTGGAACTCTTGAGCCTGGAGAACAGAAAGCTGAGGGGAGACTTTACTAATGCTTACAAATATCTGAAGGGTGGGTTGAAGGAGGATGGATCTGGACTCTTCTCAGTGGTTCCCAGTGACAGGACGAGGGGCAACGGGTGCAAGCCTGAACATAGGAAGTTCCATTCAAATATGAGAAAAAACTAGTTTCCAGTGAGGGAGACAGAGCACTGGAACAGGGAAGTTGTGGAGTCCCCTTCTCTGGAGATTTTCAGGAGCCCCATGGAGGCAGAGGCAGTCCTGAGTAATGTGCTGTGGGCAGTCCTGCTTCAGCAGGGAAGTTGGACTAGATGAACTCTAGAGGTCTCTTCTAACTCTGACAATTCCGTGAGTACATGAAAAGATGACAGAAACCAATATCATTTCAGTTCTTTCATCATAAAGTAATTTGAATACACAGTTGCAGTTGGACTGGAGGATCATTGTAGGTCCTTTCTAATTGGAATATTCTTATTCTCCTCTCCTCTCATTATGGTCAATTGAATGTTAATAATAGTGTAATTTGAAAACTAAAGCACAAGAAGAAGCCAAGTACGAAGAAGATGGAAGTTAAAGACTGAAAAACCACTAAGCAAGTTACAGAACTTACAGGAATTAACTATCTGGAAGGATAGATGAAATAATTTGTTCTTTGGAGATGAGCATTTTCCTCAATGATTACTGAGAGGGGTCTCAGTGTTTGAGGTGGCATATGGCTTTTGACAGCTAAATAGGTCAGATTAATCAATCACATTTCTAATAGTCTCAACGGTGGCTGTACACACAGATCTGGATTTTCATCTTTATCAAGCAGGTTTAAGTCCCAATAAGTATTAGCAACACATCTTCCTGAAGAGAAATATACATTTCCATAACTGTAAGTCCTACTAAACTTCATGGGAACTATCCACACTACCTGTGGGAGGTAAAAGAGGAACAAGAAAGATTGAAATCTTTTGAGTCAAAGGTCCAAGTTCAGGAAAAAAAAGTGTGAATTTTATAGAGGTCAAATTTCCTTAGAGGTCAGAGAGCAGGGTAAATCAAATACTAGATAAAAATGGAAAGATCAAGATATAAATATAGAACCTTAGGACAAATATTCCAGTCCCTTATGTACGGACTGTGGATGTTTAAAAGGCTTTTAGATAACTTCTAGACTACTGAGAAGTTTCTAGATGTTTCTCAAATCACTTTATTAAGTTCTTTTTTTTGGTCAACATTCTTGGCTATGTTTTTGGAGATGCAGTGACACTGAAATCTCTTCGCTGCTGCATTATATGTGTATAACATGTCATGTTAACTGAGGTCTGAGTCTACCATGTTCTTCTTTGGTCTCTCACTTTAAATTGAGACAGCAGTTAAGCACTATTTGCATGAATTTCTAGTCCATTCAGAACATAAGCAAGTAAATTAACAGTAGTCACATTTAATTATGTGCTTCAAAGCATAAACATGCTTCAATGCTGCTCTAGCTGAATACATCTAGAACCTCAGCTTCTGCCTCTGCAGTTCAGTCTGTCTACATCAGTTGACTCATTTATAAGACAGAACCTTTGCCTGTATGTCAGACAGGCTCATTCAATTAATACTTTTAACTACCAGAGGATTCTTGGTTGAAAATCATTATAGTACGGAAATATAAAAATTCTTTTTATGTAATCCTTTAGTTTTCAAATGAAGTCTGAAAGAACATTCCATGTTCAGATAAAAGTTGAATGAATAGAATTGTAGGGAGCCACAAAAACCAGTATTACAGAACAATTTCCTTAGCATGATAATACCTAACAAAGCTTCTGAAATCTTTCAATTAACTCTTTCCCATAGAGAATACCTGAAGCTCCATATAATAGGTAATGTTACAATTCCGCAATTAATACAATTTAAATCTCAATAGCTTAGTTCCTTTGCAGATATCTGGAGCAACATTCAGAGGAAGTTGGTTTGGTTCCTTGATCCACTTATTTAGGGTAAAATCCATTAGAATTGTCAAGATTAAAAAATTCACCCCCACAAATGGAACTCCTTTTTTTTTTTTTTTTTTTTTTTT
>VZRU01016224.1:171706-251027 GCA_013398155.1 Pedionomus torquatus
TTTTTTTTTAATATTCCTGTATTTTATGACTAAATATGAAACCAAAACCTTGTGTATAAAAAGAATACTGGCAGATTTAAACTGTAAAAATTACAATTCCTTTATGGACCCTATTAAAGCTATTATCTTATTGGACTGGCAGTTACAACACCAGGGTCTCTGCAGGCAAAAAACATTTTAAATAGGGTAATTTACTTTAATATACTTTAATGTGTAGTCAAAGGGTGAAATGTTGCATGTATTCCTATTTTATGTTAAAACCTGATTCTAAGAGGGTCGTCTTTTCTTAACTTCCTAGGGAAAGGAATTCATACCTCAATGCCAAATACCTTATTCTCTGGTTTATACATTTTATCATTTAGAGAAATGAAGGACTGTTAACTACTCTTCTTTCTTATTTATGAAATCAAGACAATTTCCCAGTGGTGTGCAATGACCAAACAGGAGTTTATGGATGTTTACAGAAACTTCTGCAGGGAGAAAATTCTTTGCATAGAGTCACTTTGTTTATTCCTTTAACATTCAGTGTTTCTTTAAAATTTCCCACCTGAAAGCTGCAGCTTCTTGCATGCATCATTTATTGTGCCAGACAAAAAAAATTAAAAACAACCCAAACCTCTCTTTTCACTGGAAAGGATGCAACATCACTACTCACGCTGAATGGAAAAGAAGCTGCAGTTCAGAATCTGCACTGACAGCTGTAAGTCAAAATGGAATGGAAAAAAAGATGGAATGGGAAAAAATGAATGGAAATAATGGATGGAAATGGAATGGAAAAGAAGATGCAGTTCAGAATCTGCGCTGACAGATGTAGGTGTTCATGTGCCAAGCTTTTGCAATTTCATTTTGAATATGTCACACCTCTATCTAAGCATGACAGTTTAACCCTATGACCTTAGAACAGGATAATTTTTGATTGAACTAAATAAACATAACAGTATTAACAGTGGCTGTATAAAGTGACTCTTCTGCCCTGCCCATAGTGAGGGTTTCTAGCTCATTTAAAGAAATTTAAAGTGGGAATATGAGCCATCTTTTCCTAATTCTGTTTTCTTGCCTATTTGTTTCCTGGTGAGCAACTTTATCTAAACAAAATCTTACAAATAGCTAAGGCAATGATTTAGGCTGGCAGGAATCATATCTAGTAGCGGCATCTTAAAGTCTAAGTGGAATTCCTAGTCACATAATACTTTATGCTACCTTAAAGTGATTAGGCAAAAAAATGTGTACATCCACAAGGTCCTAAATAAGAAAGCCTGGAAAACACTGAGATTCATTATTTTCCTTTTTCAANTTTTTTTTTTTTTTTTTTAAATAAATTGCTGGGAAAGCTTTCTGTCTTGTTTCTATCATTCTTTTTTATTTGTTTTGAGGCAGAAAAAGAAAAGGAGGAATCTGCTTAAAAATTTAAACATATCATTGCTATGAGATGTCATCTTCTGGAACATGCAGGATAGAAGAGATGGGCTTTGCTGTTGCTTTCTGATCCAGAAACATGTAGCACTTCCACATGCCTGTCAGTTGCTACATAATTGGAGTGATGGCACAAAGCTAAGTGCTTCTTACTCCATGTGATGTAGTACTCCATGAAGCAGTTTAGATGACTCACCCCTTTAAAGTGACTCTTCAGCCACATGAAGGCAATCTGACACAGTTAGTCCTAGTGTACAACTACTTAGTGTAGTTGTAGATGTCTAAACTGCCTTGTAAATGCTTGAAGGTTGGTTGTGATGACTGCCATTTCTCACAGCAGAGCACATCCTCGCTCCATAGACCACTTTATAACCATTAGTATATTCCAAACCAACAATGTTTAATATGCTGCTTGAATATTTGTTCTGTGTGCATGAACATCCACTCTTAATGCTGTGGTGTCATGGAGAAATATTAATTTTTGGATGAGGTCTGATCATACAATCACAGGTTTTTCAAATTTGTCAATGTATATGGATGGTATTTATGTTAAACTAAATAGTTTGCTGACTCCTTATAGGTACGGGTAGATTTAAATAATTGATCAGACTCCTTTTTCACAATATCATAGCCAGATTGCTGGAGTGGGTTTATCTCACTTGTCTTCAGGTGTCTATAAGGCACTGCAGAGACAAGAGCTAGCTAATTCAAGCTTCCTGTAAAGGAAGAGAAAGAAGCACCTCAAGGCCACAATTCTTCTGATGGATGTCTACTTTAACATAATCCATTATGTTATTATGGATGTCTAATTTAACATGGGATTGACTGCACTAATTGTGCCTTTTTCTCTTCATTGATTATAAAGGAAGACAGGAGTCAGTTAGGTCTAGTTATCTATAAGGTACATATCTGTCTCTGGTCAATTGAAGCCCACACCAACTATGTATGAGAAATACAGCAGGCTTTCTTTTTTTAAATTCCCTGCTACCAGAAATAAATCATTCCAAAATGACTGAAGCTTAGTTAATTCAGCTATAGCCGCATTGTCAGTTATACAGGAAAATTTCAAAGTAATCTAAACAATTCAAAACCTGAGTGTAGTCATCAGTTAATCAATGAGTAGTGTAAATGTTTTGTAATATATAGCATTATTTTTTATTCTCTGACTTCTGATAGAAAGGAAAACTTACTTATAATTAATAGAGACAATACCTAGGCTTATTAAACTCATAATATTTCCCCATGACAAAAGCAAGACAGAGGTTATGTTTCTAACCTGTCTTATCTAATTGCTCTCCTTTTTGCTATGTAACTACTAGAATCTTGCTATCTTTCTGAATATCTCCAATCACACTTACAGAGTTATTGACATAAAAAGTGATTAAAACAAGAGTTTAGTCAGTCTAGTAGTTCAGCTTCTGGGATTTGCTGGCCTTCCATCTTTTGCAAGAATATTTCTGGCTGCATTATCAAACCCAGCATCCAATTTAGAGCAGGAGTCAAAACTGTGTCAAAAGATGTGACCAAAGAAATAAGCATGAGTTTCACAAACACTTACGGGTACAGGATTGAAAATATTGACTCCTCCACCAGGCTAGCTCACATCATGAGCCATGAGCAGCTTCTGGCACGCTAGGCATGTAGCAGCCCAAGTTGCACAGTCCACACCCAGCCCCAGGTTTGTTTCAGTTTGAAATGCCCTCCATCTGAAGTGTTGCCAAATGCATCAAGAATTGGGTAAGGGAGAAGTGTTGCTCCCAATACCTACTATCAGAGTTAAGTTAGGCATTTTTTCCTAAAAGAGAACCTGTCCTGAAAGGATGTGGGACATGGCAGTACTCTGTCAGCCTGGACTACAGCCTCAGTCGTACGAGACGTGACCATTTGGATCGTCTTCTGGAGGTCTTTAATGGTTTGTACCATGTCAAGTATAGGTAGATGTATATAGAGTATGCATATACAGAAGCCTCTCTAACCCCGATATGTTGCTGAGATTTCAGATATTCTTTTTGTCTATATTAGGATGAACTCAAAACCTCATTAAAAAAAAATAAAAGTAGCAAATAACTCCAAAACAGACTAATATTCAATACAATAAGTTAGAGATCTGAGTCATACAGTTTATGCCACTGTGGATTTTTCATTTATGCTTAAATGTTGCTCCTGAAATTAAGAAATTGCCATGTAATGTCTTAATTCATTATAGACTATAAGATAAAAACCTAATTTAATGTGTAAATCAGAGCAGTTTCTTAATTAACAGGATCTAAAAAAGTAAGAGTTGAACTGGAAAAGCTTTAGCCTTCATGGAATTGGGCTTTTGTTACTTTTTCTATGTTTGTGACTATTGAACTCATTCTTGAAAAAGCAAATTTTCTTAGAGATCAAAATTTGTATTTAAAAAAGCTTTTGGTAGTACAAGGGGACTAGGAAGACAGAGTGTGCAAATGAACTATGTCTGTGCATAATATTAACGGTATGGGAATGGTCACTAAAGTACAGGAGTGATTTTTTAACTAGCTATGGTTTCAGACATATTTAGTTAAGTAGTTGTTATAAATACACAGAAGAGATCTGAATTTCAGGAAGAGGTGTAACATGAAGACAGGAATAAGGACTTAATCTGACTTAACATTGGAACTAATTTTGGAATTCCACACTGTTTTTTCCATGATGTTTAATACTTAGAAAATAACTCTGCCTTAGAAAAGGCACTTTGCCTTGAATGAAGCAGAGGTGAGGAGAGAATTTAAACAGTTCCTGGCTAAATTAATAGTTGTTTACATGTCGCAGCAACCAAAGCATGAATGCTTATTATCATTTTGAACTTTTTTTATTTTAATTGTCAGTGGTTTGATTTTGCTCTTATGTGTTTCACACTATAGTGATAGAGGACACTGGAGGAAATACAGATGCCCGAAAGGAAGTGTCTAGCATTTAGAATGTTTGGTTTGACTACCACCTACTGCTTCAGACTGGCTCAGGTCTTCTAGAGATAACTAACTTAATATAATGCACCTCAAATCACACAGGCCCAGTCAACTGAAACAAGCCATTTATTAGACAGCTGAAGACCATCCTATTCTTTAGAACCTCTCTGTACCTTTAATTAATAACCTCCATGTTTATAAAGAAAGCCTGTTTTTCACCAAATGTTGCTAAACTGCTGTTTAGCAGTAGCTGAGCTCATACTTGTCAAAGCCCTTGTGCAGTTCCTACATTCTGCTCTGAACCATAAGGACAAATTTACAGCAAATAAAGTAGAAGAAAACTCATTTCCAATCCAGCAAAGGAAGGAACTAACCCATCCTTGTTTCATATATAGATTATGAGAAGTGGATGTTCAAGTGGCTCCAGATCAATAAAGTTAAGTGATGATATGTGGACGTGCCATATGGTGTGAACTATATTGATATCAATAGACCAAACAGCACCAAGAAATGGTCTTGGACATTGTTGCTTGGCTGTTCATATCCCTACGTTGTTCACACTGTCTCTGACATGACTTCAGTGTCTAAGAGCTGCAGCTGTCTCAGGCAGCCCACAGGTATGATTTAGGAAGCAGGAAGGGCAAATGACCACTCCCAATAAACTGCTCGATTTTAGATATTAGGAGAGTCTAATGAATAAATTGGCTTTCTTCCCCATGGGCTTCAGCGTCTGACACTGTTTCTAGACCTGTTGAATTTACTATCATAATCTTCGAGATTCAGGTTTCTCTCTAACTCACATGGGCATCTGAAGTACAGAAGTTGCTGTGAGATCCTTCCAGAACAGACACTGACTCTGTCAGACCACCTGCAGTGTACTGTGTCCTTCACTGTTTCAATACCCAATGCCTGTCATCAGGTGATGAACAGAAACTACAGCAGATGCAGAGCATGCCTGGGAGACTGGGACCATACCCAATAGAAGGGAACCAAAGCTCTGATCCTAAGTGTTATAAAACCAAGACTGGTGAGTAGCAATAATCATCAGGGAAGCTGAGATACAATACATAAGCTCAAAATCAAGTGGCCAAACGACTTTTGGTAATAAGAGGATGAAATGTCAAAGGCGTTTGTTTGCTGTTTGTTTCTTTTTCAATATATGTGTAGGGAAATTCTGGAGCAACCTTTAAGATTGCCTAAGGTGCAATTGATGGAAATCCCTCTTAGAATTTTTTGGTTTAGAATAGAATTCACCTCCCCTAACTTTAGCTATCTAAAAGTAGATGTCTAATCTAAGATTATCATTCATCTATAGCCAAAGTAGAGAAATAGTAACTTTTGAGAAATGCATCATTCTGCCCTAGATGCAGACTTTTTCCCCTCCGTTGATTATAATGAGATCCTAGAAATACATACTAAATTATATCTTTAACTTACACATAATCAAAATTAAGGGAAATTAATCCTGCATGAGATCAGACAGAGCTAAAAGATCCTAAGCTATTTGTAGCTCTAAAACTGGGGTAGAACAATCCCCTCGTCTTGCACTTCATTGAAAGTGCAGGAATTTAATCTCCAGATACTAACTAATTTATAACTGAACTGTGAGGAATTTGGGAGCCACTGCAGATTTGAGAGCTGGGCAGCTTCTTGGTACCTTCTCTATTTAGATAACCTTCTCGTCTCTCCAGTCCTTTGAGATGACAGAGATATACTTTTCACCTGCAGCAACAATAACAAGAAAAGGTCATGGTAAAATGATTTTTAGATAATTACTTGATCTTCATGGAGCTGGACAGTTTGTGAGTTGGTATGAAAAATTTCTTTCTAGGGTAATAGCTTTAAACTGTACGCATTTTAAAACCCTCCAAACTGATAGGCAATTGGCTGAGTAATAGCCTGTTAGTTTCACTGCACTTCGTGCTAAATTTCCTGAAATTACTGGAGTCATGATTAGCCCTAAAGACAGAAGTGAGGCCAAGTTTACATCTAGAAGAAAAGACTTGCTATTTCCATATTTCTCAGTTGTGTAATATGGTCTAGTGAAAGACATTATCGCTATCCATGTGCCTTACTTCATTCAGAGAATTCAAACTCTCTAATAATGACTTTTGCTAAGAATAACATTTAGAACCTACTGGAGCCAAAAGGAGGACTTTCAGAAGTTGGAGGAGTAATTTCTGCATTTAACGTGCTGCTTCTGTACTATAGGAGATTTTCACTTAAAATGGCTTGTCAAGATATCCTCAGACTTTTCTCATGTCTGAATCCTGAACTCCTAATGCAATAAAGTCTTCAGTCATGGTATATATCCAGGCAGGACACAAGGGAGTTAACCTATCTGAAGAGGTGATTCTCTTCAGGAGTAAGCCAACCTAAAGTAGAATGCAAAAGACAGAGCTGGGGTAAAATACTTAACCTTGTGTAGTACAAGATCTGCTTCATCTTCTGATACAAGTTGTGCCTTTAAAAAAAAAAAAAAAAAAGTTATTAAGAACTGCAGCAAAATGGATAAAATGTATATGGGTGCAGCAATTTGTGAGTTTTCCAAGGAGCCAGACTTAATATTCTCTGCATATGCCTAAAGAATTTTTCTCTTTGTTTAGATGTGAAGGTGCCTAGTTTACTAGTTTACTACTACTACTAGTTTAATACTAGTTTAATAATTTCTGTCCTTTCATTTGGAGCTACAAAAGCATTGAAACTATGCCCTGAATACTTGCATGTGCAGTGAGTTCTCAGTGGGCTCAAGTTTCAAGTATATATGTGGACCTTCTCTTTCCTGGTAAGGTGGACAGGCCATTTGATGTCTGAATCCAGAAAAATTTGGGCTCAAAACAGGTCCTTAGATGGAGTCTCTAACTTTTTGCAAGACAGCTTTGTGCAAGATCAGTAAGTTGGCCTTGTTGTTTTCACTTGGAGGTAAATTAGGTGGGAAGGAGTGGCTCTGAGGGCACATAGCCAAGCAGTTGGCTTTGGCACCAACTAGGCAATCAGGTGAGATTCTTTTTAGTATCTTGAGATATCTATGAGTATATTAAGAATACTTTTCAATTATTTTTCACTAAAAATTAGATATTCCAATCTGTAAGTATCTCACCTAAGGTAGTCATAGCACCTAGCATCCATTCCTTGGTGTGCTTCTCCTCATAGGGATTAGTAGTCATCAGGCAAGGATGACTACTTTTCTCAGTGTATAGAAGGAGAAACGGAGATCTGCAGGACAGCTCAGGGATCCCCAGAAACTGAAACCTCAGGCATAGATTTCTCAATATTTTTGACTTCTGGGCCCTTGTGCTTGACACAGGCGGCATGGCTGTGAATGATTCAATGATTTATTAGAAGTGACTAATGTGAGACTTTTACTGTAAAAACAGAGACATGCTCTAAAAATCATGTTTTCTGTTATACTTCGCCTAGCTTAAAATTTGAGATTTGCATTTTTAATGCTTTTAAGTGTGACCTTAATTCACTTCCACGGTGTTTCAGGCTCATGGAAGCCACCAGTGAACTCTGAGATTTTAGAGTTTTATATTTCTGCTTGTAGCCGCATTTTACCTTATTTGAGAAATTTCTTTTAGCTCCCAACTTGTTTGACTAAAACTCCAGAGATGCTCTACCCTCTGGGTAGGTTGAGGGAAGGTTGGGCTGAGGCTTTTTCAGGACAAAGGGTGCATAAATCTGATCAGAACGACTTGGAACTGCCTGAGGTACCTGTCAGTGTGTTCTTGTGAGGGAGGGTCTAATTACTGATGTCAGTTGGTCTCCAGAATGGTTTATATGTGGTCCATGAAGCAAAGAGGAGGGAACTGAACCTAGACCAAACACAGCAGATGATCGCTTTTATGTCTTCATATGGTAGGGCTTGGCAGCACTGTTAAAATGGAGGGACTGTTGGTAGTTCCATTATAAAAGCCCATTTGCTTAGGGATTTATCATTATAAGTCTTCTAATTTGTATCAGACTAGACTCTGGCACATGGTAGTCTCAGTCCTCTTTTCCCTTCCCCTCCAGAGGTGATTTTTCTAATTTAATTTAAATCTGCTTGACTGCTTTACAGAAGGAGGCTATTATATTATCATGCTAGCAGTCGACACAGTCAGGTTGTGCTACAATGCGTCTCTAGTCTTAGGTGCCTGAACCTTCATAAATTCACAGCTTCATGACATGAAAAATGTGCTTTTGCATCAAGGTGATGCTTGGTGAGTTTCAGCTCCTCCACAACCAAGCTTCTTTCTTCTCAACTTGTGCTGAAGTAACTGCTGCAGGACGACACCATACACTGCATCATCAAAATAACCTCCATTATGGAAAAGCAGAAACTATTTGGGAAGTAAATGACTTCAGTAAAGTGCTATAATTCACCAGATAAGGCAAGCAAACAGTTGTATCACTTATCTAAAGTGAAGTGTCTACCAAATCAGAAAGAAGAGGCTGAGAACAGGAGGTGTCTTAAAGCAGATCCACAGATGAAGAAAATACCTGTTGATCAGCCCCTTAAATCTTCTGCTTGCAGGAGGCAGAGGGGGAATTTTAAGTACAATCCTGTGTCTGCTGTTAATGACTGCTTCAGGACATTTATCCACGCTCTACAAATCAAATTGCAAAATAGAAAGAAGAATGTTCAAATCTTTAAGTGTGTAATTAAAAATAGCACCTCAGCATTAGAAATAAATTTCTGAGGGAAAAGAGGAAGGGAAGAACATTGTTACCAATTAAAGATAAGAGCTGAAAATCTGAAGGCACCTGAACCTGGAAAACTGAATGAAAAATTAAAAGGTAGGTTATTATAATTAATTTATTTTTTTTTTTTTTTAAATAAAACAACCAGAAAACCAAAAAGAACACTACCCCCACAAGCTAAACAGTTTTATGCAGCATTGTGTTTTTGTTTGGACTGACCTTTAAGAAAATAACTTGAAACTTCATAACATAAGGTTTAAAGGTCTGAGCTAAATCTATGGGAACCAGAGCAATGCTCCACATGACTAGAACAGCCCAAAGACCCTGCCCCTGCCAATACACCAATGGGCATCCTAAACATTCATGCCACTTCACATCAATTCCAACACCCCTGGTAGACACCCCAAAGGGAATTGAGGGCAAGGTAGCAAGTTTAAGTTGAAATCCTTTTGCTTTTGTCAGTTCACATCAGATCCCTAATGTCATCTTCACAGAGATTTCATGTTTAATATTAATAATCTCTGTACTCTCATGTTTATGCATTTGATGAGCTCCTTTGATAATTTATGACCATTTTAGATATCAAAAAGCCAAGGTATATTTATCGATGTAAGTATGAGGTTTATTGAAGGCATCATTAGAACTTTATGCGGGCTCAATATCCCTGCATTACTGATGTTAGCATTTCATTAGTGCAAGGAGCTGAATTAGAGTAGAAAATATATTTATTAAAAAAATGGGTTACTTTTGATGTCCTAATGGTTAGAATGATCTGTTCAGAAATTGCAATAGCGGATTCCTCTTTCCATTGGTTACAGTTCTACCATAGGCAGTCTCACTTTCGGAATTCGTAGATCCTGCTCTTTATGCTTTTGTGCTGGTTTTGTGTGTGTTTGTTTATATTGGGAAAGACAGAGATATCTTTAGCATATACAAAGTGATTAGCCTACTCTGGCTTTGCTCTAACAGTTATTGTCTATCAGCTGTGGCTTAGAACCCACATATTAGTTTCCTATTAGTCTTTGTGGTGAAAGGACTGGTACTGTTTTAAGTCATTTTCGTGTTTTTGATAGTTGTCTAGCTTTGGGAAGGAGTATTTGAATAGGAACTTCTAAGGATTTACATATTAATAACCTCTGGAAAACCAACCAAGCATAGACACATACATCTATGTATGTGTGTGCAGGACGTGTTCATACTCTGTGTGTGTGTGTGTGTGTGAGCAAATATACATATATAGTCCATAAGGACTCCATCCCTTTTAAAAGCATTTAAAGGGAAATGTACACACGGTAAATTCTAGCATTAGCACCCATTAATAGTGATTTTTAATAAATTGTGCAGTGTCACATTAAATGAATAGTTTCTCATTCCTAAAGACTAAATTAAAATCCATTTTAATACCTCAAGAGAAGTTGGTTGTTTTGATGATTATATTGAAGAGCACATACTCTAAGGTGGTATTATTAGGGTTTTGTTTCTTAATACCTTGGGTTTTTTATTTCCCAGTTTACAAAACCTTCCTCATATGTGACTTTCAATTGTTGTGAGTTTCAGCCAGCCCGAGGGAGGGCAAACTGAGCTAGAATAATAGTTGATACAAGAGAAACACAGGTTATAAGGGAAATGGGGGAATAAAGGAATGACACGAACATAATTTGTCTCAACTGGGTGTTTCACACCTATTGTAAGTTATTCTGTCTTCTTACTGACCAGAGAAATAAAAGAGCACAAGCCAATGCACTTGCTTATCTCAAGCTTGTCCAATTCCCCAGTAGGATGGGTTTTAAACTATTTTTGCAGCTGATTTCTGTTGCTGCAATGAAGAATCTTGTCCTTGTGTTTCTTCCAACAGGGATTGCACCTGAGGGACTCCAACATTTTCCCACACAACAAAATGACTTAATCTGATGTGCTTTTAATTAAACATGTCTAGTGATAAATTTGGAGCCAGCAAGGTCAGAGGAGCTCCCATCTGTTTCACTGCTCTGTCCGCACCATGATGTCTCAGTCAGGGAAATGTGTTTTTCCTCCTCCTGTCAGTTCCTTTTTATTTTACTTTCTTGACCATGTTGCAAATCTGAGAGAGCTGCTGGTCTCTGCTCTCTTGAGTCTGGGAAAAGGGTTTTGACTAGTCATAGGTCTTCTGCTACTGCTGGTGGATTGACTGATCAAGCGTATCTACAAGGTATCACAGCAGCATAGAAGAACATGCCTGGTCCTGTACCCAGGCGTCTATTTACATACTGATAAAGATGAGGAGATGGCAACCTGGATTTCAACACTGACCAACTGTTCAAGTACATACTTAATCTGTGCTCAGTGCCCAGTTGTTATGATGCCATATTCTGATGACATCCAAATGAGGACACGGGAGGAATCTGGGTAAGATGAAAGAGAAGAACAAAAATCTAGGTAAAAGGGACTAAGTATCATCAGTACTTAAAGTATTAGAGAAAGTACTGAGAGAAAATAATTAAGCATATCTGTATAAAGCTTTGAGAGTGGGATAATGACTATTAAAACAGTATGATTGAATTGATATAAGGTTTCCTTTGAATTAATACATACATGCAAATATTAGAGGATTCTTATACCTGTCTAGTAAACAAAGCTTAGCCTCTTTGTGTTTCTTTATGTCTGTCTCTTTTGTGTTTTTGAAACTTAAACTTATAATGAATAATTGTAAAGCAATATGTGTAAAACCATTGTTTCCTTTAAAATAAAAGAAAAAATGGTGATGATACTTTTGAATATGAAAATAGTAGAAGACTGGAAAGGAAGATTTCCTTCCATATTGTGATTTTAAACACTTTCACTCCCCAGGAATGACACTTGCTGTTTGATTGACAACATGCAGGACCCAAAGGAATGACTGACTGCAGTATTGTTTCTGTTTGCCAAACTTTTAGAGAACTCCACAACATAAAGACTTCTTTAGACCACATTCTTTATACCAACACTGATACCAGCTATATGCTGAAATCATTTAGAGCACCTTAGCTAGAAAACCTGCTCCCCCCAGTTCATCCTGCCCCTCACACAGGGACTCGGGCATCATTGGCAAGAACATAAGAAACAATAAACAAAGCTGCCAGAGTGACAGGAGAATGAGATTGGTTTTAGTGATTCTGAACCCTCTTCTCTACGGGGATATCATTCCTGCTCTATTTCAAGAAACATTCACAGCTAAATCTGAACCGGACTCTTTAACAACCCTCTATTTTTCTTTGTACCAGCCAAAAGCAACTAAAGAGAGTGTCAGCATAAAACAGGCCCAACTCAAGGCTTGTTTACTGACTTGAAGAAGTCATAACTAACCAGAGATACCAGTAATTATTATGAAGGCTTGGAAGATTATGTTATGTCATTTTAAATGTCTAAACAGTGTGACTGTAGTCAAACACAAATGTGCTGATGTTACACTCAAAAAAGAGGCTGTTAGAAGGATCAGACAGTAAATATCCAGAGGGAAAGAACGGACAGAGAGATAAACCAGAATATCAAACACCTACAGAAGAAGATCATGAGAGGTGTACAGAAAAATAAGGAATAAGAGAATTCAAACAGAAGAAAAATTATGTATGTGTGGAGATACAGACTGGAAATGGTTTAAGTTCAGAGGTGACTTTTGTGGGTAGATAATTTTTAAAATCTGCTGTATATGTCTATCTATGTGTATATGTATATTTAGAACATTTATATACGCATGCATGCATGACTGTAGTATCAACCATATTGTGGATTAATGAGGGCATCCAGGGTCAACAGGACATCTTCTCGTTCCAATATGTAACATGTACAGTGGAATAACAGATTTTGGCAGGAGATATAAGGACTCCAATCACCTCAAAATAGCTCTGAGACAAAATAAAAACAGATGATGGGCCAAATGCAGCATCAGCTTTATTGCCTTCCACCTGCTTTGGATATTCCCAGCACCCAACAGTTCAGAATCTGAGAATTATCATTGGTCTGGTCATCTAGTGGCAGAGGGGTAGTAGAACTTCAGTAGGAGATACCATGGGTTTTGATATATTGGTACAGGAAGGTTTTATTGAAGGTGGCTAAAAAAGAAGAATATTTAAGCGGCCTCTTTCACTTTTTAAAAAAAAAAAAGTCTTTATATTGGTTAAATGAAACACGCCCTTTTCTTCAGCCTTCACACCCTAAGCTAGGTTCATAGTGCCACCATAACAAACTCAGGATTAGTTAGTTTTCATGTACATTGAGAAGTGGTTTTATACCCCAATTAGTCCTCCCTACTATTAAGATAGTAGCCCTCAGCAGAGGATAACACAAATGGCGGGGTCAAGATCAACGGTTGCAGCTAAACCTACCATTGCTGTGATTTACAGTTCAGGATACTGTGATAAACTTCAGCTGTCTTTTGACAGGAATTGAAGTCATAAAAAGTTTTTATCTGATACAGATCGTGAAATACAGGCTGATCGTATGGAAGAAATATTTTCATGGAGTAAAGTTTGGGGGAGAGAAAATCTGATTTGTCTTTCTATCATACTTCCTTCATATGAAAGAAAAGACTCGCAAACATTTGTCTCACTGCCTAACATCTATTCAGTAGGAATGTGAAACAACAAATGCAGACATGTGGAAAATAAATCATAGGAAAAAAAAATCATTATGAGTGGTATCAACCATAAATGTACTATGTATCCTCCTCTGTTAGGACCATCTAAGCCATGCATTTTTGCCACAATTACTTTTTGAAGTCTGTATTCTTTCAGAGTGATTTATGACACCTTTTTTTCTTTTTTTTTTTTTTTTTTTTTCCTCTCCAATCCAGAGAAGGATGATACACTTTATTTGAAGTTCCTTTGTTAACCCTTACAGCTCATATACTTTTTTCCTAAGATGTCAGCCCCAGGCAGCGCAGATGGGAGATCCAAAAATGCAGCGTTCTGAAGGCAAGGAACACAAGAAGTGCTTCAGTTAAATTATGGTCCCTCTCACCTTCTGGCTTAATTTACTTGAAACTACTCAGTACTGAGCATCTCTTGCAGTAATAATCTCATAAAACAAAGGCATCAAGAGCTAAGTGTCAAACTGCTAGAGCTCAACCCACTGCAACTTGCTAACACATTCTGTGAGCTATCACCTCAACGCTCAGATTTAATCATAACCCCTGTCTGAAGGTGGAAAGGAAAGTAGCTTCTCAGAGCAACACGGAACATTTGATCAAGCTAATCTTTACCTTCTCATTTGCTAGAAAGATTTACCAGAAATGAAACGATGAAGTTGAGAAGGAAAATGCTGTTTAATTGGTATGTTTGCTACCAGCCTTAATGTATTACGTGACTGGTATTCTTTAGGCCAGTGTTTAAACTCTGTGCAATTAGATCACTGAAAAGTGTCATCTGAGATAGTGTTTTGGGATGCAATGGTTTCACAGAATGCTGTAAATAAAATAATAATAATGATGATAATACTGCAGAGTAATTAAAGTCATGTGTTTATACTTCATTTGCAACCTATGCACAAAGTCTACTTTGTCTATGACAAATTAAACATACAATCACTAGAAATGTTGATCCAGACTTATCCTCATCCCAATGTTAATAAATGCTCAGCCAAAGACAAAATCAAAACATAGTGAATATAGATGATTCAGCTGTTATTGGAGAAGCCTGCATCGAGGATTTATTTCATGGTTTGTTGAATAGACTGTCAATTCATGGAATGACATCATCTATTCATACTTATAAATTCTTCAAGCTCCACATACAATTAAATAGGATTTCCATTTCCCATAATTCCCACACAAATTCTATTCCAAGCCTCCTCTTCTTAGAATGTTGGAACCTACTCTGCATTTTCTGCCTAACATATTTTACAGCCAGTTTATGACAACCCTTATCCAATACCACAATTCATCTGGCAATATTTCCACTAATGCAGTCCATCACCAATCAGTTAAAAAACAGATCAACATTATATAGTATTTAATTATAGCAATATTCTCTACTACTGCAAGTACCATGTTGTGTCAAGCTGGTATTAAGCCACCTTGTCTTAATTGTTAGGTGTCTCTTTGATCTCCAGATGGCATTTTTAACGGTGATATTCACAACCATCAGATGCAGATTTAAAACAGGAGATTAATTTTAGTTATTGAATATGTCTTTTGTTTGATTATAACTTTCTTTTGATGACAAAGGCACAGAAAAAGAATGCCTAAGGAATGTAAATAAAAGGTTTATATTTGGGAAATACAAATGTTTGTCATTTCTTATCTGTCAATGGAGGAAGGTACATGGGCCTTTGGCCTTTGGCAGTTACAGATTTGGTTTTAGATTCTCTTATCAGCTTGAAACATACAACCCAATTTTAAGAGAAACAATCTGTCCTCTAATACAGGCAGAACAGACAGAAGATACTGTAGCAGGGCTCAAATGTAGCAAAGATATATTCAGGAAAACAGGATGCAGAGTTCCTGTACTAATGGGTGAACCTTTTGACTCAATTAAATATTTATGATTACTGAAGTATATCTATAAAATATATGGCATTCTCTGTGCCTGTGCCATCTGGCCTGGTTTTTACTTGGAAACAGAGATGAAGAACATCTTAACCATCTTGGTTAAAATGCGATTTCTGCATTTGCAGAGGGGAAAGTGAAACCTTTCCACTGGTCCTCATCCTGCCGACAACGCAAAGGCAGCAGTGAGGGTGAATGAGCCTCAGGGAAAAAAGACAGCCAGATAGTCGGGGTATATTTAGTGTCTATCTGTTGTATATTGACAATTCTTTTAGAACACCTCCTAGAAGACTAGCAGAAGTGAGAGAGAAATTATTGTTGTTTAATTTAGTCTCTATTTAGTGTCAAATCTTTAATAAGTTTTGACATTGGAAAGTGATTAAATTCAGGAAGGATATTTTTAGAGGTCTTTTGGTGTTTATCTGGAAAAGCAAGGTCTTAAAAACCTGGACTGGATTTTAACCCTTGCTAGAGGTTCTTCACCATCTGAAGAGCTGTAGTTTCAAATAAGGCTCCAGTCTGACACGGGAAGTGAACTGTCCTTCTTGTTTTGCACCTGCTATTCATTTATCGCTTTCCCCTGTTATTCCGTCTGTGGAAAACTATGAGTGAAACTGGTACCACAGAAAAAGCTTAAAAATCAAGGACAAGTTTGTTTTATATGAAAAAAAAAAAAAAAAGCCAAATAATTTTTTTTCTATTAACACATTTTGATTTTCTCATTGGAATTGCTGAAACCACTTACCAAAAAAAACCCTCAACTCCAAAACAAAACAAACCAACTAAACAAACAAAAAAAACCCACTTTTTTTTTTTTTATCCACAGACTATTTAAAAATATGTAGAAAAAGTGAACTTAAACCAGTCTTTCAATTTTTACAATCATCTTATCTGTCATCCCTGATTTTGTAGAAGTAAATTGAACAATTGTTGTAAATATTGAGCAAAGAAGACCATTTTAGTCCAGAGTGTATTTTTTTTTTTTTTTTACTAAACAATGAGGTTATTTAATGCTTTCAAACCAAGGCTCAATTTTCTCTTGGTTTTTTTTTTTTTTAGCACTTATGGGCTTAAACAGTTTTTTGCTAATGTAGATTCCCTCCCCCACACCAGGAATCAAGCTCTAAACTCACCCTGACTTTATATCCAGGATGCGCAGGTCTGTGAGCAGGATTTTTCCCCTGTTTTTCATGTATCATGTTCCAATCTCATACAGTTTTCAGGTCCAGCAACAAAAGCATATTCCAGTTGATTGGTTCTTCTCAGCAGAAGGTACCATCGCTGCCAAGAGCCAGTGAAAGCTATTGTAGGTGATTTCATGGGACCTGGGGATAATTCATTCTGCTTAAAAAGACACAAGCTAATTTTGAAAGAAATCTTCTTGCTGTCGTCTGCTATAGCACATTCAATTTAGATAAATCCTTGGACTGGGATTCCTTATGCATAATATATGCTGTTAAACAAATAGAAGCACAACCACAACATTAAAAGTGTCCAAATGATTGCTTAGGTTTAGCACCCTGGCTGTCCAATTTCTTATCGGAACTATTACAAACAAAGGCAGAATCGGAAGATTAAAAATTTTCAAGTGACTGCTGAAGTTCAAAGAGTGCTTGTATTTTAATAACGAGTACCGTACATGTTTCATGGAAGTGTTAGCCAGCTGATCTATATGTTAATTAGACTGCCATTTGAAAAGGAAAATGATTCAAGTGCTTTCATCTCATTTCCAGCACAAGCAGCCATGCTGAGTACATTAGGAAGCATCATTCCTGCGTGTTCTGGAGTCAGCTAAGCCCCTTTTTAGGCATTAGAGGAGGAAGAAAGAAACAGAGCTGATAGTCAATTTTATGGCAGAATGATTTTCGAACAGAGAGCAATCAGTTCAGAAAAAAAATAATAATCTAAATCCTCCATAGTGTGTGGTGGGGGGAGGGCGTAAATCCTTCGGATTTTCTGTTGGAAAATTGTGATTATGGTTTCCATTTATATTATCTAACTGAAAAAAAAAAAAAAAAAAAGAAATGGAAAAAAAAAAGAAAGTAAGATTGCTAAAGACCTGGGATCTGGAGGTAGGGTTGGTCCAGGTGGGGATGCTGAGAACCGGCGAGGAAGAGAAAGCAAATGACCAGCGTCTGGATCTGGCTCCCTGCCTGGAAGATTCTCATAGGAGTCACTTTCTGCCTTCTGGCAGCAAATGAAATTGACAAGAGGTCAGGAGGTGAAATTGACAGGAGTGCTCAGTTGGCAGGAAGATGACAAGCTACAAAAACCCAAAAACCTCCTTTTTCCCCTCTTGAAAAAGAATTTCTTAAAATCTTTTAGTTCTGGGGGTTGGGCATAAAACAACACACACACACACGAAACCAAACCTCAAATAATTTGAATGCCTTATTCCAAATACTGATATTTTCTGAGGACAGAAATGAATTTTCCTGGTCAGATTGGTAATGAAAGTCATCAGGCTTGAGCGCTGTTGCTGTGTCAGCCTGGAAAACACCTAGCAGAAATGGAGGGGAGAGCGGGAACTCAGAAAGGGGTATAAACACCTCATCTCCCTCCCTCTTCACCTGTGCATCCAAACAAAGAAACGGGGAATGGAGGAATTCTGTTCAAACATGCTCTTAAGCTAAAAGTGTCCCACAAAGATCTCGGTAACAGCACATTACATTTCAAAGATACCATATGGATGCTGTGCATTGGAGCCATGCACCACGCAGCTGGGACTTGAAATCTTGAATTGCATATTTGCTACACTTTCTATCAAGAGTTCTGTGTTATAATCCAAGATGAAGTGCACTTAATTTTGTCCTATAACATAAGTACTTCTTTTTTTCAACTGTATTTTATTTTTCCAGCAAATGGGGTTAATAAAGATTCTGTCTCATTTTGATTAATCACATCCAAGAACACCTTGGAGAATAAACATGCAGCCTAAGAGTTTACCTCGCAAACAGAAACAGGTTGAAATATTACTTAAAAAAGAGGAGCTGATACTGCTGTGAAGGAGCAATAAAAGAAGAATACCAGCAGCACTCTATATGGAAGTCATAAAACACAGTCACTTCTTTCTACACCGGATAATTTAGAACAAAGTTGGAAATGAAGCAGTGTGCAACTGAGTATTTCGAAGTATAAGATGCACATTGTCATTTTCCTCACTGTGTAAAGTTCTGGTTGGCAAAATATTTGACACTATTTCTCACATTCTGTTCTAGCTTTTTGCTAGGTGCTGACTGAACTTTTCAAAACATTTCTCTGGTGATATCTTGAAACGTGCATTACCCAGCAATTTAGTTCAGAAGCGTTACTGTAAGAGTGTATGATGGATTGATGACAGACTTCCTATGAAAATAAACCAGAAACCAATAAAGCTGAGATAGTTTACATCAGGTAATGATGTAGTACCTTGAGATGACATTTATTGACATTGTTTTATACATATGTATAAAGAGACAGAGAAATTTTAATTTGCAATTTTTCTGCGACTTATTTGAATCTATTCTCTCCATCTCTTTGCTTCTCCAATGGACAATTTAATCTCTTTAAGCTTTTTTTTTTTCCTCCTTGAAGTCACCACCATCGAGCATCATCTCCAAAAGATCAATTACATCATATTATTATTTTAACCTTAAGTATCTATGACATGCCAAAAATGAAGATGCTTTTCTTCGCAGTCTATTTAGGAATGCAAATGGTGATAAGAACATTGCAAGAGCTATCAACTTACGCCTACAATTAGACATAGGCCTGGTCTGTTCTCCATACAAATAAAGTACCTGACCTTGCTTAGATTTCAGATTATTTTGCCACAGAAACCACTGCAGACCCAGCCTGAGGAATCCTGCAGTAAATGTTCAGAGCCATCTTCCCCTGTTACCTGGGAGTGCAAAGCAACCTCCTACTGCATCAGAGTCAGGACATAACTTCTCTGGGGGCTGAATTTCAAACTGAGGTTTGTACCTGTATGTCCTTTCTGTATCATTACATTCATGGAACAGTAGGAAAATGAGGATTCCCTGAAATTTCCAGAAAGGGAAGTCACAAATATGCAACTGTGATTGTGAGCAGATGTATATGAGGCACCAGAGTGATAGAGGAGGATTGGCCTCATGAACAGCAATGAGACAAAAGTATAAAAATACTCTCTTCCCTGGACAGATCAAAGCCATGCTGTTTACAGTGCAAGGCTCTGATATGGAAAAGGGAATAAAACCATCTTTTCATTTATTTGGGGGTTGGATGACCTTCCAAGACAAACGATTCTATGATTCTATGATTTATCTTTTGATTCTGTATCTGGTCTTTTTTTTTCACTTTAGAAACCATCCTAAAAAATGTGAAGATATTAACCCTGGGCATTGGAACGCATTATCATCCATTTGATGCCAAACTGTGAAGACAAGATCCAGTACCACATTTACACTTGCAAGAGCAGCTTTTTATAGCACTCATCTGCACAACATGACTGCCTCATTGGTTTCCCTTGTGAAACCACTCCAGACATAAAATCTGTCACCATTGTGTGCTCCAGTGAAGCCAACATGACAAAAAATATTTAATCTAAACTAATCACTAGAATATCACTGACCTTAAACAAACAAAGTGTGAGAAAGAACATGTACATTTGGAGTCATCCCAATGTTACTGGGCTGTTGTTCAACTAAAATTTTGATGAATGTTCTCTCATTTTCGATTTCTTTTGCATTTGCCCCTTACACAGCTTTAAAACCAATGGCATAAGGCTGGTGGTTGTTCATGTGAGACACTGTAAGAGCAAATAACATAGAAAGGGTTGCTTCACATATATGACTTTCACATTATTTCTTAGGAAGATCCTACCTTTAATTTTTAAGCAATCTTAGAAAATGCTTGTAAAATTCTTCGTTTGTATATTTGGATTTTTCCATTTACATTTTGGGCTCCTAGTTCTAAGTTTTAATCTCTGATCTAAATTCAAAATTGCTTACTTTCTGGGTTTATTGTCATGCTGAAGACTCCTGAGTGACCTGTTAAGGTCTCCTGAAGTTCAGCAATAATCAGGCAGATAAGCAGTAGCTGCAGAATCCCCGAAAGGTCTGCCAGCAGATTTTAGCCTTCCATTGGGAGGCAATTATTCTGTCATCATTTGAAGAGAATGACCTATCTGCTTCTGGCAGGCGTTTCAGTTGCAGGCATGAAGTCTCATTCTGAACTTGCTGCACATCCCCAGTGTGATGGACGCCCTGGTAACCAGTGCTGTTAGTGCACTGAGTTATCACATGCCTGCCAAGAGTCAACCTTTAAACAAGGGATCCAGGATGAAAAATGCCTTTGTCTGTTCTAATTAGGATCAACACTTTAGCTTTCTTCATCAGAATCTGCCTGTTGCGTTGTCTGGGGCTGACACCAGCACATGTGCTGAAAAGGAAAGTAATTTGTTCAAGTTTCTTCATTACCTGGTGATTTCTACTTCACATGTAACACCTGAAAAAGAAAACAACAAATAAACTCTCCCAATGTCATCCTGATCAAGTGAGTTAATGCTTTTTTTTTTTTTTTTTTTTTTTTGGAAAGTAATGTTTTCCACGCCTTTCAAATATGTTGAATAACCTTTCTACCATCTGGATACTTCTCTGAACTCTGTTTCCTGATCAAGGGGAACATCAACAGGTTGATAATAAAATCCTATACATTGTTATCAGATATTTTCCATCAGTGAGTTGCCATCATTTGGAGAAACTGGCATTCCTCTACAAGATGTTATCAATTCTCAAATGAGATGCCATAACAAACTACACAAATATACCTAATCATTGCAATGGAAAGCAAGCTGGTTTGATGCTTTATGTATGTCTTGGTGGTTGACATTTTCCTAATAAGTGTTCCGAGTTCTCTGAAGGGTATGAAGACCTGCATTAGAAGGGATGAGGTGAGGATGACAGCAGAGGAGATAAATAATCCTAAAGTTTTTGAATGGAGCAATTAATCTGATATGATACATGATGAACAAGAGAACTGTGCTTTGGGACTGCCAATACGGTTCAAGTGGATTGACACAGCAATGTAAATCTGACATAGATCAGCTATTCAGGACCACCTCCCTGGTCTCCAGGAATGGCTCCAGGAATTGGGGAGGTTCTCAGTCCTGCCTTCAAAGCGCAGGGGACCTATTTGAAAACAGCTGACTTTGTGCTTGACAGTAGCCTGGATGTCACTCAGCTGGAATAGCCATGTCAGTGGAAAGGCAGAGGTGCCTGCAGCTGGAGGGGGAATCCAGCAAGGAGGAATTAATTCTTCTCTGTTCTCTGTGCCCAGTGCACGAACCATCTTACCCAGATATCCAGTGAGAGCTGAGTTTTAACCCTCCTCGCTTGTCAATAAATATGACAAACAACACATATCTTTTGAGCAACTCCTTTGTCCTTAGTTTGTTGCTCAAAAATGATAGCAAGAATGAGAAAATATGTTCTCTGAAAAACAGAAGGAAAGAGCAATGAGGAGACCCAAAGCACTGATGATTCTCAGAGTGCAAGTGTTATTTATATTTGCTCCCTTTATCTGTCAATATTTTTTAAAAGATTTTTTTTTTTTTTTTTGATTCTTTGATGGTTCCAAGAATTTGCAGTAAGGAGAAATAGATGGGAAGATCCTGGCTGCCTTGATTTGAGTGCTAATGACTCTTTCATGGTCAGGAACAAAGATGGATGAAGGGAGGCATTTGTTTCACAAATACAGACAATTCCTTTCTTAACAAGGTGGTTGACAGAAAGGGTATAACCTTCTTCTCCATTACAGAAGGATGCTGAAGCATGGAGAGCAATTTACTTCTGTGCAATGACATTCATTCTCTTCTTAATGGGCACCTTGGTGTTTCTGATTTCAAAAGGGAGTTTTCCACAGCAGTGGAAAGGCTATTTTCCTGGGTTTATGACTCAGATCAAATTCTGTGCTTTATCACTTCAGTATACCTAAGATGAAAATATTCATAAAATTTTAATTGTATTTTTATTGCAGAGCCTGTATGGGCACACAGTCTTTTGCATGTGCAGACTCCTCTAGACAAAAGTTCTTGCTGCTAAGCTCCAAGTTTTACTCGATATATGTATAATTAAGTGTGTCTGCACATACATCTTTACGTTTATAAACACAAAGGTCTGAAGAGTCCTAGTGGCAGTAATTTTTTGTACGCATGCAAATATACAAGAGTAGGCTTGACTCTGCATAAATGAACCATGCATCTGTGTAACCAAGGAGGATTCAGGGAACTTCTTCCTAATTATTTTAGTATAAATGAGAGAAAAACTAAAGGAACTCTTGAGCCATTAGAAGGTTGAAACAGGTCCCAAGGTATGGCTTATGTTACCTATTCACTCCGTTGCCTTCATTTCAGCAGTAGCACAGTTCTGGGGCTGTAGAGCAACGACACACCATTGATGCTACATTCTTTGATGGACATTTGAAATAATGTTGCTCCTTGATGGTTTAGCTGACAGCGTTGGGGACAGCATGGTACTTAGAATGGCACTGTGCATCACATTACTGATAATTTAGTGCAGAAATTTATTTTAAAAATATTTGGACTTTTAAAAAAAACCCAAATCTCAAAACCAAGAGCAAAACATCTTGTCCTTTATAAAAATCTGAGCACCACCAGCTTATTTGCCCTTCAGAATGCCATTTCAAGATTCAGTAACACCCTCATGGCTATGAAACAGTCAGCAATGGATAACGGGATGGCAACTTTTTCTCTTCAGTCCCCTTTTCTTGCCTTTCAGTAATGGTTGTTTGCACCAACGACACCTGTGTTACTTTCTTCCGCTTCATGAGATTTATTCAATGTATCTTGAGGACAACTGATGAAGAAGAATGTTTTAATATAACTGATTATGCAAGGTGATGGTTCTGCCTGGCCTTTTCAAAACATGGTAGATATTAATTGACTGTATAATTGGTAATTGCTCTGTTTATGGTGATTATATACAAGAATACATTTAGACTGGCAATTAGAAGAAGAAATTATGAAGAAGAAAATTTAAAGCAATTTGTTGAATAGGCCATGGGTGTCTGGCAGAGCTTGAAGGTACGTCTACACCCATTTAAAAGGTTGCCCAGCTTCTGTAATTCAATCTAACATACTCACAATAAATCACACTGAAGTAAAATAAAAAGGTCAATTTATAACCCTAATTCAGG
The DNA here is from genome assembly GCA_013398155.1 of Pedionomus torquatus. Taxonomy (NCBI): domain Eukaryota; kingdom Metazoa; phylum Chordata; class Aves; order Charadriiformes; family Pedionomidae; genus Pedionomus; species Pedionomus torquatus. The sequence continues at coordinate 195,407 of VZRU01016224.1, forward strand.
TAATACAGTACCTTACACTTCTAAAGGCTTCTTTGAATCAGGATCTAATTTATTAAACTGTAAAGGCCTGAAATATCTGTCCACCAGGACCAACAGAGGCAAGACAGCAAGCCAATCTTCAGGCGAAAAGTTATGAGTGTCAGAGATTCCGCAACGTACTTTCCTCAACTAATTGATCTGAGAGATAAGTGATCAGCGTGAGTTGTTTCCAATAAAAGCTTGAGAATATCTTCCCACCCTTTAACTTTAGAAAGTATATTCCCCCCATGTTGTCTATGTTGTCTTTGCACTTAAAAACTCTATTTTTTGGAATATTTGTTTGGGATTTATTTTCTTACCTATCTGTTCATCCGACAAATATTGCTCATATAAAATTTGAAACAGTGGTTTTCCTACTATGAACATAATCAAATAATGGCATGAAATCAGATCCTCTATCTTAAGAATTAATGGGAAAGTTGGAGTATATTTCATCTGACCCAAGATCATTTATTAGCATAATGTACATTTTATATTTTGGTACTGGATATTTGAATAAAAAATTGTCTGGATATTTGAATAAAAATACTAATAGAGAAGCTGTAATATGAAATTGGAATATTTACTGTAATATAGATAACATTGACTTTTGTAATTATCATATTCATCAGGCTATGCTGAATATAAAGCAGTGCCACAAAACTGTAAACATGTCAACAGGACTGGTCCAGGTGTGTCAGTCAGAATTAGAGTATGTGAATATTAAGTATCCATCTTTTCTACTGCATCAATTTTGCTGCTAGTTACTGATGCATCTTCTCTCAGCTGTGTTCCTTGTACTATCACTAACAGACTCACCCTCTTGTGTCAGGGGGTGGACCTGATTTTGTTAAAGCCATACTTGAGCTAGTCATTACCTTCTCAATAAAATCTAGGCTGACCAAGATCCTGGGGTAATTTGTCAAAAATTAACATAGTGACAGTAATTACAGACAGCTTTTCCTAAACACTAATAACAAAGGCACCATCATATTCTGATAACAACTTCTACAAGGGTGATAAATTACTGCTGGCAAAGCTCTTTCTCTTCTGGTTATGTTGAAGTACTGCTCAGTAGCTCCTGATGGACCATAAAAAATGGTTTACATTTAGAAAGAAGAGTGGTATTTCAAGATATGATGGAGATACAAGAAATGCCCGTTATATGTGGGATAAAGAGGAATATGCTTCCTGGGCAGATATGCAGATGGTAGTTGTGGTTGCTTCACTGAGACAAATATGTGGTACTTTGTGGATTTTTCCCTATTTGAACTTAATTTTGCAGAATGTTTCCTCTCCATAACCTGCTTTTTATTCTTATTTACTGCCCTTATATTGACTGGCATGTCAAAGAAAATAGAGGAGAAAGAAGAGAAAAAAAATTCCTAACAATTTGCTCAGAACAAAGAATGGTAAATACTGTAGCAAAAGATATGGCCAAAGGATACAACCACATATGTCTGTGAGGTGCTAGTAGTGCGTTATCAAATTCTAACCCAGTTTCACCAGTAAAGGCTGCAGTAACAAATGCGGTAGCTCCTCTTCTCTCTCCCCCACCACCGACTGAAGCACAGAATGATGCTGGCATTGGGTGACATGACAAGAAGTGGACATGCAGTTCTCCTTATCCATGCTGTCTAGGACTGGACTCTTACGCTAGCTCTGCCAAGACCGATTTTGAGGCCAGTTGGCATACAGTGTCTTCCACTTATGCTATAAATTATCTTTGCATGGCCACATGTGAACTGTATTCAGGGAATGATTCCTGGCCCATCTTTATTCCCAAACCATGCCCAACAGTTTTGGTGAGACTGATAGCTGGCACGGTTCAACACTGTCATAGGATGCATTTGGATAGTATCAACAATTATATCTAGAAACACTCCTTGGCACTGTTTGATGTCCTAATTTTACCAGCACTGGTATCAATGTCCAGAACTAGAGTACATAAATCATTATTTCTGTAGATAATTAATTGGATTAAAGTGTTATCAGAAGTGTAGCCATCATATTCGTTTTTATTGAGATAAATTTATTTCTGTCCTTTCTTGAGAGGTCAGGCCTCTTTTGGTGTAAAAAGAGCGGACCACAAATCTACTTGCCCTTATGTGAGAAAAATACTCAGGCACTGTGAGAAAGAGCTGCAGAATCTGCAAGCCTCATTGTGTGGCAGAAATGGGCAATGGCTTTCTTGTAGTTCCTTTGGAAATCTTAGCATTGGTGAAATGTTCGGAACAGGAACTGCTTTTGCCTCTGCATTGTCATGTTACAGTAACACATGTCACCTCAAACAACATGACAAGGGTAAAAATATACTATTGCTGTCATTAACACATCTACTATGGTGAATGTGACAATTCTTGTTTAAGTAAATCCTCTCTTCTAATGACTTTGTGTAGCTGCCTTGCACCGAGGTTTCTTTAATTTTCAGTGACATGGTGTAGTCAGTGTTTGTCAATAAGTTATACCTCTTTGTTTTACATGCTTTAAAATACAGCAAGAAATCTACTGCCTAGAGCTGTTAATCATGCTGTCATGAATGCAGAAATTTCTATAGCTATACTCATAATAAGTGAAAATGTGTCAGGGTGCCTTCCTATATGTGGCAACTGGGATGCCTGGTGCAGTTTGAGGCCAAATTGCATTCTCAGAATATAGTTCTGGGAGGCAGTACAGGCCGGCTACTATTCCTAGCAGGCAGCCTGTGTGTGAGCACTGTGTTTTGAGGTCTAAAAGGTTAACAGCATGGAAATAAGATGTTCTGTGGTGACAGATTTGAGTGCTAGTGTATGATTTGAAAGTATAGTTTTTTCATATAGATGTAACCTGTGTGCTCAAATAGCAAAAGTATGGTATTACTCCACGGATGCATTATCTAGAGAGAGCAATCCATCTTGGACAGAGAACGTTTATTCTTAATTTACTGCAAACAAACATTTTTGAAGTGTAGTGAAGATGAAATGTTTGTCCTGAGTGTGGGCACCTTATCAGGTTCCTGTAATTAAGACTGGCATCATTAGCTAATAGCACACCAGGACACACTACGGCTAGCACAACACAATGCTTCTAGTTCCACCGGACTATCAATCAACTAAACAGAACAGCAACATTTTCAGCATGACTTTACACTTAAAGCTGAACCAATGTGCAGCATACAATTTTTTTTTTCCATTTCCTCCCTGATATGGGCGTAAGGGGGAGACATTCTTCAGACTGTGAAGAAAGGAGGTAATTTCTTCTCTAAAATATTTACAAATGAAAAAGAAGGAAAAATGATAGCAATAAAATAATCTGTTGGGCTAGATACAACTGTAAACCTGGGAGGCAGAATTTGTTGCAATACTAATGGACGTTAAGCGCATAATAAATGGTCAACTATTTAAGGTGGTGCTATAACCATGTTTCAGCTAGCCAGCTGGGAAATGGAGATGTGCAATTGTCAACATGCCTTTTCTTTCTGTTGGCCCAGAGCTGTCCAGAAAAGCAAGCAATTGGGAAAATAAGAGCACTCTGATTCCACAAGTGCTCTGCTGGACTCTTCTCTACAGTCATCTATGCAAATCCATGCATGTCTCAGGAAATCATCCCATCCCTCTCAAAAACATGACTTATGCTTTTTAATAATACCCTCACAGCTGCATAGATCAAGCATAGTTCCCTAAACCAATGGAATGAGATAGCATTTCATGAGCAAGGTGTCCACAGAGCTTTGCTAGAACAATTTAGAAAATGGTTCTGAAAGAGAGATGTGACAGACCTAAGCACACTGCAATTGTTCATTTTTATATGGGCTTTGGATGCAGCAACTACTTAGCTGTGAGAGAGGGATGATAGAGAGATTTGCGTGGATAAAAAACTGAACAGTACAATGAGGACAGATTTAAACACTGTAACATAAGATAAACTAAAGCCATAGAGATCGAATCACTAGTGGCATTTTTCCGGTGACTTAGACAGCTCTGAGCATGGATTATTTTTTTCCCCACTTAAATATTACAAAAATAGGCATATAAAATAAGTAGGACAAACACAAACAGACAGAGGATCCTGCTTTCCTGGTTTACAAGGACTAAAACATACCTGCTCATGTTGAAGTATTTGTAGTCCTCAGTAAAACAGATACAGATCTATGTGTGACTATATGTCAGACTAACTAAATCCGAATCTGGTTGGAAGCTGTCTGAGCACTTGGCTTTGAAGATATTTGGACTCTGATTATGCACTTCAGATCATTCTTAGTTACCCAATATAAATAAGCTATTTCTCCTAATCCTAATAGGTACCACATGGAGTGTGAGAGATACCATCCTTTCCTTTTGTCACAAACCTGAAATTTATCCGATTTTCAAAATCTCTGTGGTAAAGTTGGATCATGTTCCAAATACACACAGGCTTTGTTTACTTAGGAGCTAGATGGATCTCAGATGATTCATAGGATTCACCTCTGAAAACAAGGAGAACTTATCTTGTGTTCAGAGCCTGATTCTACCTTATTTTTACCAGTAGTATTGTCATTTGGCTGTGCAATATTGAAAGTGAGAACAAGCTGACACAGAGGACTTTGAATCTCTATATCCACTGGGGATGAGGGTTTTAACGAACCTCAGGCAATCTGGGGTAACACTGACCACTGATATTTCTTATCAGCTAATTAATATATTCCGAAACATGGTTTCAGTCTTGAATTCGTATTCACACACACATGCTCATTGTCCAGTGTCACCAGTTACTCTGGGCTATTCTATTCCCCATTTTTCAGATGGCAGATACAAGCTAAGCAAATATTGTTAGGTTTTCCAGAGAACTGGAAGTCTCATCAACCAGTTGTTATCAAGGAGAATTTAGCATGTGATTTAGCTGAGTAATTTCATCCCCAATAATGAGAAAGAACTGCCTGCTTGTTTCGTCTTCTTTCTACAGAATGAGATAAATTATGTATGTAGAGTGTTTATAGACATCTATTGTGATTTTTTGAGCAGATTTCCTCATCTGTTTAGGAGTATGGGCTTGCTTCTTCACTGTGCTTTTAATAAATATATGTCAAAACAGTCACCATTGGCTATCCCACTTCATGAACTGGGATATTGAGGCATAAAATGGTTAAAGGATTTTTCCATGAGGCCAGGGACAGAGCCAAGAAGAGATTCCACATCTTAATTTATCCAATGACAGCTAGTCAGTAATAATTCCATATAAAAAAACCCAGCATATAAGCAATACTGATGATCACTGAAAACATTTACTTTCAATAGTATTACAATAAATCTATTCCTTACACTTAGCCTGGACATGTCAAAACATCGTTCAAACATTAACACATCACCTTGCATTGTTTTCAGGAACCTGATCAAAGGCTGGCCGAACTTACCAGAAAACTCTGCTCATTTCAAAATGGTTTTGATTCACTGCCAGTTCTTACCGATGGCTTTTAAGTTTTGCTTTGTATGTTCCTTACTTGCAAATCTCTCAGGTGCTACAATGTACAGGAGGGTGATCTCTGCAGCTTTGGATAAACTGCTGTTTGTCATCACACATCAGGAAAACTCTCTGGGGTGCTCTTAGGCGGTGATTAAGGAGCACTTTGATTTACAGCCAAGAACCACACAGAGTCTTTAATATAACAGACAAGTTAACAAACACCAAGAGTCCATGAAGGAGAACAGCATCTGGGCATATCTCACATGCCGCCTTCGCATCAACTGGTTTTAAAGCAAAGGTTTTAGTGCAAGTTCCTTATAGCGAAAGACATCTTAACATCATAACTCTCCTTTCATTGCAAACCAGCTTCTTCTATCTGTACTGTAATAAGAGAGTGATAAACTCACCTGAAAAAATTATCTCCTCATCCATCTAAATCATTGAGCAATGATATTTCTGGGAAAATGCAGAATTTCTGCTTCAGAATACAGCAGCTAAAATTATGAACACGGTGCTGAGCTGAGACTGGGTGTGGATATTATAATCTGCTTCTTGAATCTGTGGTTAGGTAGGTGACTATGGATGCATGCAGAACAAGCAGGAGGATATGCATCTTGCCAACAGAGGAGAATGTGCTGCTTCTGATTTTGCCTTTTGCTTTCTCAAACTGGAATGTGATATGCTTCTAAGTGGGGCCATGATTTTCTCTGCTGGTATGAAGATATTGGGTGCAGGTCCTTGCAGCATCAGCAAGCTGTCTTCTCCATCACATTACCACTGCCTTGTCAGTTCTTCTTTCCTGTGAGGGTGGTGAGGCACTGGAACAGGTTGCCCAGAGAAGTTGTGGATGCCACATCCCTGGTGGTGTTCAAGGCCAGGCTGGATGGGGCTTTGAGCAACCTGGTCTGGTGGGAGGTGTCCGTGTGCATGGCAGGGGAGTTGGAACTCGATCATCGTCAAGATCCCTTCCAACTCTAACCATTCTATGAAATATGAAAATACTTTCTAAATATGGAACAATTTTCTTTAATGGACAGCTTTGTTGCTGACAAAATGCAGGACTATAATATGAGAAAATGGTTTTGATGAAGCTACAGTGCCTCAATTAAAATAAAAGTGAGATATCAGGATGCCAGGTGAAGGATGTGGAATAGCTTAAAGCCCTTTTTATGAAACATAAAAATTTGGGAGCATATTGATTATTTGGATTGTTGATAAATTATTTTTTTAAAAATGAAAAGAAAAAAAAAAACAAACAAACAAACAAAACCAGGCTATAAAGTAGAAGGGTTTCAATCCACCTAAGGAATGAACTTCTGAACTAGTTTTCTATTAACAGTTTGGATAAATAAACCCCTTACAACATCATTTTCATTATCCGTAAGTTTGACCATCTAAAAATTACATAATTAGTCTATGCTAATCTTCTAGGTATATCCAATTATTTCAATCTCTATTGAAAATATCCAGTCAATGAGTGAAACAAGAATATTTAGAGGGTATTTCAGCCTGTGTTTTAGATTATACTTTTGGAAACTTATAGTTTTATAATTTTAAATAAGAATATAGCTTCTGTTGTTTGTGGGGGTGCATGGACTGATTGTATAAACCTCTGATGGCAGTGGAATAATCTCATTGACTTAAGGGGTCTTTTCCTGTCCTATGATCCATTCTTCCTTTGAAGCTGCAGTGTAAGCAAAGTTTTCTCCTTTGTTCATCTAAAACAGAAACACTCACTGATATAGAGACCAGAAACACTGATATGCCCCGCTGAAGAATGATGAATGGTGATAAAATATATTTAAGAGGAATTGACATTTACACAGAAGTAACCCAGGGTGTCTCAGGGATTTTTGAAGCCTCATTTCCACTGTTAATATCAATTCCTTACTGAGCCTTGAAATTTTTAACCTTATTTTGTTTCTAACAGCTCTTCTTCCAGATCACTGATCTCCAAAAATAGCTTTGATTATTCTGCAGACCAATCTAGTGATGGGATCAATAGTACTCATTTCTTTCAATCATTCAAAAAAAAAATCACAATTTTTAACATTTTGACAGGGAATTAAAACATTCAACAGGAAATTTCTGCCAAAGCCCAACACCATTCTCTTAAAAGTAATCATCATAAACTTTAAGTCCCATAATGTTTTGGATCATAGAAAATATGGTAACAAACGGATTTGTTCCAACTTTCCAGTAAGCCTGTTTTATCATCCCTTGATTGAGTAGCAGAAGTGTAGCAGTCACTGAAATGTCTTCCTTTGTGTGTCCCTCTTGTTGGGGTAAAGTTAAGGACAGAGCTGCACATACATATCATGCAGAAAGAGTAGAGGATGCTGACAAGTCTACAGGTGTTTCACAAGTTTTAACACTCATGTCTTCAAGGAGAGAAACACATCAAAAAGTGGTAAACACCTTGCCTTTCTGTCTAAGATGTAACAGACCGTGTTATCAGATGGTGCCAATTAGTTTAGCTTCATTGATGTCACTGGAGTTATACCAGCTGAAGGTCTGGCCATTAATACCAAGGTTAGCTGAGCCGCTTGGTGGCAGCTTGGTTTGGGTTTAATGCAGAGTTCTTCAAGGAGCTTTCAGAAGGAACAGAGACACAGTACATACTCGATGTGTGGATCCAGATGGTTAGCAAGGCAGAGAAGATTGACTACTAGGACACATTGGAGGAGACCATGGTCCAGAGATGCAGATGGGAGTCTAGCCTTTAGAGCAAAGGATCCATCAGTGAACTGACAAGCAGATTAAAATGAAGTTACTCTGCATGAAGAAAAGATGAAGAGAGCCTTAAAGGCCAGAGGTTGAAATATTGTGAGGATTGAAGAGAACTGTAGAAACCCAGACACAATGAGGAAAAAAAAAGGATGAAAAATGGCAAAAGAAAAAAAAAACCAAAAACAAAAAAACAAAAAAAAACCAAAAAAAAAAAACCCAAACAACCAAAAAAAAAAAAAAAAACAAAAAACCCCAACCAACCAAAAAAAAAAAAAAAACACACAAAAAAATTACCAAATAAAAACCCCATAAAAAAGCAAGCTGAAGGTTTGCTCAGTCAGAGTCTTAGACTGTAAAGTGTCTGAGGCCAACCCCAAACTTCTTACTATCCCCTTGCTATAAAAAGCTTGAAAGTAATTCATGGAGTTCAATCCAAGGTAAAGTAACTAATTTTATAATCGTGTCTAAGAATGCAGGATTATAATGGCTCCTATCTCCTGCTTTGGGAAATTTCTGGCTAGTATTTTAGGGTCTTTGTATGTGTGTGAGGAAATATATATAGGGTCAGAAAAAAAAAAAACAAACAAACAAGAGAGGGAATGTCATTGATTGATGAGAACTTCTTTCCCTGTGGCTTTTGGAAAATGTCATGGTGTGCCATCCTTAATGTTATCAGAAAATTACAAAGCTCTGAAGAGTAGAGTAAGAACATGGGACATGATGTTTTTTTGCAGCTGTGATTTCCTATGGAAATAATAGTTCCTGGCTACTATGAACAGGAGTGACACAGCATGCAAAATCATAGGCTCTGAATAACATACCATGTATCACCTTTACACCTAAATAAAATTTACCATGACTGACTGAGTCAACACCCTTGATGTGCCACTACTGAAGAGTAAATGTTTGAGTAATACCAATGATACCAAAGCCCTGGTGATCCATGCACAGCTATGTGAGAGATGGGATCAACCATGACAATTTGGGTGGCATATACCAGTTTAGAGACATTTCTAGTAGGTTGTTTAAGGAAGAGAGTTCAGTGACTGGAGAAGTTAAACTGTAGTCTGTCATTCATACTAACCAAAAGTCTGTCTGTATGTACTAAAAGAACATGCTTCCTTCTTCGTAAGTCAGTGTCTGAGGGTCACCTCCATACCAGTCATTTGCCATAAGGCAGAGTTTCCAATCTTGTTAAAAAAATAATCCCTTTTATTTGCATGAACTGTAGAAGTGCTTGAAGTGATTTCCTCAGCTCCCTAAACCAAACAAACACCTAATTTTACCACACTCCTTATGAAGAAAACAAAAAGGAAATGGATTCAGCCAACTGAAAGTCTATGAGCTTGTGTCAAAATAGGACTCTTCAAGAATGGATGAACTGCATTTTTACTCCATAGCAGCAGAATAATGAAGCCAACTGGCACTCAGAAGGGTGTATGTCTGGAAAGCGCTTCCTAAAGGAGCTGTGATGAAGCTAAAGGTTATTTCTCTGAAACAACAAAACCCTGCAGAACTGATGCAAAGCTTGTTGAGCTTTGGGATTCTTGCTCTCCTCCAGAGACCTGACTCTGGCAGGAATAAAGCTCATGTTTTTCAAAAGGGATTTCAGTGTTATTGAAAGCAACTATTTGCTGTGAAATTATGGGCATTGAATACTCAAAGACCTTTGAGTGTCTGGGATGTAGTCCAATATGATAAATAAAAACTGCTGATGAAAAAATGGATTTTAAAACACCAATACCATGTTAATGGAGGTATTTCTGCTCTGTTTCCTAATTGTATGCAATCCCAATGCTCACAGAGGAGACACAAGGTGAGAAATTTAGGTCCTGATGTTTAACGCTACACAGTTTTTGTTGAAACAAAATTCTAGAATGAAACAAATGTGCTTGGAAATGAAATTAATCAGCTAAACTGAAGTGAGAATTAAAAGAGGAAAAAAAGGCCAAAACAACTTGATATTTAATTATATTCTATAGATGGGCTGGAAATATATGTCCTCCTCCTTGTACACAGAACGGAGGCAACCTCTGTCTATCCTCTGACCTATTAGTTAAAAAATTGGAGGCACCTTTCCAGGTGTTCAAATTATACTTGCATACACTGCAGCCATTTAGGAGAATGATCTAGAGACACTCTGATCTAAAAGACACTCTCTTTTAGGAGAATGATCACGGTAATTAGATCATGATGACTTATTTAATATTTGTTCCCTTTTTCAACTTGGATTAGATAGGAGGAAAACATTTCAGAAGTGTCTGCACAAGTGAAGAAATAAACTTAGTCAAATAAGTTTGTAACTAGATCTGTGCAGAAAATTCACAATAAAATAATAAACTTGTAACTCTTTGAAAACAAAAGTGAAGAACTTGATCAGGTGTTTGAGCACATGAAATACTTCCATTTCCTAATTTTTAATTTTGTTTGTTTTATTATAAATTTCCATATCAGAATAATGCAAGTGTTCATATTAATATTTTCTATGGGAAGAAAAAATATGAATTCCTAGGTTTTTGTTTTTTTTTTTTTTTTCCAGTCCTTTATTTTCATGGCCTCTTCATGATTCTATATTCCAGTAGAAGATAATCATATCACAAGATTCCTTGGCAAATAAAAAATAATTTTGACTGTTCATCTGTATTTATAGTTATGTCACATTTACTTTGTCACAATACTCAAAGTTAACTGTACAAAAGAAATGGAAATAATGACTGACTAAAACAGTGTATTTCATACAACAATAGATATTTTTTTACAATACGTGGGTAAGGTTAGATGTTCATAATGGTTGTCTTTGGGATTTAAATCCACATAATATATCACCTTGAATCAAAGAAGAATGTACAACTGCCCAGTAAGTCATATCAGATTCAGTCTTTCATTTGTTGTTCAGTTTTCCCTGAAATCCAATAAGAATATACCTGGACCTTGTGCAGATGCCATCTGCTTTTTGTGCATCAAAACATTACAGACTATGAATATATGGATAAAATTGAGTTTAATTCTGAGCTGTAGAGACAAAAAGTTAAATTTAAAATATTCTTTATTCCAAAGAAAATGATGTTAATTTTCTACTTTTCTAATGTATCTGGGGTAAAAATTACTTTTTTTTAAGGTTTTATTTCTTTTTTTATAGGACTGAACGTGTGGGCATAGGTTCTTCTACATGTTTATTCTCAACAATAAACTAAGGTTTAAAAACAGGAATTGATGGAAGAAACATGGAGGACAATAAGATAACTACACCCATTTAATGAACTATTGTGAGTAAAGATCTTTTCTCTTCAATTCATTGCTCTATGAAATTCATTACAAATTGTTGACGTATGGTATTCATCAAATTCTTTCCTACAGCACTCAAAGTACTGCTTTTGAAAAATAACATCCATCTGTTGAAACCACATGCCAATCACTGTTATCCTTTAAATATATTTTCCAAAGGGAATATTTTGAGAAAATGTCTGACGATGACTAATTGACTTTTACACAACAGCGAGGTATTAGGAGAGTTTAAATTGAAGGTATTATCTAGGTTTACTGCCCTTGTCATTTTTATCCCCCTTTAAGACTGAATTTTATTTATGAAGTAAAATTAATTCAATGAGGGATCAATTTGGTGCATACTAGCTCCCCACAGTCATTTTATTCAATTAACACTTTGGTTTAAAGGTTATACATCTGCGTGTACGAATTAGCAGCTTTCCTTCTGCACCATGAAATGTGCTGCAAAGTGGAGGCTTGAGAGACTAAGGGCATAACTGCTGAGTACTTTTGAGTGAATGACATGACGCACTGAAAACTCACCTTTGAGAGTATGTAGGAACTTTGTAGGACCGATCTAGTCAGACTGGATAACAGGGAGTCTTCACAGGGAGCTTTCTGTAGTGAGAAGATAGCCTGGGCTAACTAACAAATTTTAATTTTATATGATTTTTAACGTATGAATTAAATATTTCAAATGCAAGCACATTAAGAGAAAAGACCTTTAATATATATAGTCTCACATACGCACTTCCCACTCCCTCCCCAAATATTATACACATCTTCTTGCTATCCTGTTGCTTTAGTTACTCATTCTTGATAGAACCACTTTGTAGCTCCTGATTCCTCCCCATAACAGCTTCCCTCACCCATTTGGGACTGTCTGGATTTACTCTTACTGTTTAAAGGTATGATACTTCCACAAAGGATTACCTGTAGATATGAAGAGTCTTCCCATGAATATCCCTTGTCTCAGGGTTTTAAAGTCTTTGAGATGGTTATTTAAATAAACACAAGCATAACAGCTCATCCTCTAGAAAGGGGATAAGAAAGATAGCTTACTCATCTAGGCTTAATAAAAGCTTTTAATCTTTTCTATGTCATACATTATTCTGGAGACAGCTCTAGGTATTGCTGGGGTACAGCTGGGCAGGAAATGACTCCAAAATATACAATTTGAAAGCTTTTTTTTCCAAATCAGGTGAAAAGTCTCAAATAGAGGAAATGTATTTGAGCTTCTTATATCCTAATGAAGTAGACCTGCTACCCCATTATATTCATATCTTCTTGCTCAGTTTCATCTACAAATAAGCAACTTTTCCTAAGGAAGTGTTCTGTTCGTTAAGCAAAGAAACAAACCAACCAAAACACAAATGCAAATGGAAATGCACAGAAGAACCTCTCAAAAATGGTTCTTGACCTTAGCTAAGAACCATTACAGAACACACAGGACACTCCATTAAAATGTTCATGTCTCAGTTTCTTGGCATGACTGATCCGAATCCTGACTAGCTCAATTAAAACAATATCGAAGCAATCTCCACAGTTTTTTTTTTTTTTTTTTTTTGAAAAACACAATCTTCATTTTGTCAGCATGTCTTCTTGATCAAGTAAAAATGCTCTCATTGTTCCTGCGTGCTTTGCTCTTTTGCAGTAGTTTTAAGTCAAGAAAGTTCTGGTGTGTTGTGCTGTGATCTGCTACTGCATTGCATCCAGGTATAGAGCTGCTCTGTTTCTATGTATATGTACGTATGCAATTTCCTTCTTGTCTTCTATTTTACTGTGGTGAAATGGACTTCAAGGATGCAATTTTTCCTGGGTGTCTATTATTCTAGATTTCCCTAATGTCTCTAATAATTACCCAAATGGGTTTTTAAGCTTTCCCACACAGAGACTTCCAATAAAATTAATCTGAATTAAAGGTCTTATCTGAAAATGCATTGCTTAAATATATGAAATCGTTATTTGGTTATTCTGAACAGAATGAAAGCATTCCAAACTGAATTTTCCTCCTTCACTTCCAAAACAAATAAAAACTAAAACAAATTTATCAAATTAGAGTGTAGTTTCCTGTAGGATTTAAACCAGGATAACTCCTTGGAAGATGGATGTTTGCCATGACCTGTCCGTATTGCTGTCTGGGCCTGCAAGACTCAAAGAAAGGAAAACAGATGTAGAAGGGATATCAGCATTTGCAGAAAGAAGAGAGAAGGCTGAAGAAGTCTGACTAGATATGAGCATGTTTCATATACTGTTTTAATAGCATTTCTCTGTGTACAGAGAAATGTAAATCGATTGTCTACAATTTCATTTCATACACGTGTTCAGTAGCAGTATATCACTTGACATGACGATGCCATCTTTTCTATTAAAAAACACTTGGCTATGGTACAGTGGAATTGGGAAGATTCAAGGGAGTAAAAACCTCCTTTCTGAAGCTGCTAACTGGTGAATTGCCCATATGAATACAAGCCAAATGGCAACCTGACTTGCTAGTCAGCAAAAATGCAAAGTACATCTTAGTTACACACCCAAGTGTATCTTAAATACTCAAGAATGTCTGGTATGATGTAAGGGGAATATTGGAGGGTAATATATGGAAATACAATGTATTGAGGGAAATACAATGGAAATATAAATGGAAGACACACCATGAAGATCACTAGAATCCAACAAAAAAAAAGATAGAATATGAAGACTAGATCAGATTTGTATTTATAGATTAAAAGACTGCTTAAAAAAAGAAGTGAATTACAATTTTTTTTTGTAATCATGGACCAAGAAATTGGAAAGGTCACCATAATAAATTACTGAAATACTATGGGGCAAGCCAAAAGTTAGGGAGAGGGCGACTTTGGGAAGAAAAAAATATATCTCATAATGATAGGTGTCTTTTTTTTTCCCAGCAAATACCAAAGTGTCTACAGTATATGAGAAAACAGGGACAGAATCCCACTATCTCTCTGAGATGCAAAAGGACAGAGCACCTCCTGAAAGGTATGGTGAGACATATCCAAAAATGAGACATATCCCAAAGCAGCACACCCCAAGGAAGAACCCAGAAGTGTGGGGAGGGGCTCAAAACATGATGTTCTTTGCCTTATGTGTCATTGCAAAAAATCCTGGATGGACCCCCAAGATAAAGGCGTTGTAGCACCTCAACACTTGGCGGATGACTTAGGTGCATATTGATGCTTTGGTGCGACTGTGAGTGCAAGAGATTGAAATCATCCACTGTTTAAAATGAATTATATTTTTCCTTACTATGACCAGCCGCATTGAGCTACAGTCTTGATACGGCATTGTGGAATTATTATTTCCTGCACTGTGTTTTCAGGGGTTCCTAACAGATATGTGTACTACAATAAGCCATTTAAAATTCAGTCATGGAATTATACCTTGTAATATGAAATTCCCTATTTATCAACATAAAGGACCATCACTAATCCTAAACTGAAAAGCAAAACAAACAAACAAAGAACACCAAAAAACCCCAACAAAACAAAAAATCTCCCAGCATTTGTAGGACTATTCATCTCATCCTGGCAGAGTTCTAAAATAGTTCAGGTGAACTGCAGCCACTGGAGCACAGAACTATCTCTCATGATATCTTTCATTACTGGGTTGTATACAACTCATTTTGAATGTTTCAATGTAGCAAATTAATTAAAATACCTAAAAATATATATGTAGAGACATTTTAGATGCCCTGGAATGCCTTAGGTATACACTTAGAGCAGCTATTTATGGCACAGGATCTAAGGAGAGCTGAGAAATGACATGTGGAGATAAGGCACAATATTCTGGTATATCTAAAATCAAACTAGACACCTAAATTTAAGCACCTGAATTATTGTCTATAGAGACAATTCAGTTCCCTACAGATAAAGATTCGGTGTAATTGGAGAGCTTGGTGAGTATTTGACATCTGGACCAGAGTAGACAGATGTTCATGTCCAGAAGCACAGTGTTTATGTCCACCTTCTATCCTTCTGGAGGTGTAGCTATAGGTCAGGGAAACTCTTTGAAACACCTGAAGCAACATTGCAGAACAGACTTGATTTTGGGGGGGGAAAAAAATTCAAGGAAACTTTGCAAAGCCCTAGAGAGGTGCTCAGTGTTTGTGGTATCTGCTTTCCCCCTCCAGAATGTGTGCTATGTCACTGGATAGATGTTGACCCAGATATCTGTGGGCAGAAAATCCATAATAGTGTCCATTAACGGTCTCCATGTAAAGGGTGTCCCCAAGCTAAAACCAGGGTCCAAGAAGGGCCTGACAATGAGTATTCAGGATTATATTGGCATATATTGGCATATTGTCCCTATCCCTGGGAGGGCTTGGGGCACTGCTTGAGTGTGTTGACCTCCCGCCTTCCCTTGCCTCCTCCAGGATGCTGTCAGAGCTGGCCCGCTGCAGCACAACCAGCCAGGCAGCACAGTCCCCTGGCAAGATGGGGCTAGACCAAAGACTGAGCTGCTCATGGATACATCACAGGTCACACAATCCTTCCAGCCAGCCCTGAAGAGCCAGCACTGCTGCAGCCCATCAGGCTCCTTCTTGGCAGCTCTGCCAGCAGACCCCAGTGATGCCACCGGTGAGGAGTGTCCTGGGACAAGCTGCATGAGCCCGGTCTGTGAGCACAGTCCTATGGCATGGCCGTATCTGAGAGGAATGCCGTTCCCAGGTACATGGACCGCTGTTAGGTTCTGGTATCAGGAGAGCCCCTTCAAAGACGACCTGGGGAAAAGAGGATTTGTGTGTGAAGGTGTTTTTGTTCTAGTTTCTTATCATCCAGATGTCTTTTTATTTAAAAAAAAAAACAAAAAAAAACCAAACCAAACCTTACATTTTCCCCAAGTCAAGTCATCATTACCTGTGATGGGAACTGGTGAGTGACCTCTGTGTCTTTACCTGAACTTTTCCATCCTGCTTTTTCCCCCTTTCCTTTTGAAAAGGAGGAGGAAGAAAGTGACTGGGGAAAGGGGCTGAGACTAACACACTAGAAAGGGTGAGCTGCCAGCATGCACTTGATCTGCCTCACTCTACGGTGAGGTTGAAAAACATCACTGAAAGCTCCGCTGAGGCAGAAGGAGGGGACATGGCTTCAGCGACTTCACCACTGCACTACTGTTCTTAAACTAGCACAGACTTCTAGGATATTTGCACCCTCAGGCTCTACTGTGACAGTACGGATAAAGGAAATGGTGATTTAGCATCTCCTAGCCATACTTTTTTCCCTTTCTCTTCTGTGTCCCAATGCCCCCATAGGCTGTTTCCTTTACAAATGCACTTACATAAGTGTGATCCCTGTGGGCACAAACACCTCAGGTAACTCATAAAAGAAGTACAGTAGAAAAATATACAGCTTTCTCTGAACTGCTTCTAGGAGAGATCAGACAAGAACCCAGTGCTGGTGTGAAGGAAGAGATGAAAATGAAAGTTCACTCAGGGGCATGAAGAGAAAGGCAATGAGACTGTCCTGTGGCAGAGAGACCAAGCTGCGAGAGACCTCTTTCACCATGACACAAATTTGCAACTTAACTCCGCACAGAAAACACCAAAAAATGGTACATAAAAAATAAAGCACACTCTCTGGCACTGAAATCATTTAGCACAACAGCTTCCATACTATAAAGCAGTCCTTTTACTCAAAATATGAATCCCTGGAACAGAAACCTAGTTGCAGTAGTCCGTGGTGTGAACTAACTCCTGACTGCCCTCAGGCATTATTCGATAAAGTGCTAGTTGACCCAAGCCATTGACCTGACCGTTTTCAATGTATTAGTATGGACACGGTCATATCTGTTCACAGCAATGATTTTTTAGTATCTCCTTCAGGACAGACTCTCTGATTAACAGCCACTGAAGGTAAAATTCCACTTCAGATCAAAATACCAACTGCACAAGTGTATCAACACAGGGAATTCCTGAAACATTGGTATGTAAAGCCAAGTGAAATGTCATATATCTGAGAGTTAAGGAGCTAGGGAGATATGTCATAGGACCTGTGCTGTTCTGCAGTGGCATCTGACTTGGGGGAAAATAAACCAAAACAAATCATAATCGGGGTAATGCTTTTAAACTAGAAGAGAGGAGATTTAGATTGGATATTAGGAAGAAATTCTTTCCGGTGAGGGTGGTGAGGCACTGGAACAGATTCCCCAGAGAAGCTGTGGATACCCCATCCCTGGAGGTGTTCAAGGCCGGATGGGACTTTGAGCAACCTGGTCTGGTGGAAGGTGTCCCTGCCCATGGCAGCGGGGTTGGAACTCAATGATCTTGAAGGTCCCTTCCAATTCTAACCATTCTATGATTCTATAATAGCTTCATATGTTTAAGGTGCAAATCAAACTGCAAATTTCCATTTTAGTTAATGATTTTTCACCAGAGCTTCTATATAAAGGGGTCTAGCACCCTCTGAGATGTCTAAAGCTGTCAAAAACCTTCAGATGGGACTGGCAAATATAATACAGAACCTATGCCTTTCTGGAAAGTGGAAGCCACCCATGGTACCCTAAAGCATCTCAAAGCACAATAGATACCATGGGGCAGGTACTTGAATCAAGTCAATAGTCTCTTAAGGTACAGTAGCAAGTGCCAGTATTAAGACCTTATGTGCTAAACTGGGGCAGCAAGCCATCAGACAGTGAATTACGATCTATATGATCAGAATTTTCCTCTGCCACTAAATTTGAGGGACACAGAATGACCAGTGTTTGTATTAAATTCTCTTAGCCTCCAAGTCAGAGCAGCCACATCCAAACTGCCTGCTGGGAATGATCTCGAGCTTGTACTAAGGCCTAAAATTGTACAGGCTAGCCCAGATTAAAATCAAGCCAAGGTTAATCACAATGTCACTGTCAGTGGAATGAAACCTCAGAACACTTGAGTGTTCCTTCAAGCTATTTAATTAACCAAAATAGACATAGTGAAGGTGTTGATATTAAAGACAAGTAAATGGCTTGCTGTACCTGAAAGGCACAGTTTTGCTCATTCCGCCTTGATGGGTGCCATTGGTGGCACAATTGGCCTAGGTTGGAGTTTCTTTGGCTGCTAAGAAGATGGAAAAGGTGGGATTTCAGAAAATTCTCCTGGGCACACACCTGCAATGTTAAGAATGCTGCTAACGTTGGAAATTGAGCCTAAGCGCACATTTTGGGGAGTTAGGCTCTCACATTCTTGAAACATTTCTCCCAACCCCTTTCTTCTTTTTGACAGCAGCATGGATTATTTCCCACCTCAGTCATCACCCTAACAAAAGTATTACAGTAAAAATGTGCTGCTTTTTCTTGCTACGAAAACCTCCTGCTCAGACATAAGCCCTATTTAATCTCAGGCCAGAGCAGGAACACAAAGGTTTTTCCCCCCTCAAGCAGAGGTTGAAAACCATTTTGTTTAATAGATGCCTATCAGGAAAGCCTGCAATTCCTCATGTGTGAATGAAGCTATTAAACCCCAAACCTCATTACACAAATAATGTCCGCTTTGATATTTCAAACTACTTTTAGCGAGGTGCTCACAAGAGTGTTGTAAATGATCCGTAAACAGTGGAACACTGTAGGGACAAATTGTAGATTGGGCAATTTGTTTTCACAAAAGTTTGCTGCCAAAGCAGAAAGCAATCACCAGGGTCACTTGAGGGCCCGATCCTACAAAAGCACCTCTCCTGTGTCTTCCTTCTTCATGCTGTGACCTTGTGTAAATCAGGAAGATTAGTGCTGTGAATAAATTATTCTTAAGTAAGCGAGGGGTTTGAGGCACTGTATTTTTACTGTGTAATCACACAAAACAAGTACCTCCTTTATATATCTGTGGGTAATTCCCTCACAGTTCTAAATAGTTTCTTGTTATTCTTTCTGGCAGATATGCCATCACCAAAAGCATGAGGAGCTAAGACTAAAACTAAGGAAGAATTTCACATGGTACTTGAACAGGACTTGTCTTTGTAAGTGAAGCAAACAAACAAACAAACTTACTGGAAGAGTAGAAGTCTTCCCTATTCCTGACTTCCAGGAAAGTGGAAAGGATGAGAAAAAAAGACTGCTTTCTCTCAAGTGTTCCATATGTGATGTTTTCAATTTATCCAAAAAAAGCCTGAATTTCAGTGGTGTTTTTTTTATATCAAGTTCTTAAAAGAACTATATATCAAAATGAGTTTAAATTGTTCATGTCCTCATTCTCTGTATCTAAACTACGGAGCAAGTATCCAACAGCTAGGGATGATAGCTTTTAATATCACGCTACCTGGCACCAGCTGAGGTGACAGGACTTGTGATGGAGACTTCAAATGGACTGTCGTTTCATGACATTTTTGTCACATTGTTTTTGGGGTCAGCAAGGAGCTGATTCTGACGATAGTCAGAGGGAACCGTCACATTAATCTATGCCGGTGGTCCACTGTTTGTTCTTGGAATTTATTTTAGAGTCTCTGTGGTGAGTTTGACCTTGGCTGGCTGATGGATGGCCACCTAGAAACTCTCGCACTACTCCTCCTTAACAGGACAGCAGGAGAAATAAAAGGTGGAAAAGCAGGGTTTTTTCTCTCACTTTTTTTTTTTTTTTCTCACTCCACTCTCACAGCTTCTACACAGTGATTTTCACTGTTTAAAAAATATTTTCCCACAGAGGTACCACTGGTTTTTGCTGAAGAAATAGGCTTTGATCAGTGGTGGATCCATTTTGGAGCCATCTGGAATCATCTGTGTCCATCATGGGGGCAGCCTCTGGTTTCTCCTCACAGAAGTCCCCCCCCAATACCAAAACCTTACATATAAATCTCTCATATCCAATTACTCTGATATTAGCTTCTACCACAACCTAACATGCATTTTGGGAAGCCCTGCTCTACACCAGGTCCTACAAAAGGAGAGGTGACATTCTGCTCTTGCATTAGCTCAAAACACCCACAATGTGCCTTCATACTTGTTTTTATTGCCAACTGAACCTGTGGCAGTTGGAAATAAGGAGGATAATGAAAGCAGCTGAAGTCATGTAGTTGGTCTCTGGTGATTCTCAGGCTGCCTAGATGCTCGTTTCTCATTAGAAGTGTGAATAACATAAACAGTTTTTGTTTAGAGGCACTTTAGGCATCATTATCTCATCCTTAAGCCTCACAGGCTAATAATGATATCAACCCCAAATTCAGTAGAGAAAAGTTCCCTCAGGACTCCGACCAATATTCACTCTAGATTTCACGCTCTTACTCACCGTCTGCTATTTAGGACTTGTGATGCAAGTTTTTCCTTTTGCTAAGTACAAATCAGAAACACATTCCAGAAACAAATCTGGGAACTCAAAATCATTGAAAGACTTAGCCAGAGGTGAAAGTTCAGGCCTCACAGTGGCAGTGTCCTCTACAATCACTTCTCCACATCCTTTTGTGAAGGTTGATTGGATACCAAACCACAAAAGATTTTATAAAACTGAGTCTTAAAACTGGAATTTGACCTGATGACAGTTACAGGTCTCTGACAGGTGCTCGGAACCCCTGAAGCTCTGGTATTTGGGTGTCTGTGGATCTAACTTCAAGACTAGACTGACTTTGAGGTGTAGAGCAAACCATACCACATCCAGAGAGCCCTTCCAGCAAAATTATTCTGTCTCTGTGACATTGTGTTAATCTAATACCTGATAAAGTGTTAAAAATTTCTTTTTAACTAAATTAATAGCTATGGGAACACAGAGTTATCTGCCAGCAAAGGGGACAGGTAATTCATCTGTTGCTGAACACTACTTTCGGATGTAATCACAATGTTTTCTGCCTAGAATTATTGGCATTGAGCTTGTAAATGTATCCCCTAAGGGAAGAAAAACACTGTAAATAACTTGCGTTTAAAGGGGGAGGTTTATTGGATTTTCACAGCAGGCAGCATGAGCTTTGGTTAAACACTGAGTGATATTTATGTCCCTGTACATCCAGACATACCACAGCTTCATTTAATTATTTTTATTTATTTATTTTAACCTTAATGAATATTACAATCATTGGTATTCACTTCCGAGTCTTTCTAGTTTTCAAGATATAGACACATTAAAGGAGGGTGAACAAGGCAGCTGAAAAAAATAATGTCTTCCAATTTTTTTTACTACCTCATGAATTAAGGAGAAAAAGGGAAAGGTGAGGAAGAAAGGAGATATGAAAGCAAAAATGAAATTATTCTTCTGGTATACATATCTAATAAGTTCGTATGGCCTCAAGGGAATGTGACCGTGGTTTTTCAGTATGCTCAGCTGAACTCTGAGTTGTTACCAGGTTATCAGGGAACGCAGTTTACACAAGCCTCAAGAGATATCAGCGCAAGTGTCACAGGAGCACAAATAGAGTTTAAATCTGCCACACTGTGTGCCACAAGGTACCAAAGTGTTTGAGCTAAGGGTTTGATCATCCACTTGCCGGACATCATGTGCTACTTCAGATCCTTGGATCAGTCCATCCCAGAGCTCCCTGCATTGTATAATTGCTTAGCAAGATTCTTAACCTGTTTATGCCATGAGCATAGACACTATAATGCAAATTAGCCTGTGGGAAGTGATACTGGCCTGATTTTCTAAAGGCAGTTGAACATGTGTTGCAAAATACTTAAAAATTGATTAGACTTATTCCAAGGGTGGGAAATTCCCCCAGAAGGAGTGAGAACAAGCTGTGTTGCTTCTTTGAGCATGTCATGACCTCAGATTTTCATATGGCCAGTCTGTTTGTTTGTAGATGGCTATATAGTGTAATTTCTCCCAAATTATGTTGCAAGTGTCATCTCTTTTTCCACTGCACTGGAGAAAATAAATTAAAATCCTCTTTTTCTGCATTTACAAGATGAAAAAAGATCAGATATTTGGTTACTTGCTCGGTCCTATCAGACTGGGTTGGGCACATTTTTGGAACATTTATCATAATAAGTTCTTCAGGAGACATCTCTTACAAGAGGATTCATCTGACTAAATATGGGTGCTAACGTGCACTTCAGCAAGACCGTTTCAGTTTGCTTTACTGTCAGAGAAGATCTAGTAATATAGACAATGGAATTTAGGGTGCAATTCATCTCATCCTAAATACATGCCTACATTTGGTCAAAGGACTTGTATCTTAAAATCCGTTAACTACATTAATGAGCTGCCTATTGGTGATAATGGGAGCACAGGTAAGCGATGCAAACATAGCTGTCTGCTCTGGAAGTCGGGTGAGATTGATGAGTCCTACCCCTTATTTCTGCAACCTGCTCAGGCTGTGGTGTGTGCCACACATCCAGCTACTCCACCCTGTCAAAACTGAGGTCCTTCTGCAGAGGATCTCTGTCTCACAAGTCAGACTGGTGCAGCAATGAACTTCATGTACCTTCAGGTTTTAGCATGAAGTGAATGCTGAGCTGCTGGAAGCAGAAGCTTGCAGCTTAACAACCTAAATTTCATCACTAATATTTTACTTATCTCAGTATCCACTCTCCTGCAAAAAAATTGTAGTATGTGAATAGTTAAGTGTAATAAATGGACAGGCATAAATGATACCTCCATAGGTTCTCTCACAGACACCAGAAGAAGGTTTGGTAGATGACAAAAGTGTTCTTGCTTATTTTGTTATGCTCGATGTTTAATTGTCCTTCCCCATTTTGTCCAGTTCAAAGCCATTTTAATTAATAAAGCTGCTGAGCAGAACTATAATGAACTATAGAATTCCTAGTGGATGAAAGGTTTTGTAAAAGCTATTGTTGTTTTCTTATTATGATGATGGTGATGAATACAGATTATTTTAATGGTGTACAATTCATCTGATCTGATGATGAAAGAGAGACGCATTCTCATTCAGAATAAATTACATATTTGTATGAGGAATTGGGAATCTACTTTCTTTCCAAACAAACGATTATTTAGTCTCCAAGTAACTCTTGGGTCTAGAATACTATACAGGAGGAGAAGGGCAGTTGTAATAGTTGTAATTGCTGATAAACTGTGTTTTGTTGACTTGAGTTGAATTTAAACAATGAAATTAGTCCTTTTGAATAGAACTTTTACCCTCGCTGAAACAAGAGGAAAGTGCTAAGACCAGGATGCTGCACACAACTTAAAACAATGCCAATAGCCTTGGATCTATTTTACAAGCTTTGTAGCTTACATTTATATCCAGGTAATGTCCCATTGCTTTGGATAGTGTAAAGAGACCTTAGAAGAATGAAATGTACATCTATTTTAAATATCTGTATGTAGGTAGAAAAACATTCCCTCACTTTTAAAAATGAAATGTCAACTAGGAAAACAAGATCAGTCATACTTCTTGCTCAGTATTGGCTTGTTTTAAATATCTCACCTATTTCCTTTGATAAGGTGTAACTCCATGAACAGCCTTTCATCCTTTATTGATACCTACCATTGTTTTACATAAGTTTTTATTCCTTTGCCTGTAAGAATGAGTCTTTTACAATTCTGTCCATGGCTGGTAGTGAAATGCAATGCTTGGACAATTATATGAAGGACCCAGTTAAATTAATCAGAATTTTTTAAACCTTATTTTAAGATATGATAAGCAAGTCAGATTTGGTCGCTGTTTGTTTTCTCTGTAACAGCACTGGGATATGTGTGTGTTCTGCACTTTCGATGCTTCTTTTTTCCAGAATGACATACGGATGCCGGTAAAAATGGTTTGCATGTCTGGTGCTCTGCTATTTCTGTTCTTCTGTTTCTGAGATAAGCAGATGGAGATTAGGTAATTCTACAGCGCTGTAAGTCGTAAACAAGTTGGTATAAATATCACTGCATCGAATATTATGCTGAGCTTGCTCCATTTGAACTTCTGCTTCACTACAGCTTTTCTTAGAATTGGGAGCATATGGCATGTATATTTAGTTTGTTATTGTCTCCATCCTAATCAATATATGAATTCACATCTGTTGAACTGGTCTTCTAAGTTTTACTCATGTTTAGACTTTCATCTTGGGAAGTGCATGCCACAATTGATAGTAAAGCCTACATTTTTCCTTCCTTCTTTACTTTGATGAGCAAGCTAATGGGAAATAACATTATCCTTAACACCTGGTTATTACCCATGAAAAGTGCTAACATCATTCAACACTTCTGAATTATGATTTCTGACTCTTTGCAGCATCAGGAAAACATATTACATCATTTGAAAACAGGACACATTCTGTTTTCAGCTGCAAGAAGCTTACATATAAACATAGGTTTTTAGAACCATTCAAATAAAACACAATGATAGCAAAAAAAAAAAAAAAAAAAAAGAAAAGAAAATGGGTAAATACATTGAGGGACTTTTCAAAATCTGTGAAGAAATCTCAGTCAGGACTTATCTCAGTGTGTCAATTATAAACCTTAGCAACTTGCTGCCCAGCCTCTAACAGAAATGACAACTAAAGCCCTGAAGAACTCACCCTCTCTCATTGCTCACTGAAGAACAGGAAAAGTTTGGAAGGTCTGCAGTAACATGTAGCACCTTCTTATCGAGACCCAAGTCCCCTGTGGCCCAGAGAGCAGAGTCTTGTGGTGTACCACTTTTCAACTGCTTTTAGGAGGCCCTTGTTCTCTGCCCACCAAATGTCCCAGGCTCGTTATTCATTCCCTCTGGACCCTCTCATTCCCTCTCTTCCCGCTATTGCCGCTGAGCTTGTTTGTGGTCTTCATTTTCCCCCATGACACTTATGTTTAACCCAGGTTAGTTCTCTAACATGCTTCGCATGGCCGCTTGCAAGCAGTCGTGGGATCCAAACACAGGAACACATCAGGCAAAGAGAAAAGGGAAAAGGCAGCAATGAGAAGGAGAAATTCATAGTCCATTTTTGTTGCTAGAATCCCTTTATGAAAAAATATACAGTTTTGGTTACAATCAATTCTTTCACTGCCACTAAAATCAGAGTACACACCTCATCATATCCAAACTTCAAACAGAATTTAGACACAACCAAGATGTCAATATACCCTGTAAACAGAGTTACTTTCTAGTTGATCACTTCTATGTATGTTAGCATGTTTTGTGATAGTGGAGTTTCCTTTTGTTTAAGCAAGGCAGAACTGAGAACAGAATCTGTCTTTTTTAAAACATTGTAAAATAATTAATTCTGTTTGAAATAATCACAACTGGCAGAGTCAGAGAGTGTGAAGGGACCAGGCTGGGAATACGGATCATTTGGATTGGAAAGGAAATTGAGTATAAGAGTATGTCAACAGGGGAGAAAAGAAAAGTTATTCTTACCTGATTCAAAGAATGAAGAAAAACAACAATCTCCAAGAAATAGCTGCTAGTCACAGATGGAAATAAGACAATGGTGTGTTTGTATAGACCAGACTGCAGCAATGTAAGCTGTTAAGTTAAAAATTTCAACATGAGAAAACTGTTATGACAATAAACCTTTTATAACCCAATTAACAGAAAGCATTTTAGCATAATTATCTTTCTTTTCTTTAAGAAAGTATTCAAAATAATTCAAAAAAATAAAAGTATTAAACCTTGATAAAATAAGAATAATATATTTCAGTGCAGATATAAAAAGGCAATTTAGATAATTTTTCATATTTTTTTTTTATTCTATACTCAATGTTATTTTCTATTTCTAATGCATGGTGAGCAATAAATAACTGTACCACAATAATGGGAAAAACAGATATCAATTTTCATGTAAAAAAGAATTTGTTACAAAATAAGCTCTTTTTCAAAAATTGGTATTTTTAAGGAATAATAGAGGCAGTGATTTTCCCTTTTAGACCATGTCTTGTGCTGCAGTTTTAATGGTGTTTTTAAAATGACATAGCTATATGAAAGCTGTATCAAGTATTTTGTGATTTCCAGAAATGTTTTTAAATTAATTTGAAAAGCATGGTATTTTAAAAGGTCTATGTTGACAAAACCCAAATAAAAAAAAATAAAAAAAAATAAAAAAAAAAAAACCATACCCCCCAGAAACCCTCTCCAGTATATTTGTTAGCTTGGAAACAGCAGCAAATATGATGAACTATGGAAAACAGAACCATTTAAAACTAGGTGAAGCAGAAAGGTTTTAAGAATATTCCCCTTATTAATGAAATTGGTTTTTCATGGTTCAGTCAAGTGCAGTGATTTTTCTTGTGCTATGAGTCTTCATTTGTATTGAATGGCATTAGGGAGGAAGCAATAACAAACTGCATCCTAAACTCCTGAGCTGTGTTCCACACTATGAATGAGACAACAGCTGGATGGAAAGAGCTCTCCCACAGCCTATACACTAGTGTAATGTAAAGACACTGTCCAACCTCCATATATGAAGAAAAATGGAGGATTTCTTTATCCTCAAAGCACCCTTTCCTGGTCTGTGTTGACTCTACTGGCAGTCTACATGAGAAATTATGCCCAGTTGAGCTGAGCTGAGCTAATGCACTTTTGCTTGAGCGATGTCAGTGTTTGCACACTACTTACTCATATTTTTACCTCACTGCTTATTCTTCCCAAATGTATATAAAGGAATAAAAAGATGAGTTTGGTGAAGTTAAGGTTGCTACTGGGAATTCTGACACATTTTTTGAATACCCTTTGATTATGGGGAAGTTCCTTTTCTAAATTTTGTCTCCGTTTCTGCCTGTAGTCTGTTCTGGACCAGGGTAGAGTCTTGAGATAAATCTGTTTATCAGCCAAATGATTATCATGACATGTAGGTACCAAAAAAATGTTGTATTTTTTTCATTATATCAATTCATTATATATTTTGTCATTATATCAAAAGCATGATCTGACTATGGTAGATGACCATAGATTAAATAGAAGGATGCAGCTAGCTTGTTTCTCTTCTCCCTTCTGTAAAATTAATTAATAATCACAGTTTACCACTATAAAGAAATGGATCCAATATGATCAGAGCCAGCAATGGTACAAGTGATATCTGGAATTGCTCAAAGTCATACAGAGACACAAAGTTAATACTTACCCATGCATATTTCTTACTAAGGTTTTGCACTAAGATAGATGTGCCTTAATGCTAGCAAAAATATCCTGGCAACTTGAACTTTTTTTTCATCCATTCTATAAATTTCCAAAAATATAATTTCCTACTGAAGCAGACATTTTCATGTAGTTCTTCTTATTATTTTTTATTTTATATCTCTGCAAGGATTAAATAGCCTCTCAGGTACATTTTACTGTACTACAATATTCTGAGCAAACCTTGTGACCTTGATCTAGATTAATAGAAGAAGTTTGGAGTGTTTTTAATTTCTCGCAGCTAAAGATCAAAAGAAAAAAATACTTTCTTTTTTTTTTTATGTGCTTTAATCCTCTGTGTGAAATAGTGTAAAATATTTTTTTATTATTCTTTATTTTCCTTTCTTGTACAGTAAACTCTGCAAGCTGATCATCTAGTATAAAACAATGGCACTCAGGAAGTATTCATTGGGGTTTTGGGGGTACTTTTGGATAGCTACAGCATGCTCGTCCGTATTCTAATTATTATGGTTCCGTTAATGTGATAAAAGAGAATAGACTAAGTAAGCAGCAGATCAGAGGTCTTGGACTTTTCACTGCTGGAGTGTTGAAGTCTGAGAGCACAAGAAATTTATTCAGGAGTGTGAAAAGGGAAGATAAGAAAATCTAACAATAATAGAAAAAGAGCTTCAATCTTAAATTAGTTTGAATAAGAAATGGGTAATTGACATTCCAAAAAGTATTTATCACTGGAAGGGAAATTTTACAAGGATCAATACTAGGACAGACGTTGTTAAACATCTTGATCAGAAATCGTGGAGAAAATGCAAAATTGCTGTTTGTTTTACAGGTTTAGATGTGTTTCTGAGCTAACATTGGAGATTGTGGCAAGACCATACTCAGCAACAAGGAGGGGCTTATTGTGGGTGTGAAGATCAAAGGCTGCAGTGACTATGAGATGGTGGAGTTCAGGATCCTAAAAGCAGGGAGGAGCGTGGAAAGCAAGCTCACAACCGTGGACTTCTGTAGAGCAGACCACATGTTGGCAGGCTCAGGAGAGTGAGAGGTGGAAGTAGGAATGAGATCATGCATCTGCTATATCTTACAGAAACATTTCTTAATATCTATTAAAAAGGAAGGACTGACTTATGGATTTTGTCTGAAGTCAAGACAGAATTCAGGCAACTCAAACATCTGATATTTGTATTGGATTCAGGTCCAAATATCAGTTCCCAGAATTCAGGAGTGTTTCAATCCAACATTTTAATTTTGTTCGTGATTGATGGTTGTTGGCTTGAGCTAACATTTCAATAGACTGTTTCTTTGCTAGAGTCAGCTGTTGCTATTGTTTTATCTACATCATAAATCCATTAAAATAAATGGTAGTTAATTGCAGCTAGCAACCACCTTCAGTGCTGTTATGCCAAGTGCTGCTATGATTACACATTTACAACATTGTTTTGGATTTCAGAATATAGTGTTCATGCCATAGTAGAGGTAGAGGATGTACAATGGACAGCCTGAACCCAGCATTAATCATTGCTCTAGGAGATCTCAGCTGCACTACTAAATACATCCATAGATCATTGTTTGCATATCCAGAGCCCTTGTAAGACTGTCTGTAGCAACATCATGAAAAATTCAGATGTGATCCAAGTTATGATAAATCTCTTTTTCAATACATATGTGACACCTTTTAAAAACAGAAGGAAATGATTAATTAAAGTTTTTCAGACCAGTGAGAGATCCATTCCTATGTTCTTATTTCATGTTTTTTCTTTTGTCAGTTTAGTTCCTCAAGTGAAATTGAACTAAATATTAGTACATTTCACAAAACATGGTGATTGCCACTAGTAAAGGGAAGGTGTTAGAGAAAGAAACAAAATACCTGGACACGCTTTAACAAGCATTAAAAAACATATTCCAGCTTTCCAATGACACCTTGAAAACTGATTCGTGTACTGGGTTGTCTGCAAGGTTTATCTCTGTTCTAAAGAGGTAGGATGTGAACCAGCACAGATCGTGACAAGAATGATCAGAACCTGTTAGGTAGATTAATACCAAACTGAGGTAGGCACGTTCTTTTCAAATTGAAGACAGCTTCATTGTATCAGCCTTTAATATACATGGAGTTCAATCATATTAGAAATTTGGCCCTAGAAAGTTGCACTTTCAATTAATTTGCAAATGATGCTGAAGCTTCAACTTTTATAATGACTTTAGTACATAATCCACCATACTGAACACAGTTGATATCCTCATACTCTTAATTTAGCAGAATTTAACTTGATAGACAACCTTACACCTGGATTAATTTCATCTAACATTAGCATTTTAAGGAGCTGTCCTTGTTGGTTATCTCAGACCTTGTTTACAGTAAACACAAAGAGAAGTATGCCTTGAAAATAATTTAGATCTTAGATCTCTCTGGAGGCAGACTTCTCTCTCTGATGATACATGAGACAATTTGAAACCACCAAATTAATAATTTTAACAGTTCAGTTAATGTCTAAATGGAGAATGAACTGGAGTGTTAATTTTCACTTACTCATATGTGTAAGCAAGGCTACCAAGGTCTTCACACTACCCCGTGGGTAATTAGATGCTCAAAATCCTCTTAAAGTAAACCCCTCGAAGTTTTTTAACTCCTTTCTCAAGCTAAGAACAAAGACAAAGAACACCTTCTGCACTGGTGAAATTTTAGCTCTCATTTGCTAACCATTCCTTGGAACTTTCATAGGGCTCAATAGGGAAAGCAAATGCTATGTTGATAGGGAAAAAGAAAAAGAAAAAGAAAAAGAAAAAGAAAAAGAAAAAGAAAAAGAAAAAGAAAAAGAAAAAGAAAAAGAAAAAGAAAAAGAAAAAGAAAAAGAAAAAGAAAAAGAAAAAGAAAAAGAAAAAGAAAAAGAAAAAGAAAAAGAAAAAAATGGGCAAAGAAAATTTTCTGACTGATACATTGCAGAGAGATTTCTACAAAAATCAGAAAAGAAAAGGACAATTACCTACCTGATTTTCAAGCTGGAAACTTTTTACATCTATTTGCTTTAGCACTTGAGACATTTCAAGCCATCTTCATAAATCTTTTTCCAACATCAGAGTGGTCAATAAAGCTAAATGTGACCTTGTGCAAAATGTGCTAGATTTTAATTACAATGGGGTTATGTGTTAGATTAGGGCTAAATGTATTATGCTGTCACCCAATATGTCAAAGCTGGCAAACATACCAATACTTGGCTTGCAGCTCTCGTTTTATTATTTTCTAGTTTGTTTTTTTTTCTTTGTAATCTGTATCATTGACTTGGAGCCTGACACCTGGAGCTTTCCCCCTTTTTTTTTTTTTTTTTTAGTGTATTTTTTTTTTTGTTTCTTGGGTGTGAATGAGTCAAGCATCTCGATGT
The DNA here is from genome assembly GCA_013398155.1 of Pedionomus torquatus. Lineage (NCBI taxonomy): Eukaryota > Metazoa > Chordata > Aves > Charadriiformes > Pedionomidae > Pedionomus > Pedionomus torquatus. The sequence continues at coordinate 226,122 of VZRU01016224.1, forward strand.
TACATTTTTGCATATGCACGTGCATATACCAGTACCTAACATAATTTATGTTTATTCTTTTTCTCTTTCAGACTAAAAAAAAAAATCAGATAAATCTGTATTTTTAAGCCTTATGTGTATATATGTACAAAAGTATATCATATATGTTTCTATATGTAGATGCACACATTATATGTAGATACGGCACTCTATGCAGCATTCAAGCTAATTAATATTTTTTTCAAGATTGAATGCTACTGTTGGATTTGTCTTCATGAATGCTAAAGTATTTCACAGATGTGACAGTTTAAGAGCTTGTTTTATGAATGTCTGGAGGATTATTTTGCTGGAGGAATTTAGAGAATGAAGAGGACAGGAGGAGAATAGGTGAGGAGGAATTATCTACAGAAATATTAAGCAAACGGACGTGAACGTCTTGGGAGTGCTGAATCCAAGTAACCCGGAATGGAAATCCTTGCTCAGAAACAGACAGGATGTGATTTCCCAAGAAGTTTCAAACATCATTTGACTCTTGAGGTTAGGCAACACAGTCCCACATTTGTCGGGTGGGTGGGAAGGGAAGTGTATAATGAGAAAGCTACAAAAAACAGGGTATGGAAAAGAACTAGAAATTAGAAACATTCTAACTTCTGCCCATGGCTGCTAACTTTTGATGTTTCAGTGGAGAGATTTCCCAATCTGTTTGTTGTTCATATTACTCATGAATGAAATAGGCTCTCAGCAGCACAGGACTCATTATTTATAAGGAAATAAAAGTACAGGGGGGATGAGTCTGTTGGGTGCTGGTAGGGTGGACTGGAATATTGTTTCTGAAGGGCAGTTACTTTTGACAGGCAGTAAATGGATGCATCTTTAATCACCTCTTCAGTCCAAACAGGGCTAATAATGATGTGATTCTCCCTCCTCCCTTGTCTGTATGCATTAGCACTCTCCATGTAATACCAAACAAAAGAAGACCTTGATTTTGGAATGAAACTGTAACTTTACTAGATTATAAATAATATACAGCAGCTCATTTTTCTGCCTTCACCTGGCTCCCTCCCACAGCTAAAAATAATTAGAAAGTAATTAAGCCATCAAAAGCAATGCAAAACTAAATCACAGAAAAATAAGTTACTAGATAACTGGTAAGAGTGTCTCAATCACTGTAGGAGTTAGGGACAGACAAGATGGGAGCAAATTATTCTTCCAGTAAAATATTCCCAGTACATTTCACATAAAGCAATCGCATGTCTTCTGTGAACTGTCTGTAAGAAGAAATTTAAAACATGTCTAGAATAAACAAACTGAATACCATCCAACTTATCAGCTACGCAGATATTAAAAAAGAAAGTTTCCCTGAGAAGCTCATTTGCCCTCTTAACTTTTCCCTCACCATTTTTCACCTATGATTTTTTTTTCTTTTTTTTTTCTTTTTTTTTATTAACTCTGATAAGAGCCCTGTTCCTGATCTCTCCAAAATTGTGCTTTCTGACAGAGGGAGGGATGAAGGGAGAGAAGCAGGGAAGGAGGAAGGAACTTAGAGGAAGTGGTATGGAGTAAAGTTGAAACAATAAAACCAACCCATAGGTTGGAAACGGGAGTAGAGAGTTGCTCAGATCAGTATGGAGAATGTCACGTCAAAACTGCAGAACTTTTTCATCAAAATCCCAAAGTCTTTGCTTTGAGTACTTCTTTTCCTATATAGGAGACTCTCTGCCTGGCTTTGTCTCAGAATTTTATCCCAAGCTCATATGACCATATAATCCCTGGCACCTCAGAGACGTTCTCCTGCTTATCCTGGGGTTCAGCTCCTGTTCCAGCTCAAGCTTTTCAGCATGAAGGCAGTGTGTGCAGCCATATGCCAGAATCCCTCTTCCTGCCACTTTCATCACTCAGAGACCCTACCAAAAGGTCTATAATTCTCCGTGGCATAAGAGAGCTCTCAGCTGGTGTCAAGCAGCACAACCAATTCTCCCACCAGCTGCTTTTCGGCATGTTGCTGAGGGAGAAAGAAGGACTCAAGATGAAGTGGAAGCTGTGCTCTGTCAAGGCAACGAGATCTGATGGCACCATGGGGTCCGGGGGATGTGTGAATACAGGTCACAAAGGTGCAACACACAGGGCAAGAGGACATTCCCAGCCTGGCTTTGAAGCTCATCGGTGTCAGCAGCGTTGTTCTGATAACGTGGTGCAGGCCAGCTGCTCAGATGCTTCCCCAAGGTCTGAGCTCTCTGCATATCACTGCTATTAGTACCTGAATTTGGCTAATTTCTAGATAGCTCAGGTATGAAATCCTAGTGATGCCTGTTGGTTTTTAAGATGTATACAGCCACATCCACCTATGGATTTCCTGACCTCCTGCCAGACACTGTGATGGCTATGGTCCTGAGCCTTCCCTCCTGGGCAGCGTATAACAGTACCATAAACCATGGGTACCCTCTTGCCTCACCCTTGCTGTAGCTCTGCAGGTGTGTTCAAGATTGTGAATGTAGCAAACATCACTTTAATGGGTAACCTCAAGCTATCACGTTTATGTTGCTGGCCCTTCTGTTGCATTAGTATCTTCTCTGGGAGGCTTTCTGCAGCCCTACTGAATCCATCGCAGCACTGGACCACTGAAGCATTAGGAGGTCTTTAATTTCTGGCATGCAAAATACAATCTGCTGCAAGTATCAACAGCTCCATACTTGCACTCCAGTAAGCAATAAATGTTTTAAGCTCCCAATATTGCAGAGAGAGCAGTGAATCCTGCAGCCATAATGGGAGAAGAAAACTCTGCCTACACATATGTTTTTGGATGACGTGAAAAATTGCCAATCTGCAAATCTAAGACATCTACAGAATATGGTCCATCTCCGAATTTTGAAGTAGCAGCTTTATAATAGAAACATGAATGTAGAGAAAAATACAAGATTACTTCATCGCTTCCCTCCTCCCAAACAGCTACCCTTTATCAACAACATGGTCATCCTCAAAAACACCCAAACTCAAAAATAATGTAGACAGAACTGTGATAGCTTGCCCAAATGAAACAGGGAACTGGAAATGTCTCACTGAGAGACAAAAAGCCAAGGGAAAAGATGGTATCCAAGAAATTTGTGGAAATACTATCTTCTGGAAACTCTTATCCATACAGTTGCCAACAGCGAAAAATATTCTGTGCAAACATAGGAAACAGTCTGGATGGCTACAGTGAAATGTTTAGTTCAGACCAGCATATCATGTCAAGAACCACAAATGAAACTATTGTACCAAAGGGTAATGCAATGTTGATGATACTATAAATATAGCAAATTTATGCCAGTTATACATTGATATTTTTTCTTCCTTCACTGTAAAGACTCAGAAATCAGGGGTTTAGGGTATGCCACTTCCTTTAAATCCTTTCATCAGTCAGACAGAGAAACAAAAAGTTAGTGAAGGCAATTTATTTAGGCTAAAAATAGGTGTATGATGTACATGGCTGGTAACTTTTATGTGGAAGTTCCCCCCCCCGCCGCCAAGAATTGACTACAGAGGGAACTTTGTCAGCTAATTCAGGTTATAGAATAACCTGTTAAAGCCATATAGCTGGGTGGCTCTTATCATAGACATGGACTTAAACTGGAGATTATCTACATAACAAATGCATTTATTTATGTTATCAGTATAAACATACACATCATATATACACAACAGTGCCTGGAAGTCTGGAACCTGGCATGGAACTGGAATACTAAATGCTATAAAAACACAGTCTAAGAAATGGTCCCCATCCTTCAAAAACTTACAATACAACCAAGGGTAGAAATTAAGAGAAATAGACAGAAGACCAGAGATGATGAAAACCGCATGGTAGCAGAGCCATGCACAAAACTGATGTCCCCTGAATCTCATCACAGCTTTTCATTCTACTGCTCTTTATGCACACAAATTGACTACAAACCTCTAGAATTTCCCTTCAACAAGGTATGATTCTTTAAAGAAAACAAAGGGACATTACTATTTTTCCAGTTGTTGGATGTAGACATCTTAGTTATGTGTTACAGCTCCCTTGTGCTTAGTGCTTACAAATTAAAAGAGAAAAAATAAGAAGAAAAAGGGAAAGAAAAAGGGAAAGAAAAAGAGAAAGAGAAGAAAGAGAAAGAGAAAGAGAAAGAGAAAGAGAAAGAGAAAGAGAAAGAGAAAGAGAAAGAGAAAGAGAAAGAGAAAGAGAAAGAGAAAGAGAAAGAGAAAGAGAAAGAGAAAGAGAAAGAGAAAGAGAAAGAGAAAGAGAAAGAGAAAGAGAAAGAGAAAGAGAAAGAGAAAGAGAAAGAGAAAGAGAAAGAGAAAGAGAAAGAGAAAGAGAAAGAGAAAGAGAAAGAGAAAGAGAAAGAGAAAGAGAAAGAGAAAGAGAAAGAGAAAGAGAAAGAGAAAGAGAAAGAGAAAGAGAAAGAGAAAGAGAAAGAGAAAGAGAAAGAGAAAGAGAAAGAGAAAGAGAAAGAGAAAGAGAAAGAGAAAGAGAAAGAGAAAGAGAAAGAGAAAGAGAAAGAGAAAGAGAAAGAGAAAGAGAAAGAGAAAGAGAAAGAGAAAGAGAAAGAGAAAGAGAAAGAGAAAGAGAAAGAGAAAGAGAAAGAGAAAGAGAAAGAGAAAGAGAAAGAGAAAGAGAAAGAGAAAGAGAAAGAGAAAGAGAAAGAGAAAGAGAAAGAGAAAGAGAAAGAGAAAGAGAAAGAGAAAGAGAAAGAGAAAGAGAAAGAGAAAGAGAAAGAGAAAGAGAGAGAAAAAAGAAAAAGAAAAAGAAAAAGAAAAAGAAAAAGAAAAAGAAAAAGAAAAAGAAAAAGAAAAAGGGAAAGAAAAAGAAAATAAAAGGAAAAGGAAAAAACACCCTGTTCTTTAAATCTTTTATTCCAAGTGTATTGATATCTGTACTTGCAGAAATCTATTCTGCACTCTTGTCCAGCAGAGATCTAAGTTTACATTTGAACACTCACCTCTCAAAATGGAAAATCTGCTCTTGTTCCCAGTTCAGGAGAAGTCCAACCTCCATGGTTTGCAAAACCCTGTGAAATTATTCATAGGGATGGCAGAACTCCAAGGGTACATCTATGGAGACCACTTTCTTAATCATGTTCTCATCATTAAGCATGAGTTTAAGCACAATGCAGCCAGATCTCCCTGGGTTAGTCAGAAACATGAGGGGAAAGGCTGAGGAAAAAGAAATTTTCTGATGGTTGACGTTCTCCATCAGGCTCAGGAAATGCCCTGAGCAGATAATAAAGAAAGGTTAAGAGACTACTCCAGGCAAGTATGTCTGCCTTGCTCTTCCTTATCTTGGCATCTGTTTATGCCCATTTAGAAGCAGGAGCTTGGTCTAGAGGGACTCTCGGTCTGAAACAGGACTTTTAAATTTTTATATTTTTAAGCAGTAGCTTATGGAAAGAAATTCAGCAAGCCATTCTTAAGATATTGACCAGAAAATCTTGGAGCTGTTATGGAAAAGTGGTAAAGCAACTCAAAGCAAAAATATAATGGCACAAAAATGGAACATTACTGTTACTGATTTCTTAACAATCAATCTCCTGGGATGCGTAGAGACTATATTCCTCCCTTCTTCTTTCCACTTCTTCCAGTAAACAATGACAGTCTATACAACAATATAAGTAATAGCTACACACTATTTGAAAATGTTTCTGTTAAAACACAAAGCTTCTGAAAGGGAGACCAAAAGTTTTATTTGTCTTGGGCATTGGAAAGCCAACACAGCTTTCTGATACTCAGTGGTTTACTATGAAAGAAATGGGAACCATTATCTGCGAAGTCCTCAGAAGATTAGAATTAAATGCGACAGGCTTGAAAGAGGATTTCACATTTCTTTCTATAGCCAGTGATGTCAACTGAAGAGGCTACAATACTTTCCTGTAGAATCAAAGCTGCTCCAGACACACTCACGCATAATACTCAGTGATTTTAAAGCCCGCACCCACACCTTTCCCTCTTGCATCATAAATTGATTGACGATGACAAGTGAATAAGATTAGCACCTCATGGGGACAACCTTCACATTAAATGAATGATAAAAGTATTTATCCTCCTCTAGTTCTTTCACCTCCTCCCAGGAGAATATATGAAGTGCTCTGAAATCCAGAGAGCTGAAATAAAAATCCATGCTTCGAGACCTTTCTTTTTGCACTTTGAATCTACCCCGTATGTTCCCAAGGCCAAAAAGTTATTTTGCGCTTCATTTGCTCAAACAATTGAAAAATTTATCTCACTCATTCGATTCTGAATAAGCAATTTTTAAAATGTTTTTTCAGGGAAGGATTTTTTGTTCTTTCCCCACACAGCTATCATTATGAAAAGTGAGTAATATCTGAGCAAGTTTGCGGTGCCTTTTTTTTCAAGCTTTAACTACCTTAATGGTAAAAGCACTCATGCCTGAATCTAGGATTCAATCTATGACCAAAATATTTCTCCATAATAAGGTTTAATTGTCTTTCATATCCCGAGGCTGAGCTCCTCATAGTAACATCATGGTCTGTAATGGAAGCTTCGGGTACACACTGCCTCAGTAAGTGCTAGACACTAAGCCCAAAGACTGGAGAAGTGAAAGATTGTCTTTGGTGTGTTCTGAAGCATTTATACATATCTCCAACGAATCAAAAAACAAACAGAAAAACATAAGCAAACACATCACACTTCTAGTGTTTATATGGAGAGGAATGGCAGGCTAGGTCCCAGCCAACCAGTCTTAGAAAGCTGACATCCACACAGAAAATAACAAGGAAATTCAAATTACAACTCTGGTGCTGGGCACACAAATCACACCAGTATCTTGGTGTCAGATCTGAGCCTGTGCAAGCACCCAGGGCATTCGTTAGTTCCAACAGAGGTCCATGAACTCCTGGGTCATCTGCATAGATGATAATGCACTGATTTGAGACAGTAGACCCACCTGAGACAAGGTAACAGAATGTACACTTAGATGACTTCTCCTCAAGGCATTTATAGAATCATAGAATCGTAGAATGGTTAGAGTTGGAAGGAACCTTAAAGATCATCCAGTTCCAATCTGGCCATGGGCAGGGACACCTCCCAATAGACCAGGTTGCTCAAAGTTCCATCCAGCCTAGCCTTGACTCATTGCTACAAGAGCAATCACCCAAGCAGATCCTAAACCTTCTGATTTACACTACTTACATGCTTCTGTGTGCTGATTTACATCCTGAACAGGCCATCCCACTGTCCAGAGATTCTTCAAGGAGGTTTCTGCTGCAGAAATTATCAAACTGAAGACAGGTAAGATGCTTGTAAATAGTCAGTAGGACCTGTTTTTGTAGTTTTTTGTAGTTTTCATTACACAGAATGGTCTTTTGTAACAATGGGTACTGTTTTCTGCCTGTGATATAGCTAATTCTCTTCATGGCACCTTGCATGGTGCTGCATTTTTGATTTGCAACCAAAACAGTGTTGCTAAGACAGGGAAATTTTAGTTACTGCTGAAAAGTGCCTACACAGCCTCAGTCTGCCCCACCAGTTAGTAGTCCAGGAACGCACAAGGAGTTGGGAGGGGACACAGCTGGGATAACTGACCCCAACGAGTTATCCCATATGTCTTGGTTTCAGTTGGGACAGAGTTAATTTTCTTTCTAGTCCCGTCTGTGTTTTGGATTTGCTATGAGAAGAGTGTTGACGATACATATTGTTTAAGTTATTGCCAAGTGATGTTTACCTTAGGCAAGGACTTTCTCTGCTTCTTGTAGAAGCTGAGAGGGAGCATGGACAGGACAAACTGGTCAAAGGAATGTTCCATTTTATAGATGTTATGCTCAATATATGAATGGGGTTGGATGAGGGCCTGGAATCTCCAATCAATGCTCAGAACAAGCTGGGTAACTAATTCCCATGGTAGTGAGAGTGACTGTCCTTGTTTTGTTTTTTTTCTCTTTCTGTTACTGTTCAATTAAACTTTCTATATTTCAATCTACGTTTTCTTCCATTCCTTTCCCCTCCTTTTCTCCCTCTTCTCCTTGCCCTTCTGGGAGGAATGGGGAGAACTGCTCAAGCTTCTGTGTAGTCCTAGCTGCCAGCTGGGGTTAAACCATGGTACCTTTGTATGTGCTCAAGTCTTAATCAGTGAGGGAGCTTCTAGAAACAAATTGTATCATCTTTTCCATGAACGTTGAATTTATTTTACAAGACTCCCATGTTTTTAAAAGGATGAGGAAGAGTTTTTTCATTTTTCCTACTTTTTCAGAGCACGGCTTCACTTTTATCCCCAGGGAATAGTATTCAGACTTGCAAATTTATTTTTTAAAAAACTATATTTGAACAACTATAATGATATCATAATATCATAATTACGGTTGATCATTAAAGTATCATTATTTCCACCTTGGGTTTAATTTGCGTTGGTGGCTGAGGGAAGTGTCCTTTCTTAATTTTTGACCTTGTCCTTGGAATGTGATACCAACAATAGACGACATTGGAGAAAAATTGGCATGCAGAAGCTGATAGTTCTGTCCTCCTTTTACATATGCAACTTGTGTATGACTCTAGTCCCATCTTTTGAAAGGATTTGTTCTTCTGTAATTTAAGCAAAGGCACTCTCATTTCATAAAATATGTTCGCTGCTCTTTTCCAAGAACTGACAGTGGCATATAATCCTGTGCTGATTTATGTTAGATTTATGCAGAAAAATACTTTTGTACACTTCTTGAATAATTGTGTATACAATTATGAAGCTTCTGGCTTTTACAACCTTTACAAAAGATTGATTTTTGGCCATTCCCACTTCGGCTGAGTTTAGCCTCAGCCATGATGTAAACAGCCTGTGACCTGACAGAATATTAATCTATTCACCAGACTTCTCCCTTGGGCTGGATAATTCTTTCACTCTTAAAAGCAAAACAAGTCACCAATGTTTTCTTTAGTAAGTCACTTACCAGGAGGTCACAAAGAATGTTTCTCCAGGTAAACTATATGTATTAATAAGTAAGTATAGACAACACTGCTGTACACACTCCTAATTTGGGTGAAGAACACTTGCCATCAGGACTCATCAGATGCATAATGTGAATCTTCCACATGAAACGATTTCCCTTCTGTAAACGCTGGAGTTTCCAAAGACTTCTAGGCTTTTAGGGCATGATACCCTTGACAGATGCATTTGCATAGCTCTGTGTGAGCTGAGGTCAGAGCTGAGATTCATTTTTCCTTGCAAAATGAAGAGTACCATTTTTGTTTATAGAAGCTGTAGTTCTGAATGTTTTTATATTTATAAAAATTGTATTTTAAAATAAGAACATTTTCTCTGACGTGATGCATCTTGATATCAGAGCACTACAAACAGAGGTCTAATTAACAAGTGGCAGTGGTTGGTTTTCAGCCATAAAGGCTCCCTAAACAGTGGGTACTTAAGTATTCATCACATTAGTCTGACAGAAAGGGAAATATTGTCTCCCTTTTAAAGCTGGAGGTAGAGGCACAGTACAAGGGTGTGAATCATGATGCAAAAGGTCTGTAGAGCTGCAAGCATATGAAATCAAGTCTTCCTACTCCTGATCTAACACCTTAACTACTGTATCAACATCAAAAACCCTCAAAAACATCTGCCTTCTGTGACAGGGGTTTGGATTTCCTCCTACATCCAGGAGTCTCCTTTCTTCATCTATTTCTATCCTTTTTCTTTCTTTTTTCTTTTTTTTTTTTTTTTCCCCTTGCACATTCTGATTTTATTAACTGTCAAAAAGCAAGAAAAGGAATTCAGACATGTGTGTTTTCCCATGAACAGGAGAATAACAAATAGTCTCATCTGTCAAGGTCTGGAATGGAGAGCAATTTAAACAGCAGAATAACTCAGACAGCATTAATAGAGGAGTTAATTAGATTAGTTTGGTAGCAAAATATCTTTAAAAACCTTTGTCAATGTTTCTTGAACAAATTATCTAAATCCAAACCTACAAGTTAATAGGTTAGAATTAAGGGCCAGATTAAAAACAAACAAACAAACAAAACAAAACACCAAAAATAAAAAACTACAAGACAAACAAACAAAAAACCACACAAACAACCCCCCCAACCAACAAACAAACAACACTCCCCCCCCAAAAAAACCCCAACAACAACAATTAAAAAAAAATAATCAAAAATAAACCAACCCTGCAACTCCCAAAATTACCTCAATTATGTAAATTCAAACCTATGAGTTAACAGGAAAAACAAGCCAACCCCAAAAATCCCCAAGACCCAACCTTAACCATCCCAAACCCCCTCTAAAAATAATAAAACCCGCTGCTGCAAGGTATGATTGCTTTCTAGGTAATTGTTGTTGATGTCTTTTTGGCAATATCAAGCTCAAGGAGAGATCTCTCCTTTTTTTCTCCTGGGCTTTGTTAAGGTACTGCAAAACAGCTTGTCACAAAGTAAGCCATTTTTGCCCCCAGATATGATGGATTTTGTTCCAATTCTTGTCAGGAAAAAAATGATAAAACTTGGAAAAACACTACCCAGTGTGTCAGTTGCCCTGCTCGGCTTCTTCCTCAGTGCACGGGAATAACAGCAGAGCCACCTCCCGCATGATGCTTCTTCTCTTATATCTCCACTGACACCTTCAGGGCTTCACCTTACAGCTGGTAACATAAAGTGAGGAATGACCCCAGAAAGCAATGTAAAGAGGCAGCAGAAACAACCCTGCAGAGTCCTCGGGGTGCTCAGTAACTAGGCAGCTGGTGTGAGCCTGCATTTCTCCTGGCTTTTCCACACAGCTCCATTAGCTCTTGCTGATTTTTTTTTTTTCCCTTCCTCTTTTCCATCAAGCTCTCTCTGTCTCTTTGCTGAGACCTCGATCCACCACATACACATTTGCTTAATTTTCAAGCACTCCTAGCTCCTGATAATTTACACCAGGAAAGTGTTCTTCTGTTCATCTTTGAAATAAGGCATCTTTCTCTCGGTTTTCTTCCTTTGGTTTTTTTTTTTTTTTTTTTTTTTTTTTTCTTTTTTTTTTTTTNCTCGGTTTTCTTCCTTTTTTTTTTTTTCTTCATATCTTCATTGTATTTATTTTATTATTTTTCTAATTTTTGGTTTTAACTCTTCGTTTTTCTCCCATATGCAATTGATGGACATGCTTTTTTCCCCCCCATGACCTATTTCTCTGACACACGATAGAGTCCTGAGATTTGTCCTGGCTCTCTCTATTCCTTTGTTATTCTTTTCTTGTACTACCTCTCCCAGAGACCACACTGGTGTGTGGGAGCTCCCAGAGAAACCAGTTTCAGAGCACAATAGGTGAGATGCAGGGGGCTGACGTTCGACTCGGCTTCGTCTCCCTCTTGCCTTGTCTATGCAGAGATGACCTAGGGGGAGCTGCAAAAAAAAACAAAAACAAAAAAAAGGCTCAACCTGGGGTTGTCTCCAGATTGCATTACAATAAGAACCGAAACCGAAACCAACAAAATGCCCCGAGTCCCGTCCCACCACTATTCCCCTGCTTTTGAGTGCGAGGCATCACAAAATTAGATCCAGAAATTTAGGAGCCATCGCAACACCGGAGATAAATATTCCAGATAGGGTAATCCACTCAGGTGTAATCCTGCCCCGCACTGAGTCAGGAAATATAAAGCCTAAATTTAGGGATAAAAATGAAGAATACTCCAATGTTACAGCTGGCCTGTAGGAGATTCATGCCCCCCTCCTTGTCGAGGACTCAGTACAGGGTAACTTCGAGGGGTTGAGCAACCTTACCTGAGAGAGAGGATAAGTGATTAAGAAACATATGTATGGTATTTGGCATGCTACTAAGGTTGTGATTGGGGCATTCTTTTAAGATATTAATATCTGGCGCACTTGTGGTTGGTGTTGTCACTTGCCGGGATCCCTGGTAGATGGTGATTGCGTATTTCCCGAATTAATTTGAAATTGCAATAATAGTGCATTCGCCGTGGTACACGTTGGACCTGCAATGGTGGCGTGTTGGACCTGCGAGTGAAGTCCAAATAAATTGTTGATTTGAACCTCTCAGTGAAGTCCTTTTCCCTTTTCGCTACAACCACATAATCCATATGTTTTAAACCCAGCTTCCCTGATCAGGCTGCAGTTTGCGTGGAGAGCAGAAAAAAAGGGGAGTTCATGGTTTGATTTACAGGCGAGTCCTGAGACTTCATGAAGAAGTCCGTTTATCACATTTTTGTGAGGTTTCTACACAAGATTTAGTTTGCTGTAAATCAATCTCTACACCTCAGGACTGAAGGATCGCATTGGGAACAAAGCATTATTACACAGAAACACAGGCAGAGTTTTATCAAAACTTCTTTTCAAAACATAGTTGTCGGTTTTAATTTCATTTTTGCATTTTCCCCAGTAAAATACACATAAGTATCATAGCTATAGCTTCCCAAAACACCAAACCAAAGATCAGAATTTGTATTTAGCTTTGTATCCAACTTGAGGTTTTTTTTTATTTAATATATTTCTATTCAAAATTGAAAGGAGTTGAGGGTGCGTTTTCTTGGTGTTTTTTGTCCTTGGGGTGTGTATCTGTGAACTGGAATGTAAGGGTGCCTCGGTTTGGTTTTTGATTGGGTTTTTTTTATGTAAAAAACCAACAACTAAACCATACATTGACTTTGAACCTACACCTCCCATTCCTTTCTGTAACTCCGACTGTCTGCATGAATGTTCACTGCTGAAAAGTCTTGTCATGGTGCTCCTCGGTTCTTATAAATTTAAATGCAGAAACAGGGTTGAAGTGGCAGAGCTTATCAAGAGAAGTATTTTAGTTCTAGCAGAATGCCCCAGAGAAGAAGATGCATTATCATCTTGGCTTCTGTGAAATTCCTCATCCCAAACACTCTTTAGAGTTGATCACATCCCAGTAAGGAACAGTAGTTTGGATTGTGCTTCAACCTTCCTTGCCCAAATAACTTGTCACTGTAATTCTTGCCTAGCTTTTTTTTTTTTTTTTTTTTTTTTTTTTCTGTGAATATTTTTCAAGTTGAAATTCTGAGTTAGACATGGAGCATGTTGAGGTGGGTCAGTGGGCTGAGCAGAAAATTATAGGGGCCAGCTCATAGGATGATATTTAGACAGATTCATTTGCACTTGTGGCTTGCATTTCCTTTTAGCTGGATATCAGCCTTCAGAGGAGCTGGACAACACAAAGTATCAAATATTTACATGATATTAGGCAATGGAAATTTTGGGACTCATCCCCTCGAGTATGACCTGGTGTTGGGGATCTTTAAAAAATAGAGCTCCTTCTCAGATGTCCGTATTTTAAGAATTTTACATTAAATAGTCATAATCTTTTCAAAAGGACTCCACTAGATATGACCTGCATTCAGCACCATCAGTAAATATCAAACCCACCAGATACTGATAAAGGAACACACCTCACTCGAAGGATCTTAAAATAGTCTAGTTTATCTAGGCAATGTAAGTTAGTGTACTTGCCAGTCATGCACAATTGTTCATAAAGTCTGCCTTCTGTGTCACTCTTGCCAAGATAATAACGTGTAAATATTTTCATAAATTATATAGCTTGTTTTTATCAGTCATTTGAAGATACCTCTGAAAAGCTTCAGGCATGTAGAAAGCCTCCCAGACTGTCAAAATACACTTCCTCTCCTAAAAAAAAATAAATAAAATAATGATTTACAGAAGCTGAAAATACACTTGGTGGTAAACATTACACTGAGCAATAATCTCCTTGTCCTGAAGTACCAACTGATCACTTAGCAACAGCAACTCGAAGAGCAAAGAGATCGATTTTTCATATTGTTCATTTTTTCTCATGTTTTGCAAAGTAGTTATTAATCTATCCCTTCTCTTTACAACCATAACAGCTGTCTTGTCATTGTCTCTGTGGCTGCTTGCACAGAACAACTTCTCCTTAGCCACTGCATGCGGAAAACCAGATCAATTTGCAAGTGAATACGCAGGTATTTAGTACCACATAATTTTTAAGCCCTTGTGAAACCTGAGTGTGTTTTCCTCTGAGTAATATCTGCGCTTGATTAATTCCGTTTCTCAAATATTTCAAGCAAGGCTTCTGCCAAGAGGAGTTTCACAGAGGTGGCACAGGAACCTTTTTTATCCTGAGGTTAGTGAGCTCCTCAGCTGCATTTTCTTCTGCATCCTTCAGACTCTTGGTGACACAGGGAGTTGCAGAGAAAAAAAAAATATTAAAAAAACATGGTGGACCCATGTCAGAAAGTCATAGCTTGTGTATGGCCATAGGAATGAGCCAAGTCTTTGTGTATGTCTAGGGGTAAAAAAGAATACATGCTCCCTTGTCAAAGAGGAGGGACTGAGGAGGCTTCTTGAAGCAGCATTTCCATGCTGTGACAGATGTTTGAATCACCACACTGGGTACCCAGAATTGCTTCCCATCAAATTGCTGGAAATGGCTTAAATTAATGGAATGTTTTGTGCAGCGCCAGACTTTGTAGTTAGCAGCTAACCAGCCAAACCAGGGCTACTGTAATACCATTAATAAGTACACCTATCAACTGCAACAAAAATTCATATTTGTCCCTAATTCTAAACTGTGAGCACAAAGAGATTTAAGCTGTTTTTCAGAAATCTGTAATGAGAGTCATGATTCTTGTTCTTATTTCAATTTTTATATATTTTCAACTCTTCCCTGTGTTCTCTGACTGATTATTATGTCATTGTGGGTTAAACACACCTTTCACCTTAACCTATGTAATCTCAACCTGCTGTGTTTGTATCCTTAAAAAAAATCCCCCCCCNTTTCATATACACAAAGCCCCCAGAAAAAAAAGATCCCAAATCCAAAGCAAAGTGACATTAATTATAATCAGAACAGGAGGTGTAAAATAAACACACTGATTTTCCTCTGTCCCTGTGTTCCTGGATATCTTGCCAAATATCTCAGGAGGCTTTGTGTATATGAAATTAAATGCAGTGGAATATTACAGGCTGGTTTCCCAGCTACAACCAACCAGTAAAGCAACATGGGTTGAACTACACTTATGCTGGAGAGAAGTCTTCATGCCCTCTAATCAGAATGTTAACATGCTTAACAATACAGTATGATTAAATTTTCCAGAACTGTCTTATCTTTTAGACTAAAATGTAGAAAGATGTCTCCCTAGAAACAAAACCTTCACACAGAACTCATTAATCTCAATTTGATAGTAATCAAGATGATCCAGGTAAAGCTTGAAGGTAAGGGGCAGAGATGCCTCCAGTGAGAGAGATTAGACACAGCACAAAAATCATCAAGGCTGCATTGTAACTTCAAGAGAAGAACCCCTGAGACTACTGGGGCAGCACAGAGGTTCTCCTGTCAAACACCCAACCTCGACAAGCTCTAGTGGAGACTCCTCCTCAGATCCATCAGTACATTGCTGAACCCAACTGTGGACAGAAGCACAGCAGAGAAATAGGGAATCACGTCCTTCGGAGAGGGGACATGTTTATCTGCACACATGTATGTACGCTTACATGTAAAACTCAGTATATTGTGTCTCAAGGAGACAGTTGTACTCAGCAATATATACCAATCCTTGGTTTATTTTCCAGTTCTGCATTGCTTCCACTGCCCTTACCGACTTTTGGATGAGGGAACTAAAATTTGTGTTACTGAAATTTGAAGCTGCATTCAGAGCTTGTATTCCCCACCCTGTGACAAGTGCCATCTGTTGACAACCTGCCCCACTAATTCATCCATAATTTAAATCAGAATTGTACCAAAATATCAGTTTTCCTAGAGTCTCTAATTCTTATCTGCGAAGAGAGAAAATCCTTATTGAAGGCCTTATGTTGTTATACAATGTCCTTTGTAGTATCTAAAACAAGGAAAAAAAAAGGTCTCATCTCCAAGGAACAGCACAGAGGATGCCTCTTCTGAGGCAGGTGGCATCTCAGTATAAAATGAGATTCTATATATCACCTTTACCTGTTGAAGAAGGTAATGGCTTTGCTCTTCTAATAGAACAACAGATTAAGGTCATGGAATACACATGCTATATTCAACATATGAAGTCTTGTTGTCAGTCATCAAGTATCTTTCCTGGAGACATTTGATTATGCCCAAGTTGAAAGGCAAGATAAAATGCCACCTAATTTCAGTAGCTGGCGTACTTTTGCATATGCTGCCCACTCCTTGATCACTGCTGTACTTTATGCAATAATCTGTCATCCTGCAACTCTAGGGCTAGTGTGTCATTGACCATGGATGGTGATTTCTCTAGTGTGGGAACACTTAATGGTTGAGCTCCTGAAGCTACAATCATTTTAACAATTGTAGAGGATAACAGAAACAAATACAACCGAAATCAACCATCAAGCCTCCCACAAGCTTGGCTTTTTTATTTTTTTTTTTATTTATTGTAGTTCAGTAGTTCAGCTAAATGTCCTCAGATGATGCAAATCAATGCAGCCCCACTGAACTCGGTGAAACTCTGCTTATTCACACCAACAAGTTACAGCAAACAGGTTTTAAAACAAAGAGGTAAGCAGCCTTGAGTGACTCAGAATTAACTTCCACTGTTCAACTTAACCAACTTTCTGACAAGGGATGTCTCAGAGCTCTCAAAGCCAGCAGGTAGTATGAGACCTAATAAGAGAAACTTTTCTACTGTGTTTCCTAATATTAATACAAACACTGTCTCGATGCTGGGACAAAAGGTATGCTGCAATCATGCTGCTCGTGGCAAAAAAAAAAAAAAGTCACTTCAAGTTAAAAGTAACAGCAGACAATGATGGCTTATCATATGTTAATAAAAACTGGCCAAGCAGGGAAACGAGCTGCTTTAGGAAAATTAAATTGAAGCCCAGTAAAATATACGTATATAAACAAAATATAGACAAATATAAACAGGGAAATTATCAAAGACTTTTTGTGTAGTAAAACATCTATAGCTGAAACCACAGCAGGGTGTTAGATAAAAAAAAATGGAATGAAGAAAGATGAAATGAAAACAGTACCTTTCTTTTTATAGTGCTGGATTCATTTGTTATGCATTTGGAAGATGTACTGGAATGGGTTCTTTATGCAGTGTCTGCCCATCAATACTTAGGTTTTGTGTAGAAAAGCACTGAAACCATCCAGTGTGAAAGCACTGATGTCCTCAGGTGGGGCTGAAAGTGCAGTTGAATGACACAGCTGTTAAGTGGGTTTTAGCAATTCACATCCTTTTGTGGATCAGGCCCTTTGGTTCCTTTCTGTCCATGCATATGTTATGTCTTCAAGCCTGATTTCTGCTATTAGAAATGTTATTTATGCAGACTATCTAAAAATACATTTAAAGTACTTTTTTTTTTTTTAATCCAAGGTTTATCGTCCATGGATAATTGATTACAGATGACTAGAAAGACTATTACTGATTTATAAAAGACTATACTGATTTAGCTGGAGAAGAGTAAATGAGCAGTTATGATTTCTGAAACTTCAAACTCAAGAGCACAATGTCACACGGCGTCTCAGTTGTACGAGGACAGGCACCTGGAAACACAACTTCCTTCACATAAATTATAAGTTCACCAAATCCTTATCTTTAAAGATTACATATTGTGATGGCCACAATTCACCAAAAGTATAAGGAGCTCATGATTTTAGGTTTGGAGTTCAAATACTCTTGTCAGCCAAGAAAGTTGCTTACAGTACATGGCTTGGCCAGATGACTTGCATCTTCTAGAATACTGGCTAATTGCTCACTGGCAGGCTGGAGGCCTCAGACTGGCAATGATGGGGAAATGAGAACTGTTTTAAGCATAGCAAATAAACAATAACAAATTAGAGTGGGTGGCAAAGTTTTCTGAATACTATATGACTGCAAATTAGAAGCATAAGCTCTGAGCCCTCATCTAGTTTGGTGCCTGAGGCATTTTTCTAAACTCGATGCTCTGCAGAAGCGATCCTGTCTGGAAATAAGATCCTTTGAAACAATATTTTTTCCACAGTAAATAAAAATGTATCTTTATCTCAGTACGCCCTCTCTTCAGCATCATGTGGATGTGTTGTCTCACAGGTCTCTGTGTATAACAATCGTTTGTTCCACTTACAGCAGGGTACCCGTGCAGGACACCCTTATCACTTCCCAACCAGCATCTGAATTTGCTAAGCCGTTATAGATGAAAATTAAAGCACTCACCCTTTTTCTTTTCAGTATCTGATTTGGTTTCTATAAATAAATAAATAAAAAAAAACCCAACAAAAAAATCCACCCAACCCTTCATTAGTGAGTAGAATCACAAATGTGATTACTTCAATTTTCTGTGCTTCATTCTCATGCAAATGAGGAGGCTTAAGTTTCAGCACTTACCAGAGTATTGCTGTTTAATCACCAGTTTTATTTACTGAAAATGACAACAATTTGTGAGAATGATGGAGAGGCAGGAAGGAGAGAGAGGAAATGGGACAGTTGGGGTTTCTAACTCACAAGCAGACATTCTGAATATTAGCCAGTTAAGGCTGAAATAAGACTTTTCCTAAATATCCTTTTTATGTCCCTTTAGTTTCTCCACACTCTGATGGTTCTCTTAAGCCACCAGGACAAGTAAGCAATTTTCAAATAAGAAACCACAGCCGTACTTTCAAAACCACATATTTTCTGGCCATCTTGATGTTTATCCATTTCATAAACCTGTCATTAAAGGGAGATAATTTTCAGAAAAATCTAACTATGGTGTGCGGGACAAATGCATTAGTCAACATCTTGCAGTAGTAATATATAAATCTTTTATCCAAATAATTAATGCATTCTGACTGCTCTTGAAACAGAAAGGAAGGCTTACATACATTAAATTTTACACGTGTGTTTTGTTTTCCTTTAGCAATTGGCTCAGGGGTTGTGGCAAAATTATAGATGACCTTTAATACTGACATACAGACAGATCTAGTTTACTTTATATAATATCCAGTAATATTGGAAAAATCAGAATGTGATCATTTCTTAGCTCCAGAAAAGTTCATATTCCATGATGCACAGTAGTTGGAATGACATTTTATTAAAATAGTTGTTGAGCCCTGAGGAGCCTGACAGTAGCAAAGAAGTGAATAAAGAGGTCATGAATTTTTTGTAGAGATGAAATCAACCTGTAGTGTTCATGAATAATTCACTGAATTTTTAAAGGCAAACCTTGGGAAACATCACATCAAAGCACCCTTAAGATGAATTGTCATGAACACTTACTTACTGGCCTTGAAAAACTAGCATGATCTTGACTCAAACATATGTATTGCATCTTTCTTACAATAGTGCCTGAGTCTTGGGTTGTTAGATACCTCTTGTCTTCAAGTTTCACCCTAAGATCTACTTCTGCTATGAATCCTACCAAATACTTCATAGTGGAAAGATAGATGAAATGTTGTGGGGTTATTATGGTGTTTGGGTTTAATTCAGTTCTGTTTTGGACACCTTCAAATTCCCATGGTATCCACATCCACAAATAGCTAAAATATAAAATCTATGGATGACCTGCACCTAAGAGAAACAAAGGGGATCACATGGGATATGCTAAGTCAACTGAAGTACTATATAAGGTGCGTTTACTCATAGACTCTATATAGACTGTGATATCTCAAAAGCAACCAGAGTAGAAGCCTGTAGAGCTGCGTGCTCTCTCTATATAAGAGCTTATCTGTTTATTAAGCCATTAATTAATTAATTAGCCACTAAGCGTTTAGTGTCTCTTTTAGCTGTAGCCAACTGTTTCTATATCTTACACTGTACGGATTTCACAGAACCTCATCTACTAAACCGAGGTTCCTGGCTATTGAGAACACTTTGTAGCTCAGGACTTTGTACCTGAAATGAGACACTTTGTACCTTAGGACCTCTCAGCAGAAAAAGTAAGACAGAAAGCCAACTCCGTGGGCTGAAAGATATCACCTAATCCCTGTATCACTTTCTGTAGGTGCTTCTTGCTCTCTCTGATGAGGAAGCCTGAAATTTCACATGAATGCACATAAGCAGCTTGAATCCAGGCCTCAAATCTTTGGTGCAAGTTCTTTATTTTCACATATTGGAGTTTTGATTAATGATGGAGCTGTTCTGGTTCTGGATCATTAACAGGTGCAATAACCATTCTGATCCCAATCATCTAAATTGGGGTGGCTCTTGGGGACGGTGAAGTCTATCCCTATCAGAGCCTTGCTGAAATGTTTGTTTGACATTCTTAGTAATGACATGGAACAGGTTTCCAAAGCTGTATTTATTTAATTTTTTCCCCGCTGAAGTTTAAATGTGCTGCAGGGTTCTTAAGTACATGGTAGTGCCCAGGTTAGCCTGTGGATGGGATGACTCAAGCCCATCATGAACAACTGGTTTCTTAGTTATTTTTTTCAAAAAAAGCTGTGCACCACAATACCCAAGTAGTACCTGAAAAAGAACAAAAGCTGCCAGTGGTGGTTTTCCTGATTATTCCTAATCTCACCTGTGTCAAGCAGGCTGCTGCCAGCATGAACTAAACCTGAAAAGGGAAACATCAGAGAAAATTCAAAGGTCCCAACACTTTGACCGTCCTGTGAATTTGCACAGGAAGCAGTTGATAAGTATTCGTCATACCAACGTGTGCTTCAGTGGTAGTTCTTTTTTTGGTACAATATCTTTTTGTACAATGTTTCTCTCTTAAATCTCTGTTGCATTTTGCAGGCATGTGCATACGCAGTTTTTTTTAGAGATCCCTAACAGCAAAAAAGCATTAGAGCTGTTGCTGGTCAAAGCCATTGAACATGAACCATGTTTGAATGCATTTAGACCTACTGTATCCCATCCTATCAGCCCTTCAGTGCTCCAGGCATTTAACATATACATAGCAATACCATAAAAGATCAAAATGACAACCAAGAAATGACTGCAATCTCAGTTTGAATGACAACGAAGCAATGACTGCAATCTCAGTTTGGGTGTTTAACTTGAGACACATACAAAAGAAGAGAGGGAACAGGGGAAAGGAAAGGAGAAGGGAAGGGGATGGGGAATTCTGTGCTTTGCCCTGCCGAGCTGTTCTACAGATGTGGCAATAAGTGGGACCAAGAAAAGCTCCTTCCTTTTTCAACCACCACCAAACTCTGTTTCCTGATCTATTTTTGAATGCACCATCAGGCTTTCCAGAATTACATCTCCTTATCTGCTCTGTTGAGCCACAAGGCAGAAGGGTTTCATGCCCTTTTGAAGGAAAAATAGTTGTCATTCCAGGTGGAAGACAACTTGGAGGCAACTGGGCCACCCAAATTGTTCATTTTCTGGGCAGGGGGAGCACAATGGGATACCTGGTGTTAGTGGGGTGCCAATATCATGACAGTACATATGTCCTACCCCATTGCAAAAGGGAGGGAAGGTTGGGAATGATGCTGGGAAGGATCACTGCCCTCCCCTCATCTCAGGTCTCTGAGGTACATGTCTTGCAGCTTACAGTGATGTGGTAAATTTGAAATATGGCTGGAGTTTAATCCCAGCTCATCAGGTGTTTTTATTGTCCTGTGCAGATTCTATGGTGCTCAAGACTCTGTTAATGATCACTAATGAAAGCAAAAGAAAACAAAACTAAAAAGGATTATAACTCCTGACATTTACCTCAATAAGAAATTACTTCTAAATGTTGCATTTTTTGCAGCTGTGAACCATGAAGAAAAATGTGTTCAGGCTGAGGCTTAAAGTTTGTGGTACCCACACCCACAGAAGACACTGAGGTTGCTTATGAGCCTTCAAAGTTCCTTGCTGCAGCTGTCCATTAAAAATAAAAAAAAGGGCCTTGTTGTAACTGCCCGTTAAAAATAAAATAAAGTCAGAAGCCCACCTTTTATTTAGACACATATATGGCCTGGATTTCATAGCAATTTTGCCAGCAGCAGTCGGACAGTACAGAAATTATGATAAAAAATAAAACTATATACTAAATTCATTTCCACTGTCAAAGACTAAAGACCAATGTGTTTCCTGTTTAGCTGCAGCATGTCAAATAAAAGACTGCATTAATGCAAGAATGATTTTACTAGGTTTTACATGTATGTAAGTTGCAGGAGAGATGAAAAAGATGGCCAAATAAAAGAAGGTAGGATACAAGCAAGAGATTTGTTTCTCATTGAAACAGAATACAGGTGTTTCCGTTTTTTTCAATGAATTCATACTGACCAAGTTCAAGAGTACACTGCTAAATAGCTCACCAAAACACAAAATTGGGTTTAGACAGGGTAAAGCAAGAATATCTTAACTTTCCTTTCTCTGTTTTTCCTTCTTTTCACCAGCAAAATATTGATTCACTGCCCTGTATTACTTTTCTAGTGTTCCCAAGTCAGAGATCATTCATTCGTTTGTCCCTTGAGCTTCATCACCTCACCCAGCCACTTGTTCTGCTGGTCTGCAGCACGACATAATGTCCTAATAAGACTTGTTTTCTTTTCTTTTAATTTTTTTTCTTAAGTGTTTAAGCTACTCAAAGGGACACATCAAGCCATGCAAGCCAGTAAGTGCTTAAAAGCAAATTTACAGTGAGAGGATGGTAGTATCCATTCACAGGCACCAAGCTTGAGATAAAAGCTGAAACCGTATACTCCAGTTGTGTGCTGACTGCAGGAGCTCGACAGGGGATAAATTTAACGTACTTAAATCCTCTCCATATCATTGAAACATCTAACAAATCCCTTCCTGCTCCAGCCAACACCTCAGAGACAAAAAGCATCATAGTCCATGTGCTTCTGATTTAAATGCTTTAACACTTGGGGCACCAGATGTGGTAGCTGGAGTGTTGCCTTGAGGAATAATCCTTTCTCCAGTATTTTGTCCAAGTGTCTAGAGGGTGAGCTGCCTAAGTGAGAAGCTGTTGAACAACAGGAAAAGCTGTGACAAAGGGAGTGCTTCCATCTCATTGATAACTCCTCACCTCACCTGTGTCTGGATTTTGATATTCTGCTTCCATTTTCCATCAAGTTACTTCACTGCCTCCAGAGACCTGTTGATCACCAGGGATCCTCCCACTGGATAAAGTGTGATTCCATAGGAATAAGAGTATGAAAAAAAAAGTTACTATTGCCTGCTTATAGCTGGCTAGGTCCTAATTTTATCCGTTTGGGCTAGGAAACAATGTAGCAAGGTAGGGATAGTTAGAGAAGAATCAAAGGTGGTAGGGACAATTTATTTTCCATGAATTACAAAGTCCTTCACCTGGGGAAGAATGATCTCATGCACCAATGTATGCTGGGGGCCACCCAGCTGGAATACAACTTGGCAGAAAAGGATCTGAGGATCCTGGAGGTACCAAGTTGAACATGAACCAGAAATGTGCCCTTGCTGCAAAGAGAGTTAATGATATCCTGGACTGCGTTAGGAAAACTGTTGCTCACAGTTTGAGGTAGGAGATACTTGCCTTCATTTAGCACAGATGAGGCCACACCTGGAATACTGTGTTGACTCCTGGACGCCCCTGCACAACAGAGACATGGACCTACTGCGGACAGTCCAGTGATGATGAAGGTTCTGGCCATCTATCCTATGAGGTAAGAATGATGGACCAGCCATCCTTCTTTGGCCTAGATAACAGCAGAGGATATGAGCTTCTTTGGCTCATCTGTCTGACTCTTTTACATATAACCTAAAAGCCCCGGCCAATCAGCACTGTACTGATTGCATATTCTTTTCTTTCATCTTGGCTTTGAGACTCAAAGTCTTTGGAGTTGTTTAGTAATAAAGGACACTCCAGCAAGAATGACGTGACCAGTTGGTTCTTTTCTTTTAAAAATGGCTAAAAGTTTGGAACCAATTTAAAAATAAAAACAAAATAATAATAAAAAAAAAAAGTTGAAGGTTTTGTAGAATTGATTCAGCTAAAAATAAACACCTGCACAGAATAGCAACATCAAAACCAGCAAAACTGGGGAAATTTTTCCCAAATGTTCAAAGGGCTTCCTTTAGTAAAGTAAAGCTTTGGAACTCTTTTCTTCAAAACAGCATTATCTGTTTCAGAAATTATCTAATTTAGAAGAAACAAGTTTAAACTTAAAAGGTTAAATAACCTCAAAATGACAGGAGATCCTTTTGCTTCTAGTAAAGTCAATGCCAAACAAGATAACAATTTCATCTGTATTTTGCCCATAAAACCGTAGCTATTTCACTTTGAGTTTGATACAGAATTTTTTCCATTGATATTTCCATTTCTCCCCAAACTGAAAATCCCACCACACAGAATGTCAAACTTCAAAGTCAGTCTAAGTTGATCACCAGGAAATTAAAGATTTACACGTTTGCATCTGCAACCTTGTTCTGATTCAGATTGCATCTTTGCTAAACAAAAAATTTAATGTTTTCTAAACATATTTTTTCCTTTCTCTTATTTTATTCTTTCTCCTTATCCTCCTCAGTTGCTGTTTTGTAGAGGCTGCATGTTATTTCTATATAAATTGAATATTTACCCCGTTTAGGAAAGATAGTGCAACTTTTCTCAATCAGGGAAGAGAAGGGAAGCAAGGGGAAATTAAAATATAAATCCACATCTTAATCTGCTGACAAGTCAAACCTTCTCCTTCCACAAGGTCCCACCTTGTACAGTTTCCACCACTAAAAAATTACTATGCCATAAAAAAATTTAAGCACTTAAATGATCTCTGCAAGTACCCTCCGTTTTACACTAAGGTGACCACAGATGCAATGATACATAATATTCCAGAATAGGTAAAGATAAATATAGCGTTATAGCTGTTGTTAAAATAGTAAGAAATGGGGCATAATTTATAAAGGCCTATAATCATTGTAGAGAATATAAAGTGAACGATTCTTCTGGTATTTTTTCTACAATAGGAGTATAATGCAGAAGCTGTAGATATTACTGGAAGCTGTGCAGTTGTTTATCACACTGTTCATGTTTCCTACTCTGGTACCAGTAAACGTGGTTTTGATTCATCACTAAGGTTACTCCATAAAGCGAATTTAAAGACAAAAAACAAACTACAAAACACACACGCAAAAAAAATAATCAACCCCCCCAAGCAAACAAACAAGCAAA
>VZRU01016224.1:251090-268312 GCA_013398155.1 Pedionomus torquatus
AAAAAAAAACAGGGAAAGAGGCTTATTTTAGCAGATTTGCTGTTAAATTCCTGTTTGAATGAAGTAAAAGAGTTATACTGCTCTTCAATCTGACTGGCTAGTGATTAGGACTTAGCAAAACTCGACTTCATCTTTCCAATGCACAGAACAGCTCAACCCCTCCAGAAATAACAGGGATACAATATAGAGCTGATCTCATCTCACTTAATTTCTGGGCCAAAAGGAAGAGCGAGGCTCTTCTACTCTTATCCCTGGTTTTGGAGCAGGCCATCCACTCCTCATCATTTGTACAGGGCTAGTGGTAGTAGCATAAAAGAGCCAACAGTGTGTTGGATAATGTTTTTGTATTCAGTCTGCGGATTTACATGATGAAGCTTTAATTTGTACGCCAGTTTCTAAGGCTGTTTGATATATTGCTTTTATCCTTCATTATGTATTCTGTTAATGAAAGCACGCTTGTTAGAGAGAGCCGGGGTCAGGTATGCCAGTCTTCCATTACAAATGAGTCTCAGCAGTGATTTTGGTGCTGTTATTGATTTAACTTGTTGAGGTACGACCTGTACCACCAAAATATTGTTAATAATCCCATTCATCCCCAAGTACTGACAGTAGCAGCAGTTCATCTAGTGCTTGTCTGCACAATAGGTGTTTATTGTGTTTCGCCCATTCTTATCTCATTTCATCAGATCATTTCTAATGATCGAAACTCACAGCTGCCACAATAGCAAATACTCTTTTTTTTGTTGTTGTTGCTGCTCCAAATTAAATGCTGATAAATGTTTTAAGGCCTTAGAGGAATAGCGTTTGAGGCTGTCATTATACTGCCTTGCTTCTTTAAGGCTTATTTATAAAGGACTGAAAGTCAGCAATCACCTTCATTTGAGAGTGCTAAGGGGAAAACACAGAATTATTCTTCATCCACAGCAGGTGAGGAATTTGCATAAGGAAAGAGCTGGGCTGGGACAGTTGCATATTTGCAAAACACACAACAATCAGTGCAGTCTCCAGCTAGCACATGCAGGTAGGCATGAGAATACGGAGTCACAAAATAGCTGAAGTTGTACGGTACATCTGCAGATCATGTAGTCCTATTTTCCTACCCAAAGAGGGGTCAGTTACAACAGGTTGCCCAGGACAAAGTCCATTCATGTTTTGAATAGTTCTAATATTCAAGTATTTCCAACGTCCAATCATTTCTTAATATTTCCAAAGGTAGAGACTACACAACCTCTCTATGCAATCTGTTACAGTGCTTCTACATCCTCACAGTAAAATCAAAGTTCAAATTTTGTCTCTGGGAACGTGGGACCATACAAACACATTAACAATTTTGAAATTACATTTGAATGTCCAGAGAACACTGGATTTCTTAGGGCAAATGTAGCTATGGGATGCTGCTGAGTTTAAAGCAATACAGATACATCTTTTTCTCTTTTTTCAGACACATCCAAATTTCTACCCAGACCCTGGAATTGTTTTAATTGCTTATATACATATATCTAGAACAGTATCAAGAGGAGAATCTGAACAAGGCAGCAGCATGTAATCCGTTGCTTAGTGAAAGCAAAACAAGGTGGGTGAAATTTTCTCAGGCATTGCTCCCACTTGCAGCAGGAGTGCTGCGCCCAAGGCAGCAGATAGAAATGTGAGATTTCTTCCCTCACCTTAGTGAATCAAACCATAAGTATTATTTTCCCTTCTCCACAATCCCTACCAGAACTCCATGTGACCAAAATTTTACCTTGTCATGAATGTACTATTTATATTAAGGACTTTTTTTTCACTTCTGCCACTGAACTAGGACTTCTCTGCCTCCTTTTCTCTTCACTTTGCTTTTTAAAAAAGCACTGTGTTTGGTACTGTTTAGACAGAAGACATGATTCTTCCTATCAGAGATTTACTTTAAGCATTTGCTTTTGTGCCATTTTGTTCTTTATTTTGGACTGAAATTCTTTAGGTCTGCTTTTTACCTCCAGTCCTTTGGGGCTGGTCAGATTTTACAAATCCACTTGAGTTTTAACCTTTGTAAACAAATAATGAAGTCCTTGAGATGTTTTACCCTTTACCCTTCTTTATTATTTTCCTTAGGCTGAGCATTTCAAACATCCAACTGTAGTTTAAGTGTACAATTCAATTAATGCCTGTAATGAACTTATTAGCAGAGAAACAGGTTTGCAAATGCAGTAATAACTTTTTTCACTGTGCTTTCTGCCTTTTCTTTGCCTTCTTCCTCATTTCCATCAGTAAAAGTTCTCAGATCCTTCTCTCATTAAAACAAAAAATTGAAGTATTTCTTGATTCTAGTGTGTTGGCTACCCTATGACTTAACTGCTAACAAAGGATAAATCTGGACTGGTATGTGAAAACTTTTCACATAAAAATGGCTTCGATAACACAAGCATCATGTTCTGGTTTATAACAGCTCATCATCAAATCCTCTAGAAGTAAGGAAACATATACAAGCGATTGGGTGCATGAGGAAGAAACTCAAGACACATTATAATACGTTGGAATTATGACGAATTCCTGTATTAATGTTATTTTTAAAGTAATTCTTTAAATAGCCAAAGGCAGTTCTTTTTCAGAAGGTACAATACAATGCTAAATAGGTAGTGACACTTCAAACAAATATATCAATCACCTGGTGATATTTATGGTTACATTTCATCAAGAAATGACTAAGTACCAGGTTTGGGCTCTTCAACAGAAGAAACTTCTCAAAGGAATTGAGAGAACAGCCTGTCTCCTTTTCTGCTTTTCTTCATTCAGCCCTCTTTTCTGTCAGAAGATATTTCTTGTCTAAAACTTGTGCCTTTGAACAAGATGTGTATAACTCTGTTGGAGTCGGTGGGACTCCAGCCAGTCTGCTCCTGGTAAGTGATGTTGTAGGACAACTCACTAAAGCTTGTTCCTCTATGTCTTTGCCTTGCTCTCGAAGCCTATCCCAGAATGCCTTCCTTGCAATCACTATTCAAAAAAAAAGTCTTATTCTATTGCTTTGCCAGACATTGCTAGCTCAGACAGTTCCCACAGCTGGTCATCATAGCATCAGGCCGTGACTTGATGTGCCTCCCTCATCATATTAATGTTATTTTGTGACTCCCTCAACACAGGCCTGGCCAAGCAATGAAGTCTGTCAATATATCTCTAGGCCAGCTGCTCAAGAGGATGGGCGTGATAGAAGTTTCAGCTGACACTTAATTTTTCAGCATTTGTCTCTCACTAGATATATGTCTTACAATTTCCTTTCTTAATGTTATTTTAGATTACATTTTCTTACTTAACTGTTGGGGGTTTTAGTTTATAAAGTTACCTACTAATGTAAAGAATAAATGCTATATAGAATATGAGATTTTAGAAAGCAAATAATTTTTATTTTTTTTTCTAACCAGTTGAAGCTAGGACTATCAAATTTTTTAGCTGAAAAGTTTTCTTTAAAAATGTGTGAGTTTGGCTTTAATGGAACATCTTGTAAATACACACAAATCACAGTAAATTAAAATGTTTAGCACAGTCTGAGGAAATGAGAACATACTGGTATTTTTATTTTGTAAAAAATAGGGCTTGATCTTTGTATTTGAAATAGTGCCTTTATTTCATTATTAACAAGAAAGATATATCTATGCAAAAGTGCTGTAGCTGTAATGGTGAAAGTCATTTATGAGCTGAGGTGAACACATGGTGCTGATTGTATTCACCATTAGTGGCTATAAAGAAAGGAACATGATATTTGTTAGCAGCACCCAAAAATCAGGATTTTAGCAAGAAACCTGGGCAAGGCAATATGTACTTCTTTGTTATTTTGGTTCCAGCAAATCATAATTGAAAACCAGAAACATTCTTCTAATCACATTTAAAATGGCTCATAAACAGGCTGCTTTAAAGTTAGTGCTTAAAGTGAACTGCATTTGATGTAAAAGAGGACAGAAATATTGTGAGTAGTTAAGAAATGCCAAGGTTTTCATGTCCTGGAACTTCTTAGAAATATTTGAGGAATATAAACTGATCTCTCATTTCTGGATTAAGTAGTTTAGTAATTTCTGTGGCGTAGTTACTTTAGCAGCTTGTTAATGAAGGTATTTATTATACATCTTGAGAAAATGTAATAAAATTTGAACCCAGTTGAACTTGGTGAAGAGGTTTACATTTTAGCATTAGAGAATCAGTTTGGAGCACTTGTATCACATGTGACTCAGTAAGGTTTCCAGTTGGAGCCAAGTCTCCAATAAAGCAAGGAAGCTATAAAATCTATTAGGGCTCTTAGTGTCATTTTAGACTCAGCAACCTTAAGATGGATTTTGTTCATGCTATGGAAAACTTCCATGGGGCTCTGCCGACAGAATTTGAATGTTCTGACTCTAAACTGCACAACAAAAGCATTGGCCCTGCTAGTCTTGGCTCTGCCTTGATCTCTCAGCTCTTCAGCTTGTTTCATGACACTGGGAGGCCACTATGTTGACCTCTTCTTTCTGATGAGCTCAGAGCGATTAGGTGGCTCAGGGACACTTCTCTAAGGGATTCTCAATTCCCAGACCTTCAAAAGAATTTGATAGAGCTTTGTGTGATGCAACTAGTTCTCCTGTTTCTCTACATGATTCCAATGGGCAAGGGTACATATCAGTGGATTCCCTCAGTGAGGGAAAGAGAGAGGATATCCAGCTGCAACAGTGTGACATGACACAAGGACATGTGAATTAGGTGTACTGAGGATTGTGGCATCTCCTGCATTTTGAAATACACAATCATCCCCCATAAC
This sequence comes from Pedionomus torquatus, assembly GCA_013398155.1. Classification (NCBI taxonomy): domain Eukaryota; kingdom Metazoa; phylum Chordata; class Aves; order Charadriiformes; family Pedionomidae; genus Pedionomus; species Pedionomus torquatus. The sequence goes on from VZRU01016224.1 coordinate 255,847, forward strand.
CGCGATGCAGTTCCACGTCTTACAGTCATTTGGTATTTAGGCAGGTGACAGATACAGGAACTATTCCTTTCAGATTCCTTCAATACCAGGTAGATCCATTAGTTTAAAGCATACTGTGGCAACGCCTGAACCACTGATTATGGTGGATTTCATTCCTACAATGAAATCCCACCCATTTTCTATCACCGATAACAAATAGGCATGCTCTATCTAAGACTGATCCTTTGCACTGCCATGTTCAGAAGGATAGATTGTTTTCGGGTAAACAAGAATGAAAATTAAATAGTAATTCAAATATTACTGATTTTGCTTTAAAATTATTAAATTCTCTGGGCAATATTAGATTGGTTTTTAAGGTTTACACTGATGACTTTTAGCCCAGAGGTTTGAAAACTTTAAGATTTGTTTTATGTCATTATAAGTGCATAATTTCCCTCTCTTTTAATTTTATATTCTAAGTTAATTTAGTGTTGAGAATATTAGATTAAGCTCTAAGGTACTGAGGAGTAGATCATGTACTAGGCCAGATTAATGGGCAGTTTACAACACCTGAACATCTATCAGCAATTGGTTTGTAGGTAGCAGAAAAAAAACCCTAGCCCTTCCCTATCTTATCCTTGCTGTTTTCATTTCACATAAGCAAAATAAAAATAAGCTAACCTTTATATAAACCCAGCTCCAAGGATGACTGTATTTCTGACATGGAAGATATGTTTACCCTGCCAGACAGCTTAGTTCACAGTTCTGATCCTCCAGATTGTATAGATGCTAGCATATTTGCAGCCCATATTTTGGAGTGAATCATACAATTCCATCTAAAACAAAACATCGTTCCTGAAAATAGTCTGCTTGGGGAGCCTGTCCCAATAAATAGTAGATAAAAGGTAGCTTTGTCTCCTTTTGTCCTCAGCAGTCCTAAATGTCATTGCAGCAGTTTTTACATCAAGGAGAATGTTCCCATGGTTGCTTTCTTTCCTGTGCTTTCTTCTCTTTTTCAAATAGTGTAGCAATAGGATGAGGAGTAACAGTTTAAAACTAAAAGAGAGTTGACTAGATCAGGTATTAGGAAGAAATTCTTTCCTGTGAGGGTGGTGAGAAACAGGAACAGGTTGCCCAGAGAAGCTGTGGATGCTCCATCCCTGGAAGTGTTTAAGGCCAGGCTGGATGGGGCTTTGAGCAACCTGGTCTAGTGGGAGGTGTCCCTGCCCACGGCAGGGGGGTTGGAACTCGATGATCTTTAAGGTCCCTTCCAACTGGAACCATTTTAAGATTCTATGACTCCTTTACCCACAGCATGCAATTCACATCTTCAGGTTTGTGGTCTAAAAATCCAATGCTTTAGGAGGCTGCAGCAGAGCCCTCCCGTTATTGCTGCACTTTGAAGCAAAACAGTGTAAAATGACAGGGGGTGTCACTAGACAGACACTAGAGAACACATAAGCATGTGTCAGGACTTGTGGGCAACTGCACGGAGGAGAGATGGACCCAAAGCCAAGTGTTACCACTCACCTTTGGAGAGATCTAGCACTAAGAATTGTGGACACAACTACTCTGTACATTTTGATTCTGAAGCCAAGGACTAGTGACTGCAGGTGATGCAATTAACAATATAGAGTCAATGACATAAACCCTTTTAAAAAGACATCACTTCCCGTGAGAAAGAACGAGCATCCCCTAATGTGAGCATGACGACAAATTGTCATCCTGCAGCACGGCTCCAAAGCTGTTTCAGATCAGTGAACTCTCCTCTGAAGTCAAAAACTACAGTGAAAAATGTCAGTGACAACAAAATCAAGCCAATTCAGTGTTTAGTGTGCATGAAGCTTGAAGGTTTGACAGAGGATACTTGTCCTGGAAAGAGCAGAGCACCAGAGGAGGGCTGAGGGGAGGAATATGAAGTACCTGCTCAGGCAGGATCTACTGACTTAGAGCTGCTGCAGGTCTTATGGAGATGTTAGCTGTGTAAGAACATTAATAACTATCTCCCCATTCCATGATGTGATGTTTGTTATTTTCTTTTATTTTCTTCTAGGTCTCAGCTACTCACGTGCTATAAATTATCATGGAGATAGGAAGCGAAAATGAGAAATCACCTCAATCTCAAGGCTGAGAAAACAATTAGAAAAGTATTCTTAAAAAAGCAACAAGTGAATCCTGGCATTTAAACTGGTCCCAGGGTTTGGCTCCAACTCCTGATTTTTGAAAACATTACCAATGTGGCATAAGAATTAAGGTCTTCAGATGCCTGAACAGCCTCACGTAAGTTAGGATGTTGCTTGCGTGCTTCTTACTTACCTTCAGATGAAGTTCTTTAGGTTGTGCATTATGAAGAATGGATCAATTATATTTTTACCTTGGCATTAAAGATAAATCTCTATTCAAGATAAGATTTTCTCTAGTTACCATCACTGTGCTCCTGAAAGTTGTAGGCAGGAACTGAGCCTCTTATTTTTTCTCCTGGTCCTGCATTGCTGTTTATTATTCTATGCCCAATTTTCTCTTCTGGAGACATCCAGCTCATTAGAAATCCAACATGCTAAATCTGATGTTGGTAATGCAATACTGTTAACTTTTTCCAGTTCACTGAAGGGCCAGAAGAAAAGTAAAAAGGTAATGATCAGGAGAAATTTGGTCACCAGTTACTCATTCCTGTCTCCTCTACTGACATAGGAAATACATAATTTATACCAGCAGGTCGTCTTTGTGCAGATTTTTCAGTCGCTAGGAAATTAGGTCAATATGTTTTCATTTACCCTGAATTGTCTGTATTTATTTATTTATTTGCTTCTAGTATGGCACATTTTTCTTTTAACAATTCCTGGCAGTTATATTAACATTCAGCTACAGCTAATGGCTGAACAATTATTTTTCCTGGAATCCAAATTGAAAGGTTAACCTTAGCATTTCTTTTTAAACACTTTAAATTGTTTTCAGTTGCAGGAGTATTTATGATACAGTAGCAGTTTAGCATAGAAATAAGTTAATAAATGAATTACGATTTCATCAGCTCTATAGCCAAAGTGAAAATTAAACTACAACAATGAGAAAATTAATGTAGTTACATAGTATTATTGCTTTTTTGTTTGCAACTCAGAAAAGCTCAGAGTGTTTCATAGTGTATATCCTTGTTTAGACTACACATAAGTGTTGATTTTTACATAATATGAACAAATGTTCCCTATCAACTAGTGTGGATTGATTTTCTTTAAATTCATTTTAATCTGTTTACACCAATGAAGAGACCTGAATCTGTGGACAAATCCTTTTTAACTTAGGACCTTTACTATCAAAATAATTAATAATTTTCTCAATTCCGTTCAGTGGGAAAAGTCCCCAAAAAGTCAAGAACATGTATAAATCTCAGTAAGACTGTAAATACAGGATTAGATAAGAGATATATGCAACAAAGGAGCAAGGAGAATATTTGCCTGATCTCCTAATTCCTGTGAAATTTGCTACTACTCATTAAAAGTAGTTCCTGAATCCTTCTGTTACTGAAGGATGACTTTATTTAAGTAGGAAAAGTATATTCAAAACTTTTAGTTTCAAAGAGGATTGGGAAATTAAACATCCTGGATTTTATTTTTTTTTAAGTTGTTGTGGTTTAAAATCCCTGCATTGTTTGAGAGCAAATTGAATTGTCTTAAATTAGCAACCAGTTTGCACTAATGTAGACCTTTATTCTTTCTTCATAGGTATTTGCAGGCCAATATTGACATTTATTTTGGTAAAAATTAGAGACTAGGGCAACAAAGGGCTCCTTGTGGTTGGTGTCTACTGCAGGCCATCTGATCAAAGGGAGCGTATTGATGAAGCCTTCTTACTCCAGCTACAGGAGGCATAATGCTCTCAGGTTCTTGTTCTGTTGGAGGACTTCAACCACTCCAACATCTGCTGGGAAAGCAGCATCGTGAGCTGTAGGCAACCCAGGAGACTCCTGGAATGCACCAAGGATATCTTCTTAAGCCAATAACATAGGGGATGTGATAATGGACCTGATGGTCACCAACACAAGTGAGCTAATTGCTGATGTCAAGACTGGAGCCAGCTTGGACTGCTGTGACCATGCACTGGTGGAGTTCATAGTCCTGAGGGATCTGGGCCAGGCAAAAAGTAAAGTCCAGACCCTGAATTTTAGGAAAACAAAATCCCAGCTGTTCAAGAAGTTAGTCAATAGGACCGCCTGGGAAACTGGGAGTGAAACAGAGCTGGCAGATCTTTAAAGACACTTTCTACAAAGTGCAAGAGCTCTTGATTCCCAGGTGTAAGAAATCAGGAAAGGAAGGCAGGAGATCAGCATGGATGAGCCAAGACCTGCTGATCAAAGTAAAGAGCAACAAGGAAATGAACAGGCAGTGCAAGCAGGGACAGGTATCCTGGTAAGAGTATGGGGACACTGCTCGTTTGTGTAGTGTTGGAGTCACAAAGGCCAAGGCACAGGTCAAGCTGAACTTAGCAAGCAACATGAAGAACAGTAAGACGGGCTTCTTACAGGTATGTCAGCCAGAAAAGGAAGGTCAAAGAAAGCTTAGCCCCCATGATGAGCAAGACTGGCAAACTGGCAACAATAGATGACTTACTTGCCTCAGTATTCACTGACAACCTTTCCCCCACACCTCTCAAGTGGGTGGACCGCAAGATAAGGATGAGGGGAACAAAGTCCCTCCCCCTGTAAGAGAAGCTCAGGTTTGTTACCAGCTAAGGAACCTGAACATACAGAAGTCTAGTGTGTTCCCATCTACATCCACATCCACAGAGGGACTCCATCAGTGGATAATGGAAGAGCTACAGATGTCATCTCTCTGGACTTCTCTAATGCCTTTGATGCAATCCCCAACAGCACACTTCTCTCTAAATTGGAGGGTAGTGGTCAACAGTTCAGTGTCCAAATGGAGATGAGTGGCAAGTGGTGTCCCTCAGGGGTCTGTACTGAGAGAAGTACTGTTTAATATCTTCATCAGTGACATAGTGGGATCAAGTACACCCTCAGCAAGTTTGTGGATGACACCAAGCTGAGCAGTGCAGTTGACATGCCTGAGAGACAGTATGCCATGCAGAAGGGCCTGGACAAGCCCCAGAAGTGGACCCGTGTGAACATCAGGAGGTTCAATGAGGCCAAGTGCAGGGCCCTGCACCCGGGTCAGGGCCATCCCTGGTATCAATGAAGTGATTGAGTTAATGGTGTCCCTGCCATTAGGAGGCAGGGAAGCTTGACTTGGTGACCTTTAAAGATCCTTTCCAAACCAAATCATTCTATGATTCTATGAAATGGTGTATATGAGCAATATCAACCAAGGGAATGTTTACACAGTGTTTATCTTCAGTGATGTGTTTCACTATTTACAACTTACTATGTTTTCTTTGCTGTTATATGGTTGTTTGCCTAGACCTTTTTAGCATTTCAATGAGTAAGGCTGAACAATGGATAAATTATGCATAAAGAAAAAAAGCATCCTACCAGATGATAATTCATGAAAATATGCTTTCCTTTTAGCAATCAAATACTTAAATATAATTAGACTTTATATTTGTGAGAAGAAATTTTAAGGTTTCACTAATAAACATTAAAGAACAATGCTGTTACTAAATCATTGATCTTGGTCCTATAATATTACAGAGACTATATATTCTGGTTGATAAAACTAATTATATAATTATAATGATGTATAATATGGAATTATTATTAATAATAAAAATTATTATAGGAATAATGGTGATGATGAAAATGTAGGAATCCAACTCATATGTAAGTACTGAATGGAGCTAAGTACTCCTAAAAACAAAAGAAGTGGGGGAGGCCAGTCTTTAAAAAAAATAAATGCAGACATAGATAAAGAACCAATGAATGACCATAAAGTGAAGCAGTAGCTATGTATGATGTGATGAGTACTGCTCTTTGAAATTGTTAAGAGGCTGATATTACCAATTTTGTGTTGACATTTGTCATACAAAGCTCATTTTCAAACTTATCATATTTATAGATTTATTAGGCAATTTTTTATACTTTTGAAATTAGAACTGGTCAAAAAGAAGAACATCATCATACCTTTTATGCATTGGATGTTAACAAAACTATGAATTTAAATATTTATTACATTCCAAATGGAAACTGATAAAACCAGATGTCCAGAAAATTAAAATCTTATTAGAAAGCAGCACGAAAAATAAGTTACCAAAGTAGTAAATGAAAAGTTATTTATTTGTTTTAAGTATTCAAATTTGCCTCTGAATTATCAAATACTTGCTTTGAAGAACCTTTGGATTAGTCTGTGGTTTTGTAATAAACTTTTTGTCACCTTGGAGAAAGCTTGAAGCAGTGAGTTATGAAAACACTTAGAAAGCTTAGTTCTGTAACAGTTCAGTGGAAACCAGGCTCGTTAATTACCAGAGTGGAAGAGTCCTATGCATTATGGCTCATCTGCTCTAATGGCTCACTCCCAACTAGAGAAGAATTATTTCTCTGTCCTGTGACTACTCACTTTTCTCGTGTGCTCCAGACACCACAATTCTGTCCCCTCCTTCACACCAGCTCTGACCATGACTGACCATGAAGTGAAGCAAAATAGTGTGTTAATTCTGCAGAAATCTCACTAGAATGGTGAGAGTGGAATAATTCCAATGTTAGAAAGCAGAATCTGTCTAATTTGAGAAACAGGGTGGAACCACAGGGTTGAGAGCTGGATCAGAGAGAAAAAAAGATGGGAAGGAGTGGGACTGTTTTGAAGGTTCTGATCTGTTGTTTATGTCTATACAGTGCAAACGAACCACTTACTGAGAATTTAATCTCAGTATGTCAACAAAGAATTCCAGAAAAAACATGAAAGCAGGTGATTTAAAGATATTAACACAGAATTCTTTACTTCCATTATCTTTGCTAAGAACCAATCTGAGATCTCCCAGCTTCAGTGTCCAGATATTAGTTCTCATTATACCTCATTGGTTCTCTAAAAGAAAAAAAAGTCAATCAGATGTTCATTGAAATTATTTTAAATGTGTCCAAGTCACCTTTCATTATTCTATTTGAAAAACTAAGCAGCTTGAACTCTTAATTTATCATTAAAAGTTTTCTCCCATTTCACATGCTTTGTCTTTTTTCACCTTCTCCAGATTTGGAAGAGTCCTTTTTTTTTGTTGATGTGAACAAAAGGACACATTTTCTTTATTCTCCACCATCTTCTATTGAGGAATTATGTGCTCTCTTCTGGGCTAAAGTCCTTATTTAAACATCCAGGACTTCATTAGCAGTTTATAATTGCTCTGGGAAGGGAGAGTTCGTGTCTGCTGTGACCCTCAACCTTTTTTCAGAGCCACTGTTTTCCATGTGGTGTTCACAACCTGCTTTCCTTTCTTCAAGTGGAACTTCATATGATACAACCAAACCTTTGTCTCTACATGCCCAGATAACAAGGTGATATGAACCTTTACATGGCATCTTGTTTTTCTCATCTCTTTAACTCCCTGCACTTCAACTGTAAAAAAAACAGGCAGGAACATGCACTTTGTCATGTATCAGGCTATTAGTTGGCCCAGTCTGGCTTTAATCTAATTTGAGGTTCTAGGCATAACTGATTTGCTAATTAGGTAATACTATCTAATGTTATCATGGGGTAGTTGAGTTACAATGTAATAAAATAAAAAAGCATCTGTTCTCCTGCACAACCTAAGATGTAATTATCGAGTAAAGCCTATCCAGAAAGTTTATATGAAATTGACTTATAATAAAGATGCTTGAAGCTATTGGAGCCATAGGACGTTGGATTAACCAGAAAAACTGTTTTTTTTCCCCCATGTTTGCATTTTACCATTCAATGAAGTTTAAGTCTAGGGAAACCATTCATAAATTCCTATAAAAATAATGAATGATTCTCATCTTAGTTATTTAAAATAATTTGTTTAGAATTAAAACAACCTTGGGCAAATCAGTGAGAGGATAAGGTCCCAATTCAACACAGCCTTTTACCTTTTTGCTTTTTCCCCTCAACCCTCTTCAGTAAAGTGGTTAACTTAAAATGAATAACTGAGTAACACTGTACACAAGACATCAGACATTATATTTGACTGGTCTCTCAACAGTTTGATTACTTGAGGTCTAAAAAGATTGAGGATGGGGGGAAAGATTTGCATCACATAAATTGCGACTTTTGACCAATGCATCTTTAAAGTCTTTGGTTTTCCTATATGCAGTGCAGAGGATTTAGGAAATTACAGTCTCTTGCAGCCTACATACAGGCTGGAATCCTCATCTCAGCACTGACAATAGAAGAAGGAGTGATAGAGAAGTGATATCCTAAATTAGGTACCTTAATGAAGGACTTGCTTAAAATTGGGTGGAATCAACTGATCACTTGTACAGAATGTAGAGTGCCTTCTGTTTTCCCTAAGAATAGAAGCAGCTTGCTCCTTTGTGCATATAAAGACATGGCAACTAGCCCTGAGAAGTTACTCACAGCTTCTCAGTGTCAGGCATCTACTCTGTTCACATTTGTTTTTTAAAACTGTCTAGTGAACAAGTTTGTGAAGAAAATTCCAGTCATGTCTAATTATGAAAATCAGGAATATTTGATTTAAATTTTATTTACCTACAGCACCTGGACAGGCATAGATGAGAGTGTGCAAAAGGCTTTATATTGGAACTATTCTCATAAGACTTGAAGAGTCAATTACAGGGCAGAAGCAACTCCCGAAGACAGGAATTAGTAAGGAGGAGAAAGGGAGGAAATATAAAATGAGGAGAAATAGTAAGAGTGATCAGTGGTTCCCACACAATGTAGCTGGAGCTCATCACGGTCACAGAGGTGGGCAGAGCAAGAACACTTGACTAAGTGGAGCCTACTAGTCCAGACCTGTATGAATTGTGTTGTAGAGTGAAGCAAGGGGATTTACTTTGCCTAGAAAATCTATTAAAAAGTATAGTTGTATATAGGACACTGGAGTCATTATAAAAACTAAATTAACTGGATTCTTCCAGAAAAAAAAATAATGGTTTTATGAGTTGGACGTGGATTTGACTTCAAATCCGCTTGGTGGCTTTCTGTGGGTGTTGGCAGACAAAGGACTCAAAGTACAGGGCCACAATTCCACTCACTCAGACAGTTACTAGTTAAAGGATAACAAAAAAATGTGGTACATTAAATCTATTGTACAGTTAAACCACCCAGCCCAAGTTTTAGTTTCCAGCCAGCATGGAAAGGATTTCTTTTAAACATAGTCTTCCATGCATGAAATACAACCGATACGTTTCTGACTCAAAGGTTTAGGAAAGTTTGTGTTTGTCAACCAAGCTTTGAAATGTTAATTTCTATATTCAGGGCCGTGATATCTTGAATCTAATTTTTATATCCGTGATGCTAGTAAAATTCCAAAGGATTTCTAGTGACTAGCAGTCCTATTCTACCATCATATTTAACCCAGCTACTGTAATATTGCTAAGTGTGACTTTCAAACGTGCCGAGCAAATACTGGTAGTGGAGAACTGGTCTGAGACTTGGCCCAGAAGTTTGCTGAATATTTTCAGCATTCAACTTTTTAATTCCGTATGAACTGTGTGAAATAGTTTGATGAAATTCATCAGGATATTGTACATATTTCATTCTCCAAAGACCTCCTTTTGTTTGAAAGCACTCTCAGCTTAAGAAAAACTGTTGACAGCTCATTTCTTCAGGAACTTTAGCAGGTGGTAAATTAATATCTTAGGTGGGGGTTGCCATGAAGCATGAAAAGTTATGACTGGTGTCAGTCCAAATTACTCTCTTTAACTGCACATAAGGCAGTGGAAAAACATTAGCTATGCAGTAAACATGGGTTTAGCCAACAAAAAGAGATTTTTACAAGGTTTCCTCAAGCAATCTCCAAAAGGTCATTCCATGCATCTGCTCCAGCCGTTGGTAGCATTTTATAGCCATTTGCTGTTGGTCTAAATTTGTGGCTGTAACAATGATCTTGTTAGCTAAATCAGCATATGAGGGGCATGTTGCAATCATTTTTTTCAGTGGACCTCAGAGGAAAAAATACAAATATTGCAGATGCAAGCTAAAATGTGAATATAAATAATGCACATAGCAATGATAACTTTGTTCACTTGCAAGAATATTCCTGGTATAGGCTGGCTTTCAAGAAAGGAAATATGTTCTGTTTGTAAACACACTGAATTTTACTCTGTTTGCAGGAGCTCTAGGAACTACAAAGAGAAAAAACTATAGCTCATATATTACATGTGCTTGAGATCTGCTCTAGAGCTGGCATAGAGGTGCCCACACACATACCAATAATTTCACTTAGCTTCTGAAATAGGGTGGTATGCTATAGGTGGTATAATATGGTCTTTTACAATTTATTTTGGGATTGAGCTAGCTCTTGAACTCTGCACAGCAATTGTTTGTGAGTGTTAATTGTCATGCTACAGCAATTAAACAGTGGAAAATAACTCATAGAGTCATAGAATGGTTAGTGTTGGAAGAAACATTAAAGATATTGAGTTCTAACCCCTCTGCCATGGGCAGGGACACCTCCCACCAAACCAGGCTGCTCAAAGCCCCATCCAGCCTGGCCTTAAACGCCTCCAGGGATGGGGCATCAACAACTTCTCTGAGCAACCTGTTCCTGCATCTCACCACCCTCACAGCAAAGAATTTCTTCCTAATATCCAATCTAAATCTCCCCTCTTCCAATTTAAAACCATTACCCCTTGTCCTATCACTACACTTCCAGACAAAGAGTCCCTCTCCACCTCTGTAGCTCCCTTCAGATACTGGAAGGCTGCAATAAGGTCTCCCTGGAACCTTCTCTTCTCCAGGCTGAACAGCCCCAGCTCCCTCAGCCTGTCCTCTTAGGAGAGGTGCTCCATCCCTCTGATCATCTTCGTGGCAACAAGTTTTGTTCCAACAGTTCTATGTCCTTTCTCGTTGAGGACTCCAGAGCTGGACACAGGACTCCAGGTGGGGTCTCACAAGCACAGAATAGAGCAAGAGAATGACCTCCTGTTACCTGCTGGTCACACTTCTTTTGATGCAGCCCAGGATATGGTTGGCTTTCTGGGGTGCCAATGGGCACTGCTGATGCACCTCTTATGATGCTCCACTGCTTGGAGGTAGTCACTGACACTAATGTTAGTATAGATATAACCAGATAAAGCACAGATGTACAATTGTCTGAGAAATTTCCAGCTGGTGAGGGGTTCCTTTCCAGCCAATGAGGGACTTCTTCAAGCTACCTTGTAGCGTTGCAGCAGATGCATCTTCCTCCTTGCACACTGGTTTCACCCATGGCCCCACACTCATATACTTCTGTTAATTATGACCTCGTTGTACTGTCCAGTGAGCATCCTAGCACGAGTGTTTAATGTACTCATGACTATCAAACATTCATTTTGGGGAAAATTTTACACAACTCAATCAGCACGAAGCAAGCCTGCTTGTTTTGAAGCCTTTTGCGGCTCTGTTTTCCATAGGATGATTGCTGCTACTTACTAGGCGTTAACAGCAAGGTAGAAATGCTGGATAGAAAATCAATGTCCAGTTACCCAGTAGATTTTTGTCTGTAGAAGTGGCCCCTTCTGAAGATGTCACCTTCACACATGCTGTCCCTTTATGTCTAGGCAGCTTCAGAAAAACTCCATCTGCGTATACTTTTCAGAATTCAAAGATCTAATTCTCTAAATGGGTGGCTGTGAGGAAAGCAGCACAGATTCACAAAGATGCCTGGGTGTGATTAGCCAATCTTAACATCACAAAGGAAATAAAAGAGCACATCTGTGTTTGATTTTTGTGGAACTGGAGCAAGCATCAGACTGGCTATGCATACGTGTTGGCTCCCTGGGAGTTCTTGAAATTTGCAGGAGTGCAACTTAAAAGATCAACAAGCTTTTAAAGGAAGGGAACAAAGGCTGGAAGGCTTTTATATAGGCTGAAGGTGTAAAATCAGAAAGGTTTAAAGTGAATACATGAGTCTGGCCAGACCTCCCTCTAACACTTACTGCATTTTAGAAATGTGAGATGTCTATCTTAATATAGAATAGGAGAAGTGCAGTATATCATTAACATGTTAGTGATTTAGTGATGCCAAAGACAGTCTTTTTATAAAAATATGCAGGCTGGTGTCTTGGATAATGAACTAGAAAAGGTTTGATGAACTGAAAAAAATGAAAAAAATTCTTTTTTTTTTTTTTCCTAACTTTGGATAATCTGAAGTTATCCAACTTCAGAGGATGGTTCCTTAGCACTAAACCTAGTAACCTACTAAGCTTATAAACACTGCTCCTTGTCTCTGTGCACTCAACAGAGAAAAAGTGGACTCAGAGAGGAATCCATTAGTCCAAATGCCAGGATGGATAAGATGACAGTCAGGAGATGGTGGTCAGACGACCTGGGTTCTACTGTAGAATCTTATATTTGCTTTCATTTGGATTTTGTGAAGTCTTATCTCTTTTCTTTCTTTATGGTCCCTTTTTCCTTTTTTTTTTTTTTTTTTT
>VZRU01016224.1:268329-296132 GCA_013398155.1 Pedionomus torquatus
TAATATGTTTGTTTTGTTATGCTGAGAAATTGAGATCAACACTTTCACTTGCAAGTGACCACTAAGGAAGGGCTAGAAAAATAAAAATTCATAAAACTGAAAAAACCAAGCTGGTGTACAAGAGGAAAACTTTCTAATACCTGGGTGACTAAACACTTGCAAGAATTTACCTATGAACTTACAAAACTTAATGGATTAGCATTCACAAAGCAGATTTATTGAAAAAATGTATCTCAGGCCAATGATTAATCACTTACTATTATGCATAGATAGCAAATTGAGTAAGCAATCTCACTGCTACAGACAGGGTCCAGCAAGATAATAAGCATGTCAAGAGTTTGATGTCCCTCTTGTCCCTTGGATGACAATACATCATGCAGAGTCTGTGGGTCATAAATACTATGATCTTACTCCTACGTATTCTTACATCTTTGGACATTCACCAGTGGTAAATGCCACACATAAAATCAACCTCTTCAATGGGTTATTTATTTCTCACATATGGAATCACGGAATTGTCAGAGCTGGAAAGGACCTCTAGAGATCATCTAGTCCAACTTCCCTGCTAAAGCAGGATTGCCCAGAGCATATTACTCAGGAAGGTATCCATGTGGGCCACCTGTTCCAGTGCTCTCTCACTCTCACCCTAAAGTTCTTTCTCATATTTGAATGGAACTTCCTATGTTCCAGCTTGTACCCGTTGCCCCTTGTCCTGTCACTGGGAACCACTGAGAAGAGTCCAGATCCATCCTCCTTTAACCCACCCTTCAGATACTTGTAAGCGTTTATAAGGTCTCCCCTCAGCTTTCTCTTCTCCAGGCTCAAGAGTCCCAGCTCTCTCAGACTTTCCTCATCAAGGAGATGCTCTAATCACTTAATCATCTTTGTTGCCCTGTGCTGGACTCTCTCCAGTAGCTCCCTGTCTCTCTTTAACTGGGGAGCCCAGAACTGGATGCAGTATTCCAGTGGTGGCCTCACCAGTGCAGAGTAGAGGGGGAGAATGACCTCCCCCCACCTGCTGGCCACATTCTTCCCTATGCAGCCCAGGATTCCATTGGCCCTCTTGGCAACAAGGGCACATTGCTGCCTCGGGGATAGTTTACTATCTACCAGGACCCCCAGATCCTTGTCCTCAGAAGTGTTCTCCAGCAGGTTCACCCCTAACCTATACTGGTGTCTGGCATTCTTCTTCCCCAGGTGCAGGACTCTGCACTTGTCCTTGTTGAACCTCGTTAGGTTCTTCTCTGCCCAGCTCTCCAGCCTGTCCAGGTCATGTTGGATGGTGGTACAGCCCTCTGGAGTGTCAGCCAGCCCCCCCAGTTTGGTATCATCAGTGAACTTGCTGAGGATACACTCAGTGTCCTTGTCCAGGTCATTGATGAATATGTTGAACAAGATAGGACCACGTATTGACCCTTGGAAGACACTACTGTTTACAGGCCTCCAACTTGACCCTGCTCCATTGACTACAGCCCTCTGCATTCTGTCACACAGCCAGTTCTCAATCCACCTCACTGCCCCCCTTGTCTATACTTACCAGATAGGAGTGTGGCTATTCCTACCATTGTTATCTATCATTGCACGAATGATTCCTTGCATGTCTTTCTCTGTTGTGTTTCAGCTACTCAAAATGGTAAATCAATCAGACTTTTTCCAAGTTAACAATTTTCTTACTTCTTAAAAGTTCTTGGGGTTTTACCACATTATTCTTACTCTGTTTTGGCTCCTGGATATATGGCATGTCGTCCATCACCTATGCTAATTTCACTTCAGTCTTCTATTCATGCATTAAAAGGGGAAAGAACTGTTTTACAGGACAGTTCCTTCCCACTCTTCAAAGGTGCTACATTTTGGGGTCTCAGGAGATACTGCTGGCTGTGAACTCGCATGGAGATACTGTGAAATCTTTATCTTTGGTCTGTTTCTGAGGAACTGAGAGGAGGAAATGCCTGTCAGAATTGTAAACATATTTGTGAATTAATGAACTGGATGGAAATAGATGATTGTTTAGTGTTGCCTCCAGCTCTACATGCCCTGATGTATGAATTCAGGTTAGTAAAGAAACTGCTAAGTAGCATCCAAATTATACTTGTGTAACTGTATCCATACTGACATTCCACACACAAGTGCAGGATTTCTAAAGACCTACTTTATCTTTTGCAAGAAAGGTAGAGGAGACATGACAATGAATTTAGGTGTAACTCAAATGGGAAGAGCTGTCACATCAAATTAATACAAAGTGCCACCAGATATTTAAGCAGTGGATTCTTCTCTGGTTCCAGCCTCCTGTGGGATGGAGTCCAATGTGACTATCTACAAATGTAGTGTTTATGTCGACAAGGAACCCGAGGCTCATCTTGTGGTTGGTAGGGAGATAATCAAGATACTTCATGATTGATACTTCATGGTGACTGAGACATAATTCATTTAATCCTAAAGCAAATATTTACATTTGGTGAAATCATATCAAATTATCTTAACTCTTTTGTTTAAAACTCCATTGTATGTAGCGAGTACTCTCACAACTACCTCAAACGTAAATACTTGTATGACAGATGTCACAGGTTGAACCTGTGACATCAACCCTGCAACATGAAGGAAAGGGGGATTATGAATGGTTTATGAACACATCTTTCCTCATTTTCTTCCTGGATTGTGCCACCTAAAACCTACATATATTCAGAGGATATGAGATAGGGAGAAATGCTCACCCAGGCAGCCGGCTACCTTACATGACTGTAGTGGTACATCAAACTGTTCTGTAGTACAATTCACCGTGTGCAAGAAAAGAGGAAAACCTACTTTGTCTTTAAAACTCTGAGAAGAGATTTAATCCAGTAAAAATGTTTTCCATTGGTATTCACTAGCAGCCTGAAAGCACATCACGGATGCAGTTAAGGATCATGACTCAGGACCCTAGGGTTTTCTGTTTTAAACTAAAAGCAGACCTAATTTTCATGTATAAAGGCAGAGTAGTACAAGTTATTAAAAACCCCTACCCCCTGAATTGACAGTAGTAGTACTGGGTGTGGAGAAATGCAAGAAACATTTTGATGTTATGTAATTATCCATATTACCTACGTCAAGTCACCTACCATAACATACTTAATTTAACAATTCGGTGCAAACTTCATCTCTTTCTATTACTCTGAGAATCTTGGAATTTCCCTAAAACTAAACACAGGCAGCCGTGTAAAATTAGCTGCTCTGGCATGAGAAAAGAGAACAGTACAAACAGATCCATCTATAAAGCCAAACAGAGTGAAATCCCAGCAATGGTGTGACACGTTATCCCTTCAACCTGTAGGTGGCTGAGGGTAGACTGAATAAGGCATAGACGAACATGCAAACTCACATATTGTGGTGAATTGTGGAATGAGGGACCTAGTAGCCAGTACTGCAAGAAGGTGATCCCTGCTTTGTCATATGCAGTGGGTCTTTCCCTCATCACAAAGTCTTCTTGTCTGGTTCCAACTTACTCTGTCACACACAAGTTATTATTCCCCCCTCTTTCTCATCTCTAGAGTTTTCCATTGTTCATCTCATACAAAGCTAAAATATTGCAGCAAATCAGCTCTGACTCTCTTCTTTATTCACTCATAGGTACAGGTATTTGCCTCAAGAGCTCACAGCTGTGATTGATGTCCTAGATCTTGTAAAACCAACAAAAGACTATTTTGCCAAAGAGAAAAAAGAAAATTGTGTACTACAGCATGGGCACCATGGCCCCTTTTATCTCCTTGCTTCACTTTTAATATAAATTTTTTGATCAAAAGCAATTGCCTCTGAAGCTGTTGTCAACCACAATTTCATATTACCTTTTATACACATGTTTAGTGAATGGACTTCAGCCTAAGTGGACTTGTCAGCAGTGTTGAAAGGCAGAGAGTTGATTTCTTCATTATACTTCAAATAGTGTCCTGAAATCAATTACACCAGCCAGAAGGCTCATGTGAGCCATTGGGTCCACACTATAAAGAATGGGATAAAAACAGGATAGCTTCTTCTATATGCGGCACGGGATGACAGCAGGGCAGAAATAGAGCAAGTTTCAACACAAAAAGGTGACTTGCTAAATGTAATCCCTGCAAGTTGAAGTTTTGATTTGGTCTCATGCTGGCTGGAGATAAATGAAAGGCAGGTTTGCCTTGAAACCACATATCATTCAGACTTCATAATAAAGAAAAAAATAAATAGAAGCTATGCATTGCTGAATTTCTTTCTACTCCTACTCATAGTCCAATTAGTAGTGGAAGTTCAGCATTTCTAAAAATGCTGTCTGGCTTAATTACAGAAGGCAAAGCCTACGGGGGCTAAGATTCTGCTGACATTACCAGGTTCACTGTGGAACATGAAATTCTTCTTTTAACAATAATAGAGAGCTGTATTTTCCCATTTTGCAACAGAAAAAGCAAACAAACTCCAGCATACTACCAACATAAGCATTAAGAAATAGAAGTGGTTATATTAGATCAATGCAGTTCACTATCTTACTCTTCATAGTGGTCAACAGTAGGCTCTTAGAAAAACAAATAATAGAAAATATCAAGAAATAGCTGGTGATAGTTCCCTAAATAGTCTTCCAGTTTCTGATTTTAGGATAGGTGAATGATTTACATGTGATTGAGGGACTTTCTCAGTTCCTCTGATCTGTTTAAAGGGGATGACCTCAGACTCTCAAGCTGCAGATGATCCTCTTGACCAAAGCATTGTTACTGATGGGTTTCATAACACATAAATTTACTTTATGTACCTAAATTAAAATAAATAAATAAATGGATAAAAATTATCCAATTATATGAGAATGTATAATGTAAATTGTGTTATACAAGAGAAGAAGCTTTACAAAACATTCCCAGTTCACATAATTTTAATGTCCAAATGATCTGTCAGTTCCATCAACTTTAAGTTTTACTCTGTATTAAAAAGTCTCTGTCGTTTATAACCAAAATATTGATTATTCCATCTGTGGCTGGAGAAAATGGTTAATGTTATGTAAGTATGTAAGGTAGATTCATGAATAATCATAGTTGTATTTGAGGATTTTGAAAATACAACAGTTTATAATCACACAGCTACTCAGCTGGATTCTGTATAGAAAATCAAAAGAAACAGATTGGGAACACCAGAGAAAGTCATCTTAAAATGGGATGAATAACCTTCCTGAAGTGCTGATTTATCTCTTCATTGATAGTAGTATGATCCTAAATGATAGTCCAGACAGCTAACTTTTAGACAGTTAAGGTTAGGTAAGATTAATCTCTCACCTTGTGCCTAAGGAAAATAATTTTATATACTCTAAATTTCATTTCTAGTCTCATCAAATTTAATTTAATGTTATCTAATTTAATCTTATTGTGTCCACATTGTTTCAGATCTAGCTATCAGGTTAATACCTAATTTCTTATTTATTTAGAAATATACTGGTGTCAAAGACATCACACAAACACACTGACAAAACAAATGGTATTTATCTTTACATGCAAAGTGCCCAGAACTTAATTTATGAACAGAAAATACTTAATATACATAATCCTTGTTAAATAAAGTGCCATTAAAGCTCCTGCTTCTCCTTTTTTTTCTACTAATTCTCCATGTTTCCTTTTTTTTTTCCTATTTCCCAGTGCCTGAAGGTACTTTTGTCATAAGAATTAAAAAACGTAAAATGTTCTTTGTTACTTATCAGACTTTCCTAGAGTATTAGATTTGCCCTTTCAACCTGGATGATCAGAAACTCACCCAAGTCTAAGCATGGCTACAGGTTGTCTACTCTGATCATCACTAGAGTACCTGAGCACTACTACAGATCTTTCTGACATTAAGTGCTGAAAGATTATGACTTTGATGTCATCTAGATATTTGAATATTTGCATAATAATATGCCAGAAACAGACAAAGAGGATAATCAAGGATCTATTTAGAACTGGAAGTTTTTTATTTAGAAAGTAATTCTTTGTTAATACATATATCCTGACACAACAGAACATCTGATCTAATGACCAGCAATATCAAAGAGGGATTAGGATGGACCTTTTAGACTTCAAGCAAGAACTACTGTCTGTTACCTTGTCCTTCTAGAGATCCCCCTTTTTTAATGGAAATAAGACATTTTGTTAATCTAATAATGAGCTTGACTTTCTGAATTCTACCTGTTTATATGCAAATGTAGAACAAATTCTTATTATCTCATCTAAATTGGCAACATGTCTTGGGAGAATCAATTCTAGTGTAATACAAGGCATTATCTCTCTGACTTTACCTGGGAGTTTTTCACCCCCATAGGAGCAATACAGAAGGATTTGCTTGGGAGGTATTTTCCCCTTTATAAATTTGCATTTATACTCAAGAATCATCGACTTTTTTTCATTAGTAGGAGCAAAGTAGAACACACATTCTTTTTTACAGAGATATGTATATGAGAGGATAACCTGCAGTGTATTTCAGTTCCCTGACCTCTCCTCAGAGGATGTCATGGCTTCTACCCAAGCCTGCATCAGGGACCTAAGTCTCAGCCTACTTCAGCTCAGCCTACTTCAGCTGGCCTGAGTTGAGGGCAATTATTGCAGTTTGATGTTTTTACAAACAGTTCACTATGGCACATGTAACTGTGACTCATTCACTCCTGGTAAAGCAGTAAAAAATTTGTGTATGTGAGCTCACACTCTCTTTCACTCATACAATTGACTCTTTTGCCTGTCAGAAAGGTAGCAGTGGCAGATCATAACTCCATCTCCCACCTCTTACTTTTCTCCATAATCATCACCTAAACAGAGATGTGCTGAACATGAAGATTCTTCTTCAAACATGGGATCAATATCTGTGGAAATTCT
Organism: Pedionomus torquatus; assembly: GCA_013398155.1. Classification (NCBI taxonomy): domain Eukaryota; kingdom Metazoa; phylum Chordata; class Aves; order Charadriiformes; family Pedionomidae; genus Pedionomus; species Pedionomus torquatus. The sequence goes on from VZRU01016224.1 coordinate 275,160, forward strand.
CCTCTTGTCCAAATGGGAATGAATAGTCTTTACTTCTCTTAAGTGCCACAAAGTTACAGGCACAACTGAGACAAAAACTTGTTGAAAAATAAGATGAAAGAACTGTTAAAAATGAAGAATAAACAATTAAAATAGTCAGAAGAAGATTTACATTTGTAGTATTCAGTGCAAGACTGTCACCTGGAAGTAAGTCATTCAAGATATTTTTTCCTATGGTGAGATATTGTTCTTCATACTGCTCACAGCTGAGATGTCTGTATCAGAAGAAAGATGTATTTTCCATCGGAGGATGATGCCATATGCCTAGCAAGTGCAAAGCTGGCAGTGCTTACAGCAGCATATACCCAAGGAGCTGCTCATTTGTTTGAGTGACCTAGACTATACGTTAAGAGTCTTGGAGTCATGCCAAACTACCGAGCAATAATTGTAGCAGTCATCTGTGAATAGTGATATCTGGCAGCATATTAGTAGTTCATTTAATTTATTGTCTTCCCACCTTATTAGCAGTACATCACAAGCCTGGAAAACTTTCTAAGCTCGTATTTCAAAACCAGAGCCCTTAAACCTGCTGCCTAAAACTAGAAATTTGGCTTATGTAATTTTCTCCAGTCATGTCAATATAAACTCCAGACATTATTGTGTTGCAGAGCTCTCACTCACGCAATGACAGCTCCGTCTCCTCCATGGCTAAGCTGGCTGTTAAAGTGATTCACTGCAATCAGCCACAAAGGTTTCCAAGACAGACCCCAAGGTAACTTAGAAGGCTGTAGGGAAGTTTGACAGACTGCTTCATTTTGTTGTGTTTGGAAAATAATGCTCAGAAATCACAGTGATGGCAAGGAAGGAACTTCAACCTTTGTTTCTAAGAGGGCACTTTGTCTGCTTTTGTATATGCTCACAGTGAAAAAATCCCAGGGATAGCAGGCACACGTAGAAGCTCACATGGACTCATATACACACAGCAAAAGGGAGAAAACTTGCTGTAGGCAATACCTCATTTTGTATTCTTTGAAGTATTCGATCTAGAGAGTTAGTGACCTCTGTCCTGTTCTTTGACTGCTCTGTCTATAACTCGTGTATTTACATCTGTATCTCTGAGAAGGTAAAACTAAGATTCTCTTAGTCCTGAGACACTTTTCCTCCTAAGGGCTATGTTCAACTATTTAGCTCAATCACAAATAGATTCATCTTATGAATTGCATTATAAATATTGAGTTAGCCCATTGATTATCTTTTATATGCGGTATGGCTCACTGCCAAGATAAAAGTTGGAAGTAATTTAGGGAAGAGCACACGTTGTTCTCTACTACACATAAATATCACCAGCTGCTGTTCTTTAGATGATACAGTCTCCCATCCTGAGTTCAAACTGCAAGCATTTTGCAATGCCTGGCAAAATGGATAATAAAAAGAATAACTTATGTTCTTTCATGTCTACTTATTATAAGAAAAGCCCACATTTTCAAAGCAGTAGGTCGTATTATTTCCAACCAGAGATATGAGACGAATAGGTGATTTTGAATATATCAAATTTCTTAAATCAGAAAAGAATGTATGTACTCAAATAGGAAAGTACTCCCAGGATGTTTTCTTGACCATGATGTTTATTTGTCTAAGCCTTAAGAGATTCAGATAAAGATAGACACTAAAGCTGGCTGCATACCTTTCACTGTTAATAAGAATTAAATGCTTAGCTAGGGTTTGCTCAATAAATTATTTAGAGGATTTTATTTTGTGGGGTTAATTTTTGTTTTCAAAAGTTTTCATAAATTTATGCTGAAGTTCCCAATCTTAAAAGCACATAGATCTGCCTCTTGAAGAATCAGTCAGATGAATAATGGAAGCAGAACACAAGTCAGTGCTGTGTGTGACTCCATGACATTCCCCACACACGTGTACCCAAACAAAACCCAATAAACCACCCAAATTCATCAGAAAAAAAAACCATTATACGTCAAGTATAATGAGGTACTGACAGTGGTCAACATTTTCAAACCTTATTTTAGATGAAAAATTGAGTTCTCTAAGTCACCTGCTAGTATGAAAATCGAACTAACAGTCTGCTTCTAAAAGATACAAATTCAGTGGCTGATCTTTGAAATACAGCAAATAACTCAGGATGAAATGAATGGAAGGACCAGAGCATGCTTTATAATTTGCAAGAATGAATCCAAAGGTACTGCTGGAAAAGTCTGCTGAGGCATGAGTTAACACTGTTGGGACTCATAGTATCATTAAGGTTGCAGTAATAACCATAGAATTTAAGCTACAAAACTGAAATAAAGATCAAATTCAGGTTTCTATTGTAATTGAGATACAGCTGTTCAATTGGATTGTGTCTGTGTAAACAGAAGTCGTAAGATCTCATAAGACTGGTCCAGAAACTCCCCATCTAGTTGACTGCACAGATAGTACAATGGACCCACCTGAAACTAGTAATGGACTGAACTCTTAGATGACTTCACAGCAACTTATTTGGCTCCCCGGTGTGGGAATTTTGGACAGTCCCACAGATTTCCCTTGACTCAGTGAGCAATCCGGCTGTTCCAGGCACTTTGCTGGGAGGTTCCTGCTGCAGAATCTACCGAACTGAACACCGTTAAGATGCTCGTAAATGATCAATAGGAGTTGCTCCTGCAAAGGCAGCTGAGTAGATCAGTCTTTTGCAAATAGCTCAAGTTGTTAAACTATGTTTTGTACAAAGTTTAAGATACTCAATAATGGTGGGTAATGTGTGTGCTGGACTGGTCACATTAGACCACAGATCAGCTGGACAGAGGAATTCAGGAGAAATTTTTCTTCAGCTCATCACACAATCACTTATTCACCCACCTCTGCTCATTTATAGATGCCTAGCTTCCCTCTTTCTCTCTATCATATTTAGAGAGACAATGTTTGAACAACAGATGTTTTTCACATACAAAACCTTTGGCGCTGCAGACAAATACAAGGTCTACAAAAGATTACATTCTGAATGGTACCAAGGATTTTAATTTGGCCAGTCAAAACTTTGCTTCAAATCAGTTAAAAGCCTGCAAAACTATCTGAGATGCCATTCACACATTCTGTGAAAAGGTCTTCTCTCCTGTGTAAGATATGGGTGAATGTATGTCCAACAGCTTAGCCAATTTGTGCAGCTGGTGGCAGCGTGCATCTTCCCCTTTCAGCCTCCCACCACAGTCATGGACATGAATGACACACAGATGGGACAGGATCTCTAATGGCTTTTTTTTTTTTTCCTGTAAATGCTAGTATTTATGCACACAAATACACCAATTTGTGCCTGGAGGTGCAGGTACTTGGAAATAAGAGCTACTGAGCTTTTCCCCTACAGTGATTTCTCTGCAACTAAACAGTGAAACAAAGGGGAAAAAATTAAGAAAACATGCTGTAAATTGTTCATACAAAATAAAGCAATACTTATCCATGCTAATGATTACTATGAATATCCAAACCATAAACATGTCTCAGGAGTGAGAGAGCAGATAAATTGCCTGCCTGCTACTAATCGTATCCGGTATAAGCCTTCTAGCCTTCATCTAGTCCCATCTAATTAAATGATGTCTCCCTCTCATGTGGATTTATTTACATGTTACTAGCTACCTTTGCTAATCCAGGAAAGAATAAAAGGATGCAGTTCTTATTTGTATTTATGTTTAGAAGGAAAACTGCTCTTGAAGAAATAAAGAAGGATGCTTTTACAGGCGAGCATCTCCTGCTTGCATCTGAGGTTCAAGCTTGAGATTCAGCAGATACCAGACCAGTTCTTGGTCCAGTAAACTAAATAAAAAACAAGATCCACTTCTGGCCATGAGGTTGAGTGGTGTATCACAATCAGCAACCTTAGGGGTCACTCCGTTTCTCCCCAAACAAGGTGACTGCTCGTACCATGAGGGTTCATGATCTCCTACAAACTCTGTCCATCAGAACAATGCATCTTGGCAGAGGTTACAGCCATGCAAGAGACCACGCTACGCAATAGTGCGGATGATCATAGACAATATTTAAGCTCATGCTACTTAACACACAAATATAGATGTAAGCTCCATGTGATCCACTGAATGTAATTTAATCTCTCACTCTCACAGAATTTGAATATAAATAATACTTCTTGTCTCCTGGCCCTTTCCTGTCTTCTGTGCCTGCAACAATAACCAGCTCCTCCTGTTTCAAGAAGCATTGCATTGGCTAAAACTCTTAGGCATTCCGAGTAACACATCTCTCTCAAGACCATCACCTGGGAAAAACATCATCACATAACATGAGGCTTCCTATGGGAAGTTCAACACTTTCTCAATGGTTAAGATTAATAGTGTCACATCTCTTATCTGTTCATACACATTTCCAATTCCTAAAGCTTATTTTTGCTTGTTAGGAGTGGAAGAATTGAATAAATTGACAGTTAGATAAAGAAACTATCATATTTAATTTTACACACCCAGATCGTTTCTCAGAGACAGTCAAAAGAGGCATCTTCCTTCTGACAAGAAAGTTACATGTTTTTTGGTTGTTTATTTCTGTGCATTTGGGTTTTTTTTTCTTAAAGACTACCATAATGGCAACAACGAAAGTGTCCCCCTGTATTTTCTGATTTCCCAGTGGAATCTGTTCATGCCAACCAGCAAACAAAGAAAACTCTTGACAGAGAAACAGCACAATGCTGAGCTAATGAGCAGCATGGAGATGGGCCAGGCATGGAGAGGTGTGCTGCAGCCTAAAAACAGGTACAGGGAAATAGGAAGGTAGGACAGGGAAGAACCTGCCCTCTGTTATATCACATACTGTGTGTGCCACAGAGCTGCTTTCAAAATCAGGTGCTCCAACCTTCCTGGAGCATGTACTTCTGCTTAAGGGAGAGCTGTGGGACAGCAGGAGTCCTGGTATTCTGTTCACACCTTTCCACATCTTTTTTTAGTTGTTGGTTTTTCATTTGTTTGTTTTTTTGTTTGTTTTGCCCAAACCTATGTGGTCAAAGCCCGAGGTCTGCCCTACAGGTAGATTTAGTTTATGTGCAGATGCAGCTTGAACGGCCATGCAGTCACCCTGGCATGCAAATCCCTGAAATCCCTTCCTGTCAGTCAAGGAGTGGTTTTACTTCCAAAAAGGCATCTTTATGTTGACTTCTGTTGGCTCAGATTCAGAGCAGCAATAGGGCTGAGAACTGACTGGCAAATGAGAGCTGGCAGAAGCTCCTTAGGTAAATTCAGGCCAAATTTTCCTGTGACTGGCACAGCTTTCTTTCTTTAGACAGTGCTGTTTACCTGCACCCATACCAGGAATACTTTGCCAAGGCACTGCGATGCATAAGTATTCTGGTCTCAAGGAAATAATAATCATAGAATCATAGAATGGTTAGAGTTAGAAGGGATCTTAAAGATCATCAAGTTCCAGCCCCCCTGCCATGAGCAGGGGCACCTCCCACCAGAGCAAGTTGCTCCAAGCCCCATCAAGCCTTCCCTTGAACACTTCCAGGGATGGGACATCCACAACTTCTCTGGGCAACCTGTTCCAGTGCCTCACCACCCTCACAACAAAGAATTTCTTCCTAATATCCAATCTAAATCTCCCCTCTTCCAATTTAAAACCATTACCGCTTGTCCTGTCACTACGTTTCCTGACAAAGAGTCCCTCTCCAGCTCTCCTGTAGGCTCCCTTCAGATACTGGAAGGCTGCTAGAAGGTCTCTCTGGCACCTTCTCTTCTCCAGGCTGAACAGCCCCAGCTCCCTCAGCCTGTCCTCATAGGAGAGGTGCTCTGTCCCTCTCATCATCTTCATGGCCCTTTGCTGGTCTCATTCTAACAGTTCCATATACTTTCTCTGTTGAGGACTCCAGAGCTGGACACAGGACTCCAGGTGGGGTCTCACAAGCACAGAGTAGAGGGAGAGAATCACCTCCCATGACCTGCTGTCACGCTTCTTTTGATGCAGCCCAGGACATGGTTGGCTGTCTGGGCTGCCAGAGCACACTGCCAGCTCATGTTGAGCTTCCTATCCATGAGCACTCCCAAGTCCTTCTCCTCAGAGCTGTTGTCCAGCTATTATCTGCCCAACCTGTATTTGTGCCTGGAATTGCCATGTCCCAGGTGCAGAACTCTGCACTTAGCTTGGTTGAACTTCATGCGATTTGCATTAGCCCACCTCTTTAGCCTGTCCAGGTCCCTCTGGATAGTATCCCTTCCCTCCAGCGTGTCAACCACACCACCAAGCTTGGTGTCGTCAGCAAACTTGCTGAGGGTGCATTCTATCCCACTGTCCATGTCTCCGACAAAGATATTAAAGACAAATAATAATAAAGAAAAAACCTACATCTCCACAAGTGAGATTATTTATGTGTTAAGGAAGTACCATTTTTCAGTACAAGGAGGGGAAAAAAGAATAAAAAAGAAAGTCCTGCTGCTCACTGCACTGCAGCACTGATGGGTGTAAAGACTATGTATGCAAAAACCTTTTTCTCCTCTGAGCAAAGACGGTAGAACCTGAGAAGCCTGGGGAAGGGGCAATGATGTTATGGTCCTTGTATTAGTCTGAGCAGCTGCCAAGCCTTTTATACTGATGTGCGTGCAATGCAGTAGCTGGGCTTTCAGCCTATAACCCATAACAGTCAAGGGATTAAACCCTCAGAGACAATGCAAATTCAATGGGCCAATTAGCACCCATGCAATTTCTGTCTCAAAGAGCAAAGACAATTATCTACATTTTACAGCATGTGGTATAAGCTCACAATTAATCTCACGCTTTGTGGGTTTCTTTTGGACTTTTTACTTGGTTGGAGGTTTTTTTTTTATATTTTGTTTTCGATTAGTTTTCACTTCGCTTTATAGAGTAAAAGCTAAACTGGACACCCACTAGAGCAGCTCTATAAAGCTTGGACACCCCAGTGGAAATGCAGCCATCCCCTGTTTCTGCTGGAAAGCCACATGTTCCTGATCTGCCTATTTTTATCATGACACGGGTGTCAACACTTGTCTCTGAGAGGCTGCTGGGTATTGCTGGGTGCCTCACCGCCTCTGGCACACGGGAAGCCCAGATGAGAAGCTGCTGGGCACGGCGAGCCAGCGCTCAGCTGCGGCTGCATGGAAAGGGGGGGCTCTGGGGGAAGGGGGGGATCTGCAGCTGCCCGCAGACACCCACACTCCGGATGTAGGACCAAGTTTCCATGAGTCATGGAGACAGATGCAGAATAAAATTAAAAGAGGCAGAGAAGGTCAGGAAGATAACTCTACGCAATTTCTCCCTAACAGAGACCAATACTGGGGACCTGAGGGAGAAATAATGAAAACTGCTTCTTTAGTCTGCAAGTAGTACCAAAAAAAAAAAAAAAGAAAAAGTGGTCAGTGGAGTTATGGCCAGTTACCTAACCCTGCGTGCAGACCTGTGGCACAGAGTAAGACTAACTATTCCTTTCAGATCACAACAGCTTATGAGTTTTGGAGGACAATATTTCCTCATGCCCTTTGATCACCCAACTGGAGAATGGCGATGTCATTCCTGCTGACATCTCCCTGTGACAGGTCTCCTGGGCTTTCAGATCCTGAAGGCAAGGAGTTGGCTGGTGATCCTTAACTCAACAGTATCCCACAAGTGCGAAATCAGAGGAAAGAGGTCTCAATTTTCAGAGCAGAAGCACTTCGGACAGGATGGTCTGCCTCTGAGAAGCTGCAATTCTTACAGAGTTAGATTTTGCAGATAATAACAACAGATGACTGTAATAAAAACTGGCAGCTTCTTTAATGCTGTATTTATGTGCTTCGTAATGAAGGACTTGAACTAACACATGGAGAAAGATTTCTTCACAGTCTTACTTCCCTATGGGAGAAACAACATCATCGTGATAACGCCTTACTGATCTGGGGCTCTTGCTAGTGCAGAAGAGCTGTTTTAAAAGAAAACTTAGGTGTGTGCCTCTGTGCATGTGTGTACACATGCTCGTATGTATATTCATATGTATGATAGTATGATAGTACTGATATTATGTGTTACAGTCAGAGGCTAGGACCTTTATCTTGGAAGTTATTGTTCTGAAACTGTGCAGAACAGAGCTTGTTTGTAGGATGTGCTTTTTACAAAAACCCTTCATGCCTCAGTTGAGAGGTAGAACACAAAAGCTCTTTTCAAAACAAAAAAAATAAACCAACAAAAAACCTTTGTAAAATAATCCAGCCTAGGAAGATTGAAAAAATTTGGAACTCCACAGAAAAAGCATATGATTCTAGAATTTATGATGGAGTTCTAGGGAGAAACAGACTGATTTTTAATAATAGAAAGGGATGACACCAATCCTTCTTTTTTCCTAGAATGCCAGCCTTAGGATAACTTAGATCTGTGAGAAAATGTCTTCAGGATCCCTGAAACTGCTCTCACTCTTTTAAGATATCAAGCTGGGCTGGCTTCTGGGATATTGGACACCTATAGGTGACTACTGGCCCAAAACCCCATGACATTTTTGTCAAAGTCATCTTTCCCAGCTGAGACACAGAGGATATGTTTAAGAGGATTAAATACCTTTGGAAACCTTTCCAGGCACTGAGAGCAACTGGCATGGAAAATCCCACATCTGTGCTCTTGGACTCTCTCAGCTTCCAAAACCAAGTCATCACTCTCAAACTATTTATTAGGAACGGTTCCTGACCAGGCTAACACCAGCACTGTGATCAGGATTTGTGTGAGAGAATGCTGCTTTTCCTAGCAAGAGATCACCCTAACTGCTAAGCAGCACATTTAAAAAAAAATTTTAAAAAAAGTATTTAATAATTGTATTGTGATGTCGTGCATAATCTCTGATGCCACTTAATTTATTAGTATAGCTGTAATCAGAGATGATACAGACAGTTCCTAATGCATATACTGTGTACCAGACAGATACTGGCAGAGAAAGCCAGCTTCAGAAAAAAACCATACCTGAAAACAACATTAATATTCTCTGTCTGTCCTCACAGATATTCTCAGGAGGAGCCATACATGACAGCAGCTTAGCAGGTTGGTGAGAAACTATCTTCATAACCATAGAGCCATAAGTATCGTCTCTACAGAGAATTTCCAAACCAGAAGAGAGAGCAGGTGCAGTCATCTTCTAATTTATATTCTTTATCCATGCATTTATTTTTATTTGGCTAACAATGAATACATAATATATACACTTTATTGTATCAAATCTCAGTGTTCTCTGGTGAGTGAGATAACATCTCTAATTTCCCCTGGCTACCTGTGTTACTGAGCTAATAAAATACCGTGCATTGCTATTATTGGATTTCAAACCTGACCCAAGTTTTCCTTTTATTAACATTTGCATTAATTTGACTGCACCGATAAAATTATAGATGAATGTACCATGTCTAATATGGAAAAGGGTATATGCTGGTTAAAAGAGGTTGAATATGAAATTCCCAATAATTTGATGTTTTCAGAGAGGGAGAAAATACAAAGCCAAAAGGAAGAGCCAGTTCTAAAGAACCCAAAGCATAAAGCCTAAGAGCTGCTGAGCAATATGTCCATTAGAAAATTATGGAAGTCCAAATGTCCTAGGCAGGAACAGGGAGAAAGCTTGAACGTTTACGGTCTATGTGCTTTCTCCAACAAACTTGCAGATTACTTGTACCTCACTGAATCATGGAGGGCATAAAAAAATGCCAAAAACCCCTGTTTCATTTACTTATCAACAGCTCTGTGTAACTGTGTCTCCTCAAAAAAAGTCAACATTGTCTTCTCTTTGGAGAAACGAGAAGGTAAATGCTGCCATCTGGTTCTACTCAAGGCGGGAGGTTTGATCTGAGGCCTGATGATGACCGTTGTTAAAGTCTGTAGAAGTTTCTCTTTTTATTTCAATAGAGTCTGTTCCCACATCTTTCTCATTGAACTGTAAGCACCTGACAGAAATGTGTAAGATAAGAATATAGTCAGCTTAGGCTTCGTCTTTACTCTATAGAAAATGAGATTGATGCTACCCACCTGAAATTTAAATGACCTCTGGAATGTCCTATATTTCTCCATTGATTTCCTATCTTTCTCCATTCATTTTAATGAGTGCAGGGCAGTTATATCCCCAAATTAGCTAGTTCAGTTATGTGCCAAAAATTACACAGCCCTTGTGCTTAACCTTCCTTCAGTCAACATGCTGAATCTGAATACTTTTTCCCCTCCTGAGAAACCAGATCTTATTCCTATTTGAGCAACATCTGTACTTTCAAACCAATTGCTTTTGTAGAGAAAAAAATTAACAGTCACAAACCCTTCTGGTAATAAAAAATAAATAAATAAAAAAAATCACATTTACACCTAAAAGTACCCTGAATATTGTGGTGATAATTCAAGAACAGTGCTGGTTAAGCAAATGTACTTTCAACAGTTCTCAAGAAGCAGTACAAGAAGCAGAATCTGAAGCATACTATCCTATACTGGGTTTGTTTCCCTAGTACCAGCCTTAAAATAGTAAAAAGAAAGACAGCTCTTAATCTAACACAGAACGTGTACTTGAAATTCATTAGTAAAAAAATAATAATCACCGTGTCCGTGGAGTAAATTGGCAAATTGTTATACTGAGACAACTAATGTAATGAAGAAATGTTGACCACTTCATGGTAAAACCAGCTTTTCTTCTCTTTCACAATTACAGCATGTTCTGTCACTGCCTACTCCAGCCAGATTAAAATGACTTTAATGACTTGGATGAACGGCATCGGGAGTTAGCAGAGCTCACGAAGTCTCCAGTAGAGATTGTTGCTCTGCATTTTACTTCCATTAACAAAATTAGATATGAGTTGCCTATTTGTCCTCAAAAGGGCTGTTTCTTGTACACAGGGCTTCCCACAGAATATGAAAGCCAGACAATGTTTTTCAAGAAGTGTTTTATAAGTGACTAATTATGCAAATTTCTTTACACTGAATAATTTACGAAAAGAATAATGATGTATCCCTCAATAAAAAGAGTTTGGTATAATTACAATTTTATTCACAAGCCACATAGCTTATGCTCACTGAAGGTATTTTGGTGTTTTGTCAGGTTTTCCCCCCAGTTACTTTGATTTTGCTTACAATACCAATTCTGAACTTTGCTGCCTACCTTTATAACTGCAAAATTCATTAGAAAACACCAATTCCAGTTTGCTGGAGTCCTCTGTAGCATAATAATGATGATGCTTTTCTCACACATTGATTTAATTCTTCTCCTTTTCTTAGACAAGAAGAGCTCTTAATGTCCTCACTGAGAAAAGTTTAAAGCTCCCAGCTACCCCTCTACTCTGCGCCTGAGAGATCTCACCTGGAGTACTGTGTCCAGCTCTACAGTCCTCAACAGAGAAAGGACATAGGACATGGAACTGTTGGAACAGGTCCAGCAGAGGGCCATGAAGATGATGACAGGGATGGAGCACCTCTCCTATGAGGACAGGCTGAGGGAGTTGGGGCTGTTCAGCCTGGAGAAGAGAAGGCTCCAGGGAGACCTTATAGCAGCTTTCCAGTATCTGAAGGGATTCTACAGGAGAGCTGGAGAGGGAGTCTTTGTCTGGAATTGTAATGATAGGAAAAGGGGTAATGGTTTTAAGTTGGAAGAGGGGAGATTTAGGTTGGATATTAGGAAGAAATTCTTTGCTGTGAGGGTGGTGAGGCACTGGAACAGGCTGCCCAGAGAAGTTGTGGGTGCCCCATCCCTGGAGGTGTTCAAGGCCAGTCTGGATGGGGCTTTGAGCAGCCTGGTTTGGTGGAAGGTGTCCCTGCCCATGGCAGGGGTGTTGAAACTTGATGATCTTTAAGGTCCGTTCCAACTCTAATCATTCTGTGATATCATTTTCAGTAAAGCTGTAACAAAAGTGCCTCTAACAATTTGCTTTTTGGGTAGAAACCATTCTTCTGTGATGGTGCTGAAATTCATGTTGGAGCTAGAAGCAACTGGACAAGAATATTGTTCTGTCTAGTTCTTGGTCAATAGAGTCCATCCTACTTGCTACAATGCAGTTGGTTACTATGTAAGAGCATTGGTGTGGCACCTAGAAGACCCATACATGGGTTCTCTCGGCTAAGCCCTCAAAAATCTGAGAACATAAAGATTGTGCCTGCTCTGAGCCTCTCATAAATCAAAATCCTAAGCATGAGGTTGTTCACTGAGCACCAGTAAATGACAAGACAGCACCACTGACAGACAAGTACAGCAGAGGCTTGTTTGAGTCAATTGCTCACAAGCTTAAGACAGCTTTTGAAAATGGTGCTGTGAAGTGCCTAAGTCGCTTTAGGTATGGCTAACAGCTTGAAATTGTGGGATGGTTTTAGTTATGGTTTTGTGCTGTATTTTCCACAAACAAGAAATGAGAAATATCTGTTCTTCTCAGACCGTAGGTATGATGGAGCATGCACACAAAGTCCCACAGGGTGATTCAGGCTTCCCGTTCTTCAGAAGACAGCAGATATGTAAAACTCAATGACTATGTCTATATTAACAAAACTTATGGTGCCAGAGGAGAGACCCTATTAAATCGCTAGCCCGGTTTCTGGCATGGTGTTAGTGTGGTGCAGTCCTATTGGACTCATCCAGAAGTTGTCACAGTTAAGAGATCATTTTGAAAAAGCTGGTCAGATGCTAACTCTCTTTTGTAGGCTGAGATTACAGCTGGACTGACACAAGCCGTATCATACTGCCTGGTCTCAGGATTAGGAAACAGACCATTATCTCATCTTACTACTATATTTATGGCTATTAGATTCCTCCTTGCTCCACCTGAAACTTCTTCCACAACTAAGGAAAACCTAGGTCTTTAAAAGAGATCTGGTTTAAGAAAAAAAAATGATTACTTGATTAAAAGTAGTTTATCTGCTCTTGCATCTCCAGAGATATAAAATCTGTATTCTAAGTGTACTAACAAATCTAAAACCTTGCAAAAGAGGTTTTATGGAAGATGAGCATGTTGAGCTGAAGAATTTTTTGAAGAAATGTCTTCACAACAGCCCTTTGGCTATTTCCCCAGAAAGGTAAGTTTTGTTTTTTACCCACCTTGAATATGAAGGAGTTTGAACTCAAGGTGTTTATTCTGTTTATGCATTTTATATTAGAAAGAAAACCAGAAAAAATCCAAACCCTACCATTAGAAGTTACTGTGTAAGTACCAGTGAGCTATAGGCTCCTGAACTACTCTTACTTTTGCTTGGAAACTTTGTTCAGATTATTTCATATTCTTGACTGAACGGGGAATCCATCTGTCAAGATAAATTAAATCTTTTCTCTCTTACTTTCCCTTGTTCCACTATATGACCTTCATCATTATGATCAGAGTGCTCTCTGGAGATGCGGGTTGAAGTCCCTAAGTAGAGCAAGGTCATACTCTCTGCATATGCTCTGGTGAGGAGACTGTTCTGCAACATGTTCTGCAACTGCCACTTCCTCTGCCCATTTTTTTAGAAAACTCATTTCTATCAATATCTAATCAGAGCTGACATCCTGGGTTATTGATGTGTGAGCTCTCTGCAAGAGTCTGAATTAGGAGACAGTATTAGTGCCGAAGTTGAGCATTTCCGAATGTATACACATGTGAGTGAAGATACACAAGCAATATTCAGACCCATCGTGGAGCTATTAGGGAGCTTTAGGTGCACCAAGGATGAGACTGTGTTGGGGATTAGACCTCCTGGAAGACAACTGTGGGCATCAATTTTTGAATCTCAAATCAAGCATCTGGATTTCTTAGACCTTAGGCACAGGCTATACCCCCAAAGCTGGCTGTTGGCAATGGAGACACTGATGTTGGGTGACACTGGGTTTTATATTAGTTACAGTAACCAAGAAAATTTGTATCTGAATAAATTCAATACATTGAACATATTCTATTCAATGAATAGAGTCCTGCCGTGTGTGAATGAATTTAATTTCCTGTTTGAGGACAGCTATTTAGTTTAGTGAACAAGCCTAAAAATTATTTCCTTTCCCAGGTTTCTAAGCCCAGAACTGAGACTGGACTTGAATGTAACTCTGAACCAGTGATGGGTGATACCTTTTTGTTACAGAGGCTGCTGTTCTTTTTTTCTTTGTATCCGTTTATAATTTTAAAATTTTGAGATGCTGACATAGACTTACATTAGAACAAATAAATGCCACTATAATACAGATTAAAAACAGATAAAATTTGGGTTCCACATTGCTTGTTTTTTGAGAAATCATTGCAGCGACGGCAACATAGGAAGTCACCTTCACACATGCATAGTCAACCTATGACTTTTATGATTTCAGATATCTGAGCAGTATCTCAGGACATGGGTAATACGTTTGTGCTGATTCCATCTGAAAGCACCTGGTAGCACTGTGGTTTATTATTTCAGTTATTCCCAATAATGTCTTGAGGCAAAAAATCCTCTTGTGAATAAGAGATGGAAGGCAATAAATATTTCCAAACATGATCAGCACTTACAGAGAGAGAGAGAGAGAGCGCTGAAGGTACCAATAAAGAGGGACTGAGAGAAAGAAAGAGGAAAGGAAACCTGATCTGTTTTCAACAGGCAAACACAACTTGCATGAGAAGACTCTCACGTACAACTTTTAACACACCGTAAAATAACATTATTTATATAAAATTTATCAGACATTTCATCTTTCGAAATTTATTTCAGGATTAGTCTTGAAATATCCCTAAGGTATTGTCTTACTTGCAAAATGTTATTTCAATTAGTTGAATATCATTCTTTACAGGATTCAGGTCAAACGAGGGGCAAAACTAAATCCAAACCAAACAATATGTGTCTGCAATAAATTTCTGTTCCTGAATTATTCATACATAATGGCATAGGTGACTCTTCAAGCATTTTGAATTAACTAGAATTGATTTCTCACTTTTTTATGCCTAGTTGTACAAGCTTTTTTGTACTTTTACTTCTCCTTAACAAATAAAGTATTGATTCAACTCCACTGAACATGTTTTATTTAAACTTTGCCCTTTGTCAGCAACTTAGTCCTCTACCCAGAATTCTCCTCTTTGACTTTCCATTGTCTCTTGTTCTGGAAGGTGAAATATACTGGATAGGCTTCTTGGTATGACATAACTATAAAATACATTTCAAATTTTACAATACAAAGCACACAAAGAGCGCTTTAACGCACTTATTGCTCCTTTTCTTGACAAGACTCTTAGGTTGCTCCCTAGGAAATTCAACAGTTTCAAAAGTCAAATAAACAGATATACAACTTACAGCCATTGTTTTTATAAATATTTATTTTCCTTTGGCTAGTTCATTCTTATTTCAATCTAAAAGTAACATTACATGCTGAAATCAGAAGCTTTCTCTCTCTCCCTCCTCAGCAGGAGATGGGGAGAATATAAGGTGGGAAATCACATGGGTTGAGAAGGCAGCAGGTAGATCACCTCCCAGTTACCACAACAGGCAAAACAGACCTTAGTTGGGGAAAAAATAACGTAACTCTGCCAATTAAAATAGAGTGGGATGGTGAGAAACGAAGACAACCATTAAAACAACATCTTCCTCCTATCCTTTTCCTCATTCCCAGCTTTCTCGCTCACTCCCAACCCTTCTCCCCGTCCTGAGAGGCAAAGGGCTGGGGATGGGAGCTGGGGTCCATCCAGGGCAGCTGCTCTGATGCAGTCCCTTCCTCACCCCACTCCCTGCTCCAGCTTGGGTCCTGCCCCGGGCCTCCTTCAGCCCTTCCCCAAATCTTTTTTCCCCACTCCTAGTGCCCCCATCGTGGATGAGGGGCTCAGCTGTGTCCTGTGGTGGGACCTTGGAGCCAGCTGGGAGTGGCTGTCTGGCACAGGGCAGCTCCCCACACAGGACTTCCAGCAGTCCCACTGCCTGCAACTGCATGTTCGCCTGATGTTAAATACATTTCATAGAATCATAAAATGGTTTGGGTTGCAAGGGACCGTAAAGACTGAGTTACAGCCCCCCTGCCATGGTCAGGGACATCTCCCACTAGACCAGGTTGCTCAAAGCCCCATCCAGACTGGCTTTGAGCACCTCCAGAGCACTCCAATAGGGTGAGTGATGGGTAAAAGGAAAGTTAGTTATAAAATCTGGTAACTCCACAGTAGGATTTCCTTACAAATATTCTCTTATCTCATGCTTCAATGCATATGTTTTGTGTTTATCAATGTACTGCGTTGACCTGTAGAAGGTCTAGAGAATCACATTCTCCCATCTCTCTTTTTCCAGGTGTGAAGGGAAGAAAAGGATTTTTCTCCCAGTAATACAGCAGAAAATGAGGCATTTTAAAAGTAGTTCACTTTATTTCAGTAAGGGCTTTAAAGAGTTACAGTTTACAAAGAGCAATGGTCATGAGATCTGTGATTTAGTAGCATGTCAAAACCCAGTCTAATGTCTGTCAAAGCTAATAGAATGTCAAGGTATTCTGGCTTTTGATCCAAAATATTTTGGGTTTTTTTTCCTATATGATTGGGTTTTTTTCTACATGAATTTTCCTTCTCTATATACAGTTCCACAGTCTTATTTATTTTTCTTAGCCCAAGCCTATGTCTATGCACCAGCAAGAAATTCCAGTAAATAAAATCTGATTATTCTGTCAGATATGAGAAATTTAGATGACTGAATATGAAAAATAAATTGGTATTTTGGTAAAATTAAAAATTACTATCTTCCAAGTAGCAAAACATAATTATACTGGTTACTATTTGACTATGATAGTAGAATCCATTAGAACAGTCTAATTTACACTGCAGTGCACTTCTTTCCACTTATTAAGGTTGTTCTTATATTTATGGTAGAAGTAAAATCAGCTTCTTTCCCAATTGTATGCTTTTCCAACTACTATAAGGTACAGCAGCTCATAAACTCTAGGTGCAGGTTACAATACCAGTTATGAACAGGGTTGACAGCTTTATTGTAATGGTAGCTACCATGCAGCACAATACAAAATAAAGATTATTATTACCAAAACATGGGGAAAAGCTGTGGATTCTATTTGCTCAAAGTGTTTGTTACATAAAGTATCCAAAATGTCACCTTTATTCTGTACATAATCTTTTAACTCTTCACCTCATTAGACATGGACCTAAATGCATTTCATCTGCAAAAATTGACTGATTGTAGACCTTAAGAGAAGTAAGGAAACAAAATACCACATTGACAGTAACACAAAGTACGTATTCTTCACATGTAAGCTCCTTTCCTTATAGCAAATTCAGCTGCAGAGCATTACCTCTAACCAACCCTCAGTAATAACTGACATCATACTGTGTTTGTACATCCCTTAGTGACAGCCAAAGAAGAGTCAGTCTTTACTGAGTGATACCTATTCCCTAGTTATTGGCAACAGAATCCACTATAAAGAGCTATCCTTCACTGAGTCACAAGCATCATCATATAAAAAAGATTATAACTATGAAGTGGAGGTTTATTTTACTTGGTAGAGCACAGTATAGATGTATATAGATAACTTCAGTGTACATATATAGAAATATAACAAAATAATATCTATTATTCAGTATCAGGAAAAAAAAAATGGAATCTTTAATGTTTCTTTCAGAAACGCAGAGAAGTCGTGATAACAGAATTCCTGACAATTCCAGGAATTCCGGTTGGCCTCAGTAGGTTATGAGTCAGGCTCAGAACTATGATTCAGGGTGATTGCTGTAGGTGGCCCTGTTTGAACAGAGAGGTCCTGGGTCCATTCAAACCTCAACCATTTTTGAATCTGTGATTCTGTGCTAAATATACTTTCTATAATTTTAGTCTCTCAAGTCCATTAGACTGCAGGATTCAGACACACAGTACAATAATGTACATATGCTAAAGTTTGCTTGAGGCGCTAATACCTGTTTTATTGTCTCCTGTGCAAACTGTAATATATTTCCACTTTTGTTATCAGCTGTAGGGCAAAGATACAACATGTAGCACCACAACTGCCAGAGTTAATCACTGGAAATTCATTAAGTTTGTGAGGGAAAGCATAGTCACTGTCTTTTTCACTTGGCAGGTAGAAATGTATGTGACTTTGAAAGCCATCATATCTTGAGGCTTCCTAAAATAAGCACTTCACAAAGCTTTTTTTTTTTTTTTTTTTTATAAACCTACAAGTTCTATTTTAAAGTTAGATTGGCTAGTGATTCCTATACACCTTATGAAAAGCTATTTAATATATCACTTAAATTACTAGAAACCTTCTATTTTCTAAGTTAAATGCACACCATTTCTTCTCATGTCAACATTGACAGTTAACTTAAGTAGATCTTTTCCCTCCTTAATGCTTAGCCCTCTTGAGCCTGATCCAATCCCCACTTAATCTTCATTTAGCTAACCTAAGAGATGCTTTTCTAAGGCTCCTTTTCTGTAACAGATTTTGTAATTTTTGGGTCTCCCTAGTAGCCTTTCTCTGAACTTGTTCCTGTCGGAATGTATCACTCTCGAATGCAGCTGACCAGAACGGTTGAGACGGTTCCTCTGGGCTCTTCTTGATGTTTTCTGCAATATTCTTAATAATCTGAACCTGTAGTATCCAACCTGACTCTTTTAAAGACTGCATTTACATTTTTCTTGGCAAGTAACATCCATGTCCTAGGGACATTTTGCAATTCACTGATAAACTACTGAGGACGCTGCCCACTTTGTAGCAGCCTATGTCTGTGTGTGTTGCCCTGGGGAGCAAGGATGCTCCTGAAAGCAGTCTGCCTTCTGCTTTTCCTCCAGGGTGGCCCATACCACGTGGCCAGTCTGGGTCACCTGAGTGAAAACCCCATATCTTCACTGCTAGACCAGAGGGGAAGTATGGGACCTGAGCCCAATGCCACCACGAAGACAAGCCACATAGTGCTAGCATGGAGTTGGTCAGGGCAGCTCCCCTGCGAGACAGTACAGGCTTCACCTTCCCCTTTCAAAGGCAACTGCTGGCTGAGACTTGTGTGTCTAGTGAATTTCTTTCTAATAAAGACAAAAGGCAGTTTGTTTAAATTTAGTTTGTTTGTCTGTCAAATCTCCTGGTGATTTTCAAGAAGAAAATAATCACGGAGCAGAAAACATCACATGCCATATTAAATGACTCGTTTGAAGTAGACATTGCTGAGACTGACCAAGCACAAGTGGTTTGCTTCAGGATGACAGTACTGATAATAAAAACACGTGTTTCTCAATTGCTCAGTACTGACAACTTGTTTCTTTTCTTCGTATATTCAGTCATGGACAAGAAAGGAGAGAAGGACCAAAGTTGTGTGGGCAGTTAAGGTATCCACGTAGTGAGCAGTCACCCAAAGTTGCTAATCAAGTTGAAGCAGCTCAAAATATACTCTACAATGGAGCTGCACAGATTCCACCAATGAAATAGCCTTCTATGAATATTTCTTCCTTGCTGATGGTAGTAAGGTACAATAAGAGGCTTTTCCTCATATCCATGTGATGAAACTTGTCCTCTATTGGACACTGCAACCTCTTTCCTCTCACATGTCCTAACCAACAAATTCAAACCCATGAGGTGTTGAATTAAAGGCTTGATTTCCAAGTCAGAAGAAAATTACTGAATTTTTCCTGTTCCCATCATTTGGCCCTGGATCAGTGTTTCAAATAATAGCACCTCCTAGTGAAGACTTAATTCTGTTAATCAGCCTTTACAATTATTTCTTGTTCTGTACTTCAGTTCCCAGGATGTAGGACAAAAGGCTGATATTTACCACAGCTAGTCGGTAATTAATTTTTACCATTATTTTTCTCCAATGGAGAGTGCTGATTTATCAGAACCTACACTTCTGAAGGCAAAAACATGCTTTGACTGATATTTTCTGACAAATTTTGAAAGATGAAGTTCTGAATGCTACAATATATTTCTAGGGACTGTCCCCCCTCCAAAATTTTTTTTTTTAATTTCTGATTGATTTATATTGTTACGTATACCAGAATGGCAAATCCTTTCTAATTTTCAAACTGAAATGGTTTGACTTGACCGACCCATATTTCTTTCTTTCCAGAATTTCATTTTTTTAAACATTTTGTACGTACAGAACACTTTGACCTTTTTGTCAAATCATGATTAAAAGATCGTTGCACTTTTAATTTCCAAAAGTTTTTGTTTGCTAAGGAAACTTATGTTTTAAAAATGCAGTTCCAGCAGTTACCTTGTCTTTAAAGCTGCTGTGGTGGGTTGACCTTGGCTGGCACCAGGTGCCCATGAAACTTTTCTATTACTCCCCCTCCATTAACAGGACAGGGAGAAAGATAAGGATAAGGACCTGGATATCACCTGCCAATTACCATCATGGGCAAAACAGACAAGACTTGTTGGAGAAATAAATTTAATTTATTGCAAATTAAACAAAGTAGGATGGAGAAAATCATCACCTGATGCAGAAAATGTGCAGTTCCCCCATTTCACCTGCCCCTGAAGCCCCAATCCTGCTACCCAATCCGGCTCCCAGGTGCACATTCTTGCTTCTTTTTTAACACTGGCTGTTAGTTGTTTGGCTCTTCTGTCATGTATTTTAAATCATTAAACAGGTCGGAAAATTACCCACCAAAACTAGAATAATGTTTTCTCAGCATTTTTGTCAGAAGCTGAAAAGCCAGGTGGATGCTCGAGTCACTTTGAAGTGCAACTGGAGTGCACACAGCAAGGAAGAGAAGAGAACAAAGTGGAATGAGACTTCTCCTTTGAGCATCAGCAGCCACTTGTGTCATCTCACGTCACTCCAAACCACACTGGCTCCCCTGGACTGTCTGATAATCAAAGCTGGAAGCACAATCAATTTAACTGGTTAGTGCAGACATTCAAGAATTCTCTTTGCCTCATTTTGTAGCAGTTATAAGCTTTTATCAAACAAACAATAATCACTTCAAGCCCCTTATGATTGCTTTTCTAGAAAAGTCATTTTTTCTAGTCATTTAACTTCCCCTTTTCAGGACTCTGTACATGGTTAGGTGGGAGCTCTTTGCAGAAGAGCTTCATCTGGCTTCCCTGTTATGCCTGTTCAGCTGCTATCTTGACATTACCTCCCTGCCAGCATTTCTCACCTGCCTCACAGGGGTGTTATGTGATGTAATTAGTTTTAT
>VZRU01016224.1:296189-310126 GCA_013398155.1 Pedionomus torquatus
CCCGGGTTTGTCCCTTTTTGTGTTTTTTTTTGTTTTTTTTTTTTTTTTTTTATGCTGAGCTTTAAGATTATTTTAGCAGTTCGAACTTTCTCCTGTGCTAGTTACCCATTCTCACCACTTATTTCTTTTTACTTTTGTGTCAGCTGGTTATGGTGGTAATAATGCACACTGACATATTCTACCATGTCATTTTCTGCAGCTGGCTTGAAAACAGAAGTCTCTAATAAAGTGTTGTTACTACTGGGGCCTTTCTCCCATTTTAAGTAAAGAGGAAACAAATAAACATTTTCTGTTTCTTTTTTTTTTTTTTTTCTCCAAGGCAATCGAGCACAACATACGTAAAGCACACTCACAAAGCCTGGAGAATGCAAATCATTGACTTTAGGTAATGTCTTAATTCAGGCTCCCTGGTTTTGACCCAGATTCAGAGAATTTAGATGTTGCCCCACCGAGCATTTCAGTACTTAACAATGGCGTGTTTTCCTCCAGGAGACAAACTCACGATCCCCAGTTCAGGTTGACTGTGCTGGCAGTGAACACAAGTAGGTGTTTCACATGGGGGTGGAGAAAGGCAGCACCTGAGTCAATCTGTGCCCACCAGAAGGGGTGTGTTTGAATTCCATCTCTCACAAACACACTTGGGAAACAAACTGAAGTATCCAGGTAGATGCTTCTGCCAAAATTTCCCTTTGCATCTCTGAGCGTGAACGTGTAGTAGTGTAGAGATTGGTGTATTCACCGAGAATACAGTGTTACAGGCTCAATTCCATCCTCAAGGATGGCAAGGACCTTTCTCACATCCCAAAAGAGCACTACGATTGCCATTTCTAACTCAGACTCCCTAAATCCAGCTGTGCATTTACTGGGAGTAAGCCCTCGGTTTATTTAATTTATCAAAGGGTAAGAGGATGAAGAAGGGGATTTTGGAGGGATACGGCTTACAACTGCAGTCAGGTAGGTGCTGGCAATATCCTGGTAGAAAAGGGAAGGCCACATCAAATGCTTCAAAGATGATCCTGGAAATAGACAGTTGAAAATACTGATTAATTTAAAACTTTGCTGCCTGTTGAAAAATCTCACTTGAGTTTAGAATGTGTTTTATATTAGTTCAAATATTTCAGGTAATTTGGTATGCATTCCTAATAAATAAATCTTAATTTATGCATTTATCTACTTATTTATTAAAACACTGTTTTAAATAGTATTAAATATGATTTAAACATTATTCATTAGTTATTTTTAATTTTGAAATATATTTTGAATAGAGTATTTTAATTCACCATAAATTAAAATGTACTGTAAAATAAACCTTTATTCACCATTAAAGATGATCTTGAAAGATTTATGTTTCATTGTTTCTCATAATCTGCATTCTGTTCTGATATATTAATTTTGAGGCCAGAATTTAACGATCTTGGTTCTTTGTTTTGTTTGGGTTTAGGGGTTTTTGTTTGGTTTGTTGAGGTTTTTTTCCATTATTCCAAAATCAAACTTTCTTTAATATATACTATATTTCTTTATATTCATGCTAGTGCCTTCATGGTACCTAGGTGACAAATGAATAACTCTGCTTTCTTGTTTGGAACAAGAGCAACCTTACCCTAATTTGCTCTGGAGCAGCCAACCAGTTTTATGATTTCCCTAATACAATATTTCATATTCCCTGTAATACAATATTTCATTTTCCAGTGAATTTACTCATAGTTAATTGCATTATATTCCATTTGAGTATGTGACACTGTGAAGTAATTTCAGAGAATTCTGGTCTTATTCTGCAAGACCTGAAACCCAAAACAAAAGGAAAAAAAAACAACGTGTAGGCAGCAGAAAATGTGACTTAGTGTCCATGTCTGAGCTGGAGTGATCGGGAGACCCCAACTCTGAAGCGATTCCTCTAAAAAGGAGGATCTTCAATCCTTGGAAAGCTGCTATTGTCATTACAGCTGAAAGCCTGCCTTACCAGAAAGTTGAGTGGGGTGGGTTTTTCTTTATTTCTTCTGCTGCTTTTTTTTTGTTTGTTTGTTTTTGTTTTTGCTTTTTTTTTCTTCTCCCATCTTCAGGGAATGTGTGTTTAAGAGAGCCTCCTTCAGGAGCTTTTTAAATATTTCCTCTTATATAATCAAGACTTGATTAACCTCTGCATTACTTGTCCTGTCTCTTATCCTTCTGGAAAACAAAAGGTTAAAGCAATGTGAAAGGGAAGCCAATGCTCTTCTCTTGTTCTCATTCTCTTTTATCCTCTTCTGCCTTGCTTGCTGATAATTCCATTTACAAAAATGTGCATAAATTAATTCTATTTAGCTATTGTGTGATCTGTGGGATGTAAAATTAAGAACTGATGCATTTGGAAGTCTAGATATTGTCACACAAGAGTAATGATTTGAATGAAAGAGGGAATTTTATGCAGTAAACCTGAATATTTATTTTTCCTCCATGATGCCCATCAGACCTCCAGAGCTCTGATTCTGGAAAAGTTCCATGTAGGTAATGGAAATGATGTGAATTTGGCCTGGACTGAAACTGAGGAAGTCAATACAGACTCACTGCCCATTTTTCAGGATGTATTTCTTAATTGTCTGTCCTTTAGCAGCCATGCTAATGATGTCTTCACCTTCTTTACAATAGGTTTGTAACGTAATGTTTTTATGAACCAAAAGAGAAACCAGGAATCAGATTGCCACCTGGCACTCTCCTGGACAATGCCCATCCATAATTTGGAGGACACTGTGGTCCAGAGAAAGTTCCCACTAGGCAGTGTGGATAGAGTCAATCTATCACTCTGACAGTTACCAGTATGATCATAATCCATATTTTCCAAAGCTTTGTAACAGTTGGAGATACAAAATCCTTTTTTTTACTGATCTAGACGTAAATGGTGAAAAATTAAGTATGTCTCAAACCCTTTTGCTATATAGTGTCATGTTTGCTGTGATCCGGGAAGGGTATAGAACAGGTGAAACTTCTGGGATCAAAACCAGAGGTAACAGTAGATTTATCTATTTTAACTCAGAGAAAGGAACAGAGTAGCAGATGGCTCTTGTGCATCCAGGTGGTCCACCATGACTTGTGTCAAGTCTAAATAAATAACAATAGGAATTGCAGGATTTCACAAATAATAAAGCCGTTTCTGTTCCACCTTGATCCCCAGTGTTACTAGACAGGAAAACATGAGGCAGCAGGATACTATAGCTTAAAAAAGGGGCATTAACTTTGACGTATTGATGAGAACAAAACTGGGGTAAACTGAGAAATATGGATGGGCTGCTTATTTTGGAGAGGATGGAGATGATAAAGGGGAAGAGCTCTGGTGGGAAAAAAAAAAAAAAAAAAAAAAAAAAGAAGGAAAAGAAATTAAAAAGCCAAGGGCCAAGGTGGCCAAGACAAGTGGAAGGGCTGTTCATGAATATCTGTCTAAGTGGTGATCAAAACGGCCAGGAGCAAGGCAATAACCCTGTCAATGCCCCAACTAAGTCCGTGTCTGCCATACTCCTGGGGTCAGGGGCAGCTGGGTACTTTCCCTGTTGCTGAGAAGGGAGCACCTAGAGGGAAAGAAGTTCTTACAAGCACAAAGTTCATTTATTTCACTGCTGTGTATTCTTCATGTGACTTGCATCAGCCTCTCAGGTCCATCTTTCACTCAGACAAATGAAGGATTTCAGTGAAGGCGTAAAGTAAGAGGCTCCCCTCCAAAACCATGGAAGAGACAAGCACCTCCCAAGCCAGAGAGAAGATCTTTGATGGCCTCAACTCACTGTGGCTGCAGAAAGCCTAGGAAAGCTTTCCCAGTGTTAATGCATCAGCCCAGTGCCCAAGGCTAGATAGATATGATGACAGAATCATAGAATCATAGAATGGTTAGAGTTGGAAGGGACCTTGAAGATCATTGAGTTCCAACCCCCCTGCCATGGGCAGGGACACCTCCCACCAGACCAGGTGGCTCAAAGCCCCATCAAGCCTCCAGGGATGGGGCATCCACAACTTCTCTGGGCAACCAGTTCCAGTGCCTCACCACCCTCACAGCAAAGAATTTCTTCCTAATATCCAATCTAAATCTCCCTTCTTCCAGTTTAAAACCATTACCCCATGTCCTATCACTACACTTCCTGACAAAGAGTCCCTCTCCAGCTCTCCTGTAGCTCCCTTCAGATACTGGAAGGCTGCTATAAAGTCTCCCTGGAGCCTTCTCTTCTCCAGGGTGAACAGCCCCAGCTCCCTCAGCCTGTCCTCATAGGAGAGGTGCTCCATCCCTCTGATCTTCTTTGTGGTCCTCCACTGGATAAGTTAAGGACTCTTGTCTCATGTCTTTAGTGTTTTTTCCATGTGAAAATAAAAAGATTCATTAAAGATTGCATGGAATTTGAACAGTTCTTTGAAGAAAACTGAATAAAGCTTATTATTCTCTCTCATTTCTTTACATTTGGCTAACAGAGTTGAGAACACTCTAGGTGTTAACTACAGAGCTGCTATTCTAACTATTTTTGCAGGTGCAGCTGTGCCAGGGGAGAGCCTTTCACCACAGTCTACCATAGCTTCTTGTCACTGCCTCCCTGCCAACATGTCCCTTTGATTGTTGTTTCATGTGCATGAAATGTAGCTTCCAAAATTAGTTCAGTCTCCACGAGGTAAGTTAACAAAGGTATGTTATTTTTAGACTAACCTGTCCCATTTTCACTGAACTGGGTTAAATTGAAATTAAGGCACAGGTCAGTCAGTGGGTCAGAAGGGCTGGTGACCTTTCTCAGAGGGGTCTGTAGACGATGCCTACAACTGGCATAATATGGGTAGAACAGGAGAGTGAAATAGAGCCTGAAATACTCTGCCTGTGAATGTATCCTGAACAAGAGTAGCCCTGGACTTTGCACTATGTATATTTGTGATACTTTTGTATGCAGGAAGGTTCCTTTTCCATTTCACACCTGGATTAGAGGGATTGTGCTACAGGGATCACAAGGACTTCACCCTCTGAGAGTCTTTGGAAATGCAAATCACTGCTGTTGGTGGAGAAAGAGATTCTGCAATTTAATTGCTTCTGGGATATTGGGAAGACCAGCATATCACAGAATCTGGATGAGGGTGGAAGGGATTCTGGAGGTCCTTTTTCCAAACACCCTTCTACTGGGAAGCCCAGAACTCAACACAGCACTCCATGAGTGGCCTCACCAGTGCTGAGTACGGGGGAAATGATGATCTCCCTCAACCTGGTGTCAGATATTCTCATGGAAGTCAGACCAGCTTCTAGACGAAAAAAAGGTGTTTCTTAGGTATTGAGAACAAAGTTGTACGTTTTCAAGTGTTTATTATACTAGATGTGAAACACCACTAGTTTGTAGCAGACAAAAATCATTATCAATGGGCCAACTTTTTGTGCTACTGCAAGCACATTAACCAAATGCCTCTATGCTTCAGCAGCATAATTTATGACAAAAATATATTGTACCATTATTTGTTTTGAATGTGGCCAGTGAAGGAAATTCTTTTCAGGCCTAGGCTTTCTGACACAACCATGCATGTCTCCATGTAGACCATCTAAAACCAGATACTGTCTTTCGACAAACTCGGACTGAAAACAACTCCCTTGTTCTGAATCAATTGCAACAACCGTAACTTACACAATGGCTTCAAATTCATCCTGCCTCAAGAGAACATCAAGAACTTAACTAACCTCATGACCAGTTAACCTGGACAAGGAGGGCTACACAAAAGCAAAGAGCTTCCAGTAGTTGCTATACCTGGTGCGACCTGATTTAGTTTCAGTCACTTTTTTTCCTCTTCAGCTGGTGAGGTTTTTTGCATGCCAGTAGCTAAGATTTATCTATACCCATAATCAGTCTGGAATAAAGATTCCAAACAATATCCTATGTGGATGCTGTTATTCTGAAACATTTTTATTATTCCAAAATATATTTAACCAGACCAGTAAGACATGATCCTCTTTCTGAATATGAGTATGAATATATATTGAAATTCTAATATGGAATGATCATTCAATTTTGAAGGTATATATTTTTATTCAGATTATTTTTCATGGGTAAAAAGATGCAAAACTTTTTCACAGTGAAAAGTGGGAACAAGCTTGTCTGTATACTAGTTGAGCTTTTAAAGAAATACTAAGGAATTAATGAGAACAAAAAACTACTGAAAATCTAAACCTATTTGACCATTAGGAGAAAGCATTTTCTTAATCAAACGTCAAACCAAGCTACAATGTTGTAAGAACAATGATTTTGTATGAGGAGAGGAGGGAAGGGAAGGGAAGGGAAGGGAAGGGAAGGGGATAAAGGTAACTCCTTTTAGCCACAAGATCAATAAGAAAATTGACATCTTTAGGACTGAAAAAAGAGAATTAAGCACATGCACAGCATCCTCCTGTGCTTCTCCATCAAGGCTATTCTCTCTGGATACTGGGATGACCCCGTCATGTGTGTTTCATGATATCTGATAGGATCACAGATTTCAATGGCAACAACACCATGCGGGTGGCTTTGTTACCTCTTGCTGATAATATGCAAACCTTTCCTCTAATTGCATGTGTGACACTTGCCCTTGAATTCAGTAATTGCTATGCAATTACTGTATAGATATAATATACATAATATAGATAATATACAGTACTGCTGTACTCAGTACTGTATATAGAGTACAGCACATGCTTGCGGTCTCAGTATTCAGCTCGTCATAGTGCAGCCGCTCACAGTTCCACATAGTCAAAGAGCATATTACACGTAATCTCTAACACAGTGATTTATAAAGGCATAGAGTTTCCACAGAGGTACTGATGCCTTTGTATTGACAGAATCAGATCATCTAAAGCAAGGGATTCCCCAAAGGGATGGGTTGCAGGAGAGGGCAAATTATTCACGTAGAAGGTAATGAATGATGTTTTTTTTCTAAATAAAGACTCAGATTTCTGTAATGTAACTAGGATAATCAAGGTGCTTCCAATGAACATTGAGATTCTGAGTGATTTGAGAATGCTATTACAGGTTTTTTCCCCTGATACTCCTGAAGAAACTTCAGTCTGAGTATTCTTCTTAAGAGTAAAACCAAGTCTTTATAAACTAAAACAAAGAATAAATTATATTACCAGTGATATAAAGCAAGAAATAAGGAGCCTTAAAATTTATATTTTTTAATATCTTTTATTCTTTTATCCTGTCCAATGAGGGCAGGTTGCTATTAGCAATAAAGGATACACTGCAGTTATAAACTGATTACTTTTTCACATTGTGATAGAGAAAATTATGCCTGAAAAATTTCCCCTAAGGGTACTGGTATTTTACTGTGCCTGGAAAATGTTCTGTGTAACCATTACGTGTGAGAAATTTACTTCCAGCTCTCCATGCTAACTTGTTAACCTTCTGCTGAAGGTTAGGTTCATGAAGAGCACCTCAGAAGAGAAATCCCATACAAGAGGATCTGCAAAAACACAGTATTCCAGCATCTTCTCACCATAGGGTGAAATGTGAGACTTACTCCACGACCTTATGGGTTGGCAAGGGGTCTGTAGAAGAATGTGTAATGTCTCGAGGATGCAGTTCTGTCTCTTGGGTGAACTGCTCCAAGAATTACCCTCTACCATTACTTCCCTTGTGGGCTTTATTTCATGAGGAAAAATAATGCAGTAATCAAGACTTGGCTTGAACACCAGGGTTTAGTTCCTTGCTGTTGCTGGAAGTATAAATACACCACTGCTAAGGTGTTTGCAGTGTGGCAGTGGATCTCAGCTCTTTTTTTCAGAGATGAGTAGTAGTTTATTATAGCAAAGCACATTAGACTACAGTGAGAACTAGCCTGAAGTTATCTTTGTATTTGAATGCTGTGTGTAGAAATATCCATGGAATACAAATGTTATTTTGGGAAGCCCTGTTAGGATAGGGTACATCACACCTTCTCTTGCAGATGTCTGTATCTGAGCTCTCTTTTATGCACAATGGAAATAAATAAGCATTTCTAGTGTACGAGTCCTTTCATCCTACAGGAGATACAGAATAGGGAAGATGAATTGGATTAATTTCTCTCCATTTGCTATACAGAGAGTTCTCTTGACCAACTCCAATGGAGAGAGCTTCATTAAAAGGGTCTACAGTAGGTGAGAAAAATCCCACAGCGAGTTCTTTCCATATCTGCAAAATAGGAATAACGTATTCTTGACGGATACTGACAAGGCACATATATAATAAACCTCTTTTTAACACGAGCATTACTGATAGAAGTAACTATGTGCAAGAAACAGAGAAAAAGGTGAAATGAACCAGATACTGATCAGCTAATGATACAAAATCAAGGTAAGGGGTGAAATAAAAGTGGACTTCTGCAGTGTCTGAGGTCAGAGTTTAAGTGACTGCTTTCACATCAAGTCTGAGTTTTTTAAGCAATCAGATCTGCTTGGTGAGGATGGCAGCACAGATTTGCTGTGCACACAGCACAGCAGCATTTCTATCCTGAGGGTCTTGTCACTCACCGTTGTAATTTTACAGAGAGTTTTTTAGTTATAACATCTCATACTTTTTACTTTTTACTTTGATTTTAAAAACAAACAGGGATGTTTGTAACCATCGCTTTTCCCCTGTGAAAGAGAAATTTTGACTTAAATGTGAAATGCTCAAAATTTCTAAAGTTGAACAGACACAGCCCCCCAAAGCCCTGAGATGTAATAAAATAAAATGCAGTTTGGGTTTTTTTCTCTCTTTAGATACATGACTTTAGCAATACTATACCTGAAATCTTAGGATGCCACCAAAGTGTAAATAAGAACCGCTGCAAGCTCAGTCAGAGAGCTGTAAAATACTGTGAACTACCAGTCTCTTACATGATCACAAATTTTAAAACAAAACAAAACAAAAAAAACCACCCCAACCCTTACCTAGAGTTGTAGTCCTTACTCAGAACTAACCTCTTTCTTTTGCTGTAGATAAAAAGTACTGGTCTTCCATCTAATCCATGGGAATTCACAGGAGACTGTGCAGTAGGTGTCCCTCTTCTTTAAATTAAGTGGATGCTGAGTAGGAGGCTGTAAAATTGGCAGAAGAATAAAGCTGCTTGTCTAACAGTGACATTTGAGAAGAGAAACTTTTTCTTTTTTTGGTACATCTTGGGCTCTGAACTCATTAACATGATCTTTGGTAAACTCTTCTGACCCATTTTTTACTTTGCACAGGACTGGCACAACTGCTTCTCTCATTATATCACATCAAATGAGTCCCACTGACATGAACTAGGTACCAGCTTGTTAAGGAAAAGACAATAAAAGCAGAATTCTCCCAGCAGATCTGCATGACAGGTCCTGATTACTGACACCCCGCTCTCTAAAGATGTGTAGCCTTGTCTTTGACATGGAGTGAGAGATAAATAATAGCAGGGGCAAAAGGTTTTCTGTGGAAAAAAAAATGAGTTTTCCAAATTGCATAAACAAACCTATTTTTAAGGAGACTTTTTTTTTTTAAAGATA
Organism: Pedionomus torquatus; assembly: GCA_013398155.1. Classification (NCBI taxonomy): domain Eukaryota; kingdom Metazoa; phylum Chordata; class Aves; order Charadriiformes; family Pedionomidae; genus Pedionomus; species Pedionomus torquatus. The sequence goes on from VZRU01016224.1 coordinate 305,638, forward strand.
TTTTATTAACACTGTTCATAGAGAACACTTAAGTAACAAAATTAATCCCTGCTTAATTACAAGGAACAACAAGTTACATATTCTTTCCAGTCCATGCAGGGTAAAGGAGAGGGAGATCAATATTTGAACAAATACGTGCAAACTCAGCTGGGCACTTGGAGACCAAGAAAGATCCTACAGATTGTGTGGATTCTGCATTAACCCTGATCTTACCACAAGGCAGCACACAGAGAGAAAAAAATATGTTTTCACTGAAGGACTGGCAATCAGTGTGGCGCCCTAAGAAACATGTCCATGCAAAGGATCAAAATCTTCAATTTGAGAAATTTATTAATAAAATAAAATCCTGGGCAGCTGTAACTCTTTGAAGGAGCAGCCCCAAAAGTGCTCTGAAATCAGGTGGTGTTGTCGAAATCAGGTGTGTCCTTATAATGAATACACAAAGATTGTATTGAGTCACAGTACAAAATAATGGAAAAATCTGTAAGGTAAGGCTGTGTGAGAAGGTTTTTCCTGGGAGAACCCTGCTGCCCCTCAAGGACTCAGAATTTCAGCTTGATTCCTGCTCTGTAAGGAGAGATAGGATAGCTTGAGACTTGCAATCTGATTAGAAAATAATTTATTTCTCTGGCCTCAAAAGTGCTATAAAATCAAGCATGTCCTTTGGTCTTGCATTTGATGTCAACATAATGGATCTAAAATCCCCTTCTATTTCTGGAGCAGGCTATATCAGAGCCATCCTGGACTTCCTTCATGCAAGATGGTAAAATTTAATGGAAATAATTGTCATAAAAACTATAGGTATTAAGAGGTCTTACTGAAAATATATTTCTTTTTGCTCAGTTCCTGATGAAAATAACTGGTGGTTGATCATGAAGGGTGTATAAATATTTGTGAGTGTTCACATCAATCGGTATTTCCATATTCTTCTTCATTTGAATTTTTGAATCTGTTATCCAACTTCAGTGAAAGTTTACAGACTCGTGGCTGAAGGACCTCACTCCTACAATTTCCATGAAAGCAGGTGACTGAGGAGAGAACTTCCTACAGATGAAAAGGTTAAAAACATCATTACTAGACATCAGAGAATCCACGCAGAGGGGGCAGGGAGCATCAGTAATCAAACTTCATTAATTCCACCCCTGACTGAACAGCTACTTTGTTACCTCATATTTTATTTCTGTTCAGTTCTTATGATCTCACCATGACTCTTCTTCTTCAGGAATCACTGTTGCCCAGGCTAAATAGGACTCAGATTTTTACCATTGCAATAAAGATGTATTTCTTTCTATTTATAAAAGGAGAAACCTTCTAAACCACTTTCAAGTGCTCTGTATTCTTCTTGGAACAGGTGGGGACATTCACACTAGCAGGCTTACTGTGACACACATACTGGTCACTTTTAAAAATCCTTTTTCATTAGACATTTTATTGAGTGAAGGTGGGAGGGGGAGAAAAAAAAAAAAAAAAGACAAGGCCAACAACTTCATGTCAGTTAGAAAACTTAATTCTTAAATTCAAACAGTGAAGCGAAAAATCTTTTGCTCAGAGGCATCCCTGATGTCAACAGAATGGAAACCCGCATCTTGATGTGCCATTGCATCAAGGACAGCTCATGTCCTGCTGTTTCTTATAGCACCCTGTGCATTGGGGGACCCTCTCCCCCACACCACTGTCGTAAGACCCTTGCTGGGTTCACAACATGCAGCTTCAGCTTCCCAATGGTGCTTGTGGCCAAACTGAGGTGCTCGTGTGCTTGAGGTTTGAACATCAGAGTTAGGGATGAACACGGGGACTAAGCAGTTCAATAAACATCATGGGAGTTAAGAAATCCCAGGGAGGAGCCTCAGAGACTTATTAACGGCAGTGTTAAAGCATCATTAGTCACACCAAGCATCATCTCCTCAATAAACGTTCGTAACTATCTCTGATATTCACCCATCTTTTGCAACCTTTTTGACTCTCACCTGTAAAAGTTATTTTAGTGAAAGGTGAGCAGTAATCTGGATTCACATCATCAACTTTGTCTGAAGGTATAGGCAGAATGGATTAGGGTTTATCATCCACTTTCTGCTTTTCTTTCAGACCCAGAGGGCAGAATTTTGTTTTTCATAGCCACAAGATACCAGAATGAGAGGGCCTGCCAGAGTGAGATAGACACAGCGAGGCTGAAGCAGGGGGAAAGGCAGTGTAGAAAAGCAGGGTAGGAAAGTCAAAGCTGTGTGTTTGTTATTGCGAGGATGTCAGGCACTGTCTATGGAGCATTTTCACTCCAGGTCATTGACAACAAAAACTCTCATGCAGAGCAGCACGTGACACATTGATTTTCTTTACAACTTTCAACTGACCTTTGAATACATGATAAATCAAGGCCACAATAAAAGATTCCTTACCTCCTTTAATTCTCCCCTTTTTCTTAATAAACTGCCTCTGAAATGCCTGCCCAGTATTGTCTCATTTTGGTTTGATCGATTCTTTATGAAAAAAATATCCTGAGCACCTGCAAATACTATTTCTTAGTGGGAACCCTAATTTCTACAAGCAGCCTACCCTTCTGTTTCCTCTCCTTTGTTATAATTCATTGAAGAATAATATACTTTTCGAGATGATTAAATCAAACCCGCCCCTATTTTCCTAGTCATAAAATTTTTTACTGAATCCATTTAATCAATTTTCTGCATGAGAAATACAATGCTGCACAGTATTTCACCATTCATAGGAACTAGTCATGCAGCTCTATAAGAGATACTTAAATTGGATAAGCTACAGGTTTGCCTGGTTTTAGAATTGTCCTTTGCCACTTTTAAAATGTATTTTTTATTTAACTTTTTCCAGTTTCTTTTCTCTTCTCACATAGCAAGAAAATTGGCTTTTAGAGTCATTAAGCAATCTTCTGCATTGAGAAACGTGCAGCCTAAAAACCTGCAGCTTCTGCACAGTTCCCTTCCAAAGACATCCCAGCGAATCTGTTCAGACAGCTGGACACTGACAATTAGGCAGCAGCTCTCCTTTCCCACCTTGCAGAACTACGCAATGCCAAAGCTAGACATTCATCGTTATGACCAAGTAACTGAGCTGGAAAACACAGCTGCTTAGCAACTTGAGAGAAAAACTGTCATTTGGGGACAATGTCATTTGTCAATGTCATTTGGGGAACTAGAAGATCTGCCTAAAAAGCAAGGTGTTTGGGCTTTGATTCATTTTGGGTTGTTTGCTTGGGTTTGGTTTTGTTGGTTTTCTTTGTTTGGTTGTTTTGTGTTATTTATTTATTTTTTTTTTAAAAAGGAAGGCCAAATAGTTGATTTAAGAGTATTACCATGGTGTTAAACTCAACAAAAGGAACGTCTGAATCTTTTTTTATTTTTCAGAAAAGGAATGGATTTTTTGGGCTAGATTTCTGTTTTCCCAGTTTTCAGTTGGGGAGAAGAGAAACGACTTAAAAAAAAAAAAAAAAACCAACAAAAAAACAACAACAAACTATTGCTTATAACAAGTGCTTCTTTATAAAAAAAAATACTAATAATGAGAACAAAAATGCATCTTTGTTACTGAAATTCACCCAGGTCTAATGATTTACACTGCAATTAGGTAAATGCTACTACTCATCCAAGAGAGTTTCAAAACCTTTGCTGAACTTCCTTGCACTCGAACAAGGCCAAGTGCAGGGTCCTGCACCTGGGCAGGGGCAACACTCAGTATCAACACAGGCTGGGGGAAGAAGGGACTGAGAGCAGCTCTGATGAGAAGGACTTGGTGGTACTGGTGGATGAAAAGCTGGACATGTCCTCTCATAGCCCACAGGCCAACTCTATCCTGTGCTGCACCCAAAGAAGCCCCTCTGCCGATCTCCGGTGAGATCACACCTGGACTACTGCATCCAGCTCTGGGGTCCTCAGCACAGAGAAGACATGGACCCGTTGCATTGAGTCCAGAGGACAGCCATGAAGAAGATCAGAGGGCTGGAGCACCTCTGTTATGAGGACAGGCTGAGAGAGTTGGGACTTTTCATCCTGGAGAAGAGAAGGCTCCTGGGAGACCTTGTTGTGGCCTTTCAGTACCTAAAGGGGACTTACAGGAAAGATGGAGACAGACTTTTTATCAGGTCCTGTTGCAATAGAAGGGGTAATGGCTTTAAGCTAGAAGAGGCTAGATTTAGGCTAGATATTAGGAGGAAATTTTTTACACTAATGGTGGCCCAGGTTGGCCAGAGAGGTGGTAGACGCTCCAACCCTGGAAACATTCAGGATCAGGTTGGACAGGGCTCTGAGCAGCCTTATCTGCTGATAGCAGGGGTGTTGGACCTTTGAAGGTCCTTTCCAACCCAGACACTTGATGTCACTCCTCCAGGAGCGGATGCAGAGATTGAGAGCTGGATCCCTTAGGTGGCTGATACAGCTTGATAACCTGCTGAAATACCATTCCTTTAGTGTTTTATCTTCTCTCTCATATCAGGTAGCCAAACAGGCACCAGAGCCAACTCAAGAGAGTA
>VZRU01016224.1:313020-323381 GCA_013398155.1 Pedionomus torquatus
AAAAAAAAAAAAAAAGCTAGACCATCTCAGAGCTGCAACAGCTCAGCGACCTGGAGAAATAACGATGGCTCTTTCAAAGCCAGCACAGGCCAGATGATGTCTGTGTTTAAACGACAAATGGAGAGAGAAGTGATTTCTGTGTGGCAGGGAGCTTGAACTCCTTGGCTTCTTGGGTTTCAGTGCTTTGCTCGGCACAGATAAAACCTCCTGACTATGGAGATAAGGAGAGCCTTGATGTAAGGAATCCCTCTGAAGATTCATTCCCTGCACTCTGATATAAACTGATTCCGTTCCAATCTCTACAAACCAAACTTCTTTCAAACCCTATGAAACAAGCCCTCTGAAGTTCAAATAGCTCCTCTAAGGTGCCATTCTTACATTTCTCTTTCACAAGGATCTCTGAAAACCTAAGGTTTCCAACATGAAATAGGCTCCACAAATACCCAGGATTATTTGATAGTGGCTGATTAGGATTATCTTGCATTTTACCAAGCCTGGCTCATCGAATACTGAAAATATTGAGAAACAAAACACAAAAACTTTGTCCTTGCTTGACTGAAAATAAAACATGAGCTTCTTAACAGCTCTGTTTGTTTTATGTGGCAAGTTTTTGGTAGAACAGGCACTGTAAGGGTGGCTTCCATCAGAAGACACCAGAAGCTGCCCCCATGTCAGACAGAGCCAGTTCCAGATGGCTCCAGAAGGGACCCACTGATGGCCAAATTTGAGCCAATGAGTGACATCAGCAGCACCGCTGACATAGTAGCATATTTAAGAAACAGTGAAAAATGCTGCACAGCAACTTGAGAGAGAACTGAGAAAATGTGAGAGAAACAACGCTGTAGACACTAAGGGTAGTGAAGAAGGAGAGGAGGGGTCCTTCAGGTCCTGGAGCAAAGATTCCCTTGGTGGTGAATACCAATGTCTCCTCTTGCAGCCCAAAGAGGACCGTGGTGGAGGAGATATCCACTCTGACGCCTGTGGAGGACCACATGCCAGAGCAGGTGGATGTGCTCTGGAGGAAGCTGCAGCCCATAAAAACCTCATGCAGGAGAAAGCTTCTGGCAGAAACTGTAGCTTGTTGAGAAGAGCCTATGCAGAACCATGTTTTCTGGCAAAATCAGTGGCCATGAAGAGAAGCCCACGCTGGAATACTCCATTCTCAAAGGACCATGGAAAGGACCCATGCTGAAGCAGTTTTTGAACTGCAGTCCATGGAAAGGACCCACATTGGAAAAGTTTGTGGAGAACTGTCTCCTGTGGGAAGGACCTTCAGCTGGAGCAGGAGAACATTGTGAAGAGGAAGAAGCAGCAGAGACAAAATGTTAGGTACCAACTTCAAACTCCCTGCACCACACAGGGCTAGTGGGGGAAAAGGTAGAAGAGTCAGGAGTGAAGTCAGGCCTTGGATGAAGGGAAGAGTGGGAGATGGTGTTTTCAGTTTTGCTTTTATTTCTCACTTTCCTACTGTGCTTAATGGGCAATAAATTACATTAATTTCCCCAGGTTAAATCTGTTTTGCCCACGATGGTAATTGGTAAGTGATCTCCTTGTCCTTAACTTCACCCTTAAGTTTTTCCACCCTGTTTTCTTCCTAGTCCTGTGGAAGAAGGGGAAGGAGAGTGTGGCTGGGTGGGCATCTGGCAGCCAGCCAAGGTCAACCCAACACAACCGTAATGAGTTGTGCTCATTGCAAGTTGCAAGAACAAAGATGCAGCTATAATTTCTGACACAGAACGCCCTTAAGCTGTAGATGGTTTAATGATGAGAAATCAGTCAAGGGTGGATGGATGCTGGTCTTTTACAACTTTTCCCAAAATCTATGACAATGTCAGAGAATAGTACCAGTGGGGTCTCATCCAGTACAGTCTGATGTTGCTTTGGAATCTAGCAATATTACTGGTGTCAAAGTGCTACAAGTATATTTACCATCTCCTCAAAGCACCAAATAATTCATCTATGATCTTTCTGGACCCCAAATTTCTCTAAAGGTGTACCAATCATGCATAAAGTTGTTCTCACAATTAAGCTGTGGAGTACAAATGTTTTCAGTCATGTTTCACAGATGGGGGAACAGGTTGCCCACTGAGATCACAGGGGCAGTCTGGCAATGCAGTGGTCCAGAAGAGCTTTCGCTCTGATTTCTATCCTATTAAAGTGACTTATCAATGTTGTTTTGTAGGAGAGCTAAGAAACAATCCCTTATCACTCACCTGTCATTTGGCTGCTGTAAACAAAATAACTATTTTTATTTTTCTCTGTTATTACTATGGTATGCAATCTACATAAACCACAGTAACAGATGATAACATAAACATTCCCACCAATTTGACAGGACATAAAACAAGAGCGAGAAGATTCAAAGTCCTAAAAGTTGATCAATATAACTTACAGATAGAAGAATTAAGTAAACATTTAATAAGTTCCTAAATCCCAAGTAATGAAATCTACCTCTCTGGGATAATGGCTTCAGTGTCAAAACCAATAGCTTGTTTGGAAAAATTTTAAAATAAACCTCAATATTTATATCAATTTCTAGCTTCTAGCTCAGCAGGTGCATCTTAGGTTATAGTAATACATAAGTGCAATAGCTAGTTTTAGGAAAATTACTTTATTGGATTTATCAGTAGAGTATTTTACCCAGACAGTGTTGAAATGGATCGAATTACAGTTCAAATTAATGAACTGGAAAAAAAAAAAAAAAGATAATTGAAAGTCTGAATATTAAATGCACTCGTAAGAAGTTTTTTAAGATAGTAATTGAACCAGCTATAAGTAATGAACAAGTTTCTCAAAACCATAATATTGGTACTGTAGCAACTGTCATTCCCTTAGTAACCACATCAGAATCAAATAAACCTGGTGTGCCAGTGAGGGAAAGGGAAGGGAAGGGAAGGGAAGGGAAGGGAAGGGAAGGGAAGGGAAGGGAAGGGAAGGGAAGGGAAGGGAAGGGAAGGGAAGGGAAGGGAAGGGAAGGGAAGGGAAGGGAAGGGAAGGGAAGGGAACCCCTCACCCAGGAAAAAGAAAGGAATTTAAAACGTATGCAAAGAAGCAGCTATTTACACATGACCAATCCTTTTTAACCCCTTCTCCTGTTTTCACACAGTTGTTCCTCCCTGCCTACATCTCTCCCTTTCCCCACCTTTGGCCATGATAAATCCTGTTCAATCTGAGAATGTTTTTCCACTGCATCCCATAGCATGTCCTACATTCCCAAGCAGCAACCACCTTGGTTGCAAAGGTGCTCCAGTGTTGTCTCATCATGATGGGTGTTCCTCCTGGGATAGTGGGACTGAGCCTCTCCTGAGACAATCCTGGGAAGGGTCCAGACAGGGTGTCCCTTCCTCTGAGTCCTTAAATTTTGTTCCCACCTGTCTTTGTGCCCCTGTGCTCCTCTGGACTTGTGCTTTTGATGGGCTGATGGCTCCTGGGATGGGCTGGGAGCAGTCAGGGTAGGGTATTATTGGGGTTCCCCCTCCTTCTGTTTATTCTTTGTGCTCCTTTGTGGGTGTACATGTGGGCTTCTATCACATAACCCAACACCATTATCTTCTTAAATCTTCACAGTGGGACGCAAAGAAGGTTAGTTTTGCACAACACACTGAGGATCAATATTCTAGATTTGTACATTTTAGATGGTTAAAGGTATAGGCAATTAAATCCAGCCTACAATCAAAGTTAAGCTGGACGGGGAGGATGAGGAAATTGAGCCCAGGAAGCAGGAAACAGTATAGTATAAAACAACTTAACTGTTTCCATATTGTATGGGGAAGAGGACTCCAGGGAGTATAAAAAATAGCCTGGGAAATGTAAGCAAAGAATCATTTCGTCTGTTTTTTTTTTACTCACTCCATAAATGATGTTAAAGAAGCACACCTGGCAAACGTATGTCCTCTGCTTCAATTCAATCTCCTGCTTGATCTCGGTTTAAATAAAATAAGCAATTAATTCTGTAGAGGCTGCTATGGTTTTTAGTAGATGTTTCTAACTATTTCAGCAGCTTAATAGCAATGCGATTCTAACCTGAAATAATTAATTTCTTATAAATAACGAATCACAACCGATAATAACTTAGCTGTATTTCATTAACGTTTGCTAAAGGACTTTTAAATCCCCAGGTGGAAAATACCACAAGGAGAGTATATATAAAAAAAAATACAAACACATTATAAGATTGTTTTTCTCCTATTTTGAACTTCCATGTACATATTTACTCAAACCTCACGCCGCTTATTTACATTTTCTCCAAGGCAAGCATAGATTTTAATGACCTGAATACTAGGATTGCTTTTCCTAATAAACATTTGATAAAGCTGAAAATGCACGCTCCTTGGTCTCGGAGCAGTTTATCAGTTTATATTCTACCGTCACTAATATCTACATGTGTCTGGCTCTATGGGGCTGCCCTGGGCCTCTTTCCACAGAGCCAGCCCTGCAGTCCCCACAGCCAACCGCTGGGTATGGACACCACATACACAGAAACAAAAGAATTAACAATCAAATGTAAAACTAGTTGTTTTAAAAGAAGAATTATTCTGTATGTTAATCCAGAAAGATTTGGGAATGAGGGTAGAATGCTGTCAGCAGGAACAAAGTTGTATGAAAAGGGTGAACATCGGTGCAATAAGCCTGAACCCGGGTAAGTGTTCAGGCAATGACACTTTATTTCCATTAAACATGACATTCACCTATTAGAACTGGCACTGCTGTGAGTTAGATGGTGAGAAACAAAGACAACCATCAAGAAACCTTCTCCCCATCCCCTTCCATATTCCCCCCTTCCCTCTCAACTGCAAGGGGCAAAGGGATCCGGGTTGGATCCGTCCACAGCAGCTCCTCTGGGCCATTCCTCACCCCTCTCCCTGCTCCAGCAGGCCCTCCCCGGGCTGCAGGGTGGGTCTCTGCTCCAGCGGGGTCTCTCCAGGGNGCAGTCCATCAGGGACACCTTGAAGGACCTTCAAGGACACCACTGCTCCCCCCTGGGCTCTCCACGGCCACAGCTCCTGCAGGAAATATCCCCCCGCTGAGGCCTGGGTCCCTCCCCGGGCTGCAGGGTGGGTCTCTGCTCCAGCGGGGTCTCTCCAGGGGATCCCTGCTCCGGGTCTGAGCCACCTCCTGCGCCCTCGGGCTCCCTCCTCCTCCGCCTGAGCCGCCGTCCGCCCTTCCCCAAAGCTCTTCTCCCCACTCCCGGCGCCCCCATCATGGCTGAGGGGCTCAGCCGTGTCCTGCGGTGGGGCTTTGGAGCCGGCTGGGCCTGGCTGTGTCCGGCCCGGGGCAGCCCCGGCCGCCCCACACACCGGCCGCCCGGCAGCCCCACTGCCAGCGCCTGGGCAGGGACACACGACACAGTTGATATTATCGGGCCAGATTGTCAGTGTAAATCACTGACTGAGAGACTCTGATTTGTCATGGTCTATACAGATGTATTTTTTTCTATTTACTGAAGGCTTGATTTTGTGCTCAGATGTATCACTGGCAAAATTGCCATTATTTCCAAAATCCTTTCTGTCAGCTCGCACAGAGCAGGCTGTGGTCTGTTTTCTTGCACCACAATGACTCTCAATCATATTGCTCACCCTTCCTTACGGAATGTGCCCTTTAAGAAAATTCCCATATGGGTCAAAACCCCAGGTCTGTTTATGCCCCCTGCCAAGTCATATAAGGTGACAAGTAAAGGTACATCTGGAAAACCTGCTGCTTCACTGCCCGTGCTTTAGGGATCTTCAGGACCGATTTAGTTGCAATGGTGCACATAGAGCTGTAGTAAATGACACTTTTCTGTCACGGAGCTGAAGGAGTTTTGAATGTCGCAGCATTTATCTGGCAATATTTCCCACCCCCGTGTTCCTCCCTTGCACTTTATCTCCTTTTTGAGATGGCTTCACCCGAAGCCGTTGCTACCACTCAGACCCTAAACCACCCTTCTGAGCAGAAGGCGATCACCCTCTCCCTGCAGGACCTTCTCTTGTGAGCTTCATTCCGGGTCATGCTCCTGCAAGCACCTGCTTGGAAGCAGAAGTTCTCCACTCCTGAGCAAGCATCTGATGATTCCTGGCCAGTGGGCACACAGGGCAAGCAAGGAGAAGTGGTTATTCAGCCTAGCAGGCATGTGGGACGTAGTTATTTGGCTCGTGGTGACACAGGGCTGCCACTCGTGTGATTCTGCTGCTGTCACCAGGTCTCTCCAACACGCCACTGCCTTTAGATGTTCTTCTGAGCCAGCTGACTCTGACTGAGGCCAGGAATAAGACTGTCAGCAGCAAGAAATTCTGCTTGAAGACAGCAAAGAAGATGGTTGAATTAGAAAATATGACAAACGTGAGAATTTAAGTCTTGCAACTGCTTGTCTGTCATGTTGGTGACAGTAAGAGGCTTCCCTTGTGGTCACCACTTGCACACCACTTGGATGTGATTCTGCGTTCCCTATCCCTAGGCACCAGCTTGACCTTTATCACCTGTAACCCTGCAATAACCACCTGTGGTGGTCACAATGGGTGCATCTAGTTCTGGTGGCTCCATCTGGGGTTCAGCTTGGTTTGAGGGAGACAGGTAACACCACAATATCTTGAGCAATGTGCCCACCTCACCATAATACTGGTACTGTGGTGAATACACAAATATGACTACAGATCAATCATCTTACCCCAATAAATAGTGAAGAACCCAATTTTTTGGGCTTTTGATTGAGCTCTCCTACACGGCAGCAGAATGTGCACCAGGATCTCCCTCTAAGCAGGGATGCCTCTGAAGGTTACGTCTCAAGCTTCAGAAATTCCTTGCTGCAACAGATCCTCAGAAAGTGACTAAACTTTGAAACCTTTGCTAAATGATACAAAGGACTGATTGCACATAGATAAACCTTTCAACATAAACTGTTGGCCAAGTCTGGGACTAGGATCTAGCCACACTTAGATTCCTCTCTGAGAAGTAGTTTAGAAGGCAAAGGAGTTCTCTCTGAACCTCAACTCAATGGGAAGGTCTCCCTGACAGTTCTGTCTGACCCTGTCCTCTATACAGTAAATAACGAAGTGTGCCTTGCCATTTCAAATCTTGTTAAAACACTGTTGCATTGACCATCAAACTTTGTTGAATCCCTGCTTTATATCAATAAATGCAGTGCTGTTTCTGAGTGAAGTGCATAGCTCCATCGGTGACAGTGGAGGGGCTCCTCCTGAGCATCTTACCTGTGATGGTAAGATGCTCCTTGAAATGGGAAAAGGCCTTCATGTGAGACAAAAACAAAGAACATTTTGCATTTGCAGAATGATGCTAAGTACGAATCCAAGTCGAGCCTTTAACATTTAAGGGATGTAGATTTTGAAGAAAATTCTGTGAGCAATTCACTAGAAATGTGTAGTGTAAGAATGCCTCAGAGAGGACCTGGGCAGACATTTCAGCACAGTTGCTGATAGCAGAGCTTCTCATTATCACTTACACTTTCACAGTCTTTTATAATAGGTTGGATTCAGTGAGGTGCAACACTGCTGTACATCCCTACTTTTCCAATTAACGAAGTTCTAAAACTTACATAAGTGTGCATGTTTATTAAGATATTTCTTGTTAATTAAAACTTGAAAGTGAGAGTTGGTTTTGCTCCTGTCTTCCCACATTTTTTAGCAAAGATGACAAAAAAGAAACACATATTTTTTCCTTTGTTTGTTTTGCATTGAGTTTTGTAATGCACATGTTTCAAAGGGGTCTGATATTTCAATTTGTCTTTCATTCATTTTGTCTTCTTTAGTATTTTTCTTTTGTTTCTTTTCAGGACCAAAAGGAAAAGGAAAAGCACAGGAGGAAAGGTGAAAATGGAAGAAAAAAAATAAGATAAGTGAGAAGCTAACAGTAAAACAAATAAAAACCATTCAAATATAGTGCAGATAAAATACATTTTTGGAAAAATATTGTAATATATGCATCCATCTTTCAAAGTAGGATTCTGTGCAATAAGTGTACAAAATCATTCTGCACAGAGATGCTAGATATACATAGTTCTAGCGGTCATATTAGCTTCCAAAAGGTCATTTTTAGATTGCTTCATTAATGTCTCAGCATGTAGCACAATTAAAATTAATAAATGAGGTTTAATTAGTGTTCATAAGCAACAAGGTGAGCTAATGGTTATTTTAATATTAAAGATGATTTTTCTGATTTGTACATATGCTTGATTTTAAAACAAAAAGGATCAAATCTTGAAGGCATGGATGAATAGTTGCTATTTCAAATGCATGACTTCATCTACAGCCTATCATGTCCGTGTAATAAATCAAGTGGAGGAATTCTTTGCATTAAGATTTTGTGAAGAAAAAGGTCTCAATATTTCATGCATAGCATAAACTGTTAAGTACAAAGTTTGTTGCAAGACAGCCTCCAAATATTTATTATATATAACCCATACTACGTACCACTGAAATGCAGTTCTCTATTGCAGCATTCAAACCCCATTAAAAGCATTTTTTGGGTGGAAGGGTGTAGTTTTCAAACCTAAGCAGAGTGACAAATTGAGGTTTGGGGATTCCGTATAAGTAACTGAAGCATCTTGTGTTCATAAAATAGCTCCCCATCCCCTATTCACTTTGATAGCTGCAAGCAACATGGGGGATAGGTTAGAGGAGAGAGAAGAGGGAATGAAAATGCTGCTATTATTTTCCTAGTCCCAAATAACTCTGTAAGTGCTTCCCTGCCTCTTCCTGATACTGATATGCACTGCAAATTCTCCCCCACAGGATCAGACCTGCTGTATATTGCCCTCCTTCATCTGAGGAATTCAAAGTGCTTTAAAAGACATCAGTTTCAAGGCCCATTAAAATCAGTGTGCATCTTTTCCACTAATGTCAAGAGGCTTTTAATCAGACTTTAAATTACTCCCCAGCTTCAACTGAGTTCTGAGTTGTTTCTTTCCCACAAATGCATTTTCCCTGCTTGAATCTCATTTCCTGCCTCTCCTCCTAATCCCCTTTTTAGACCCCTTCTGTTGTTTCTTGCTCCTTACACTGTATTTTGCGACGCTTCCCACCGTAGTGTCATCTACAAGGTGAATTAATGTGCTCCGTCTTCCAGATCATTAACAAAGGCACTAAGTATAATCCCAGGTGAAACACCACATCCAGGCTGCAAGGCAAGAGATGCATTCCCTTGTTCCCTACAGGATTATTCAAGTTCTCAAAGTCCCTCGCTCTTAGCTCATCAAGGAAAGCTCATCAAGCTCATTCAATTACCTTTTTCTCTCTCTCAACAAAACTAATACATACACGCACAGAGATAGATGTATTTATACCATCTTTGAGATTGGAGAAACAAAATGAGAAGAGGTAAAGAAATGGCATATGGCAGAGCTACATAAAATTCATTTTTATACACATATAAAAATACATTTAATAGCACTGGCATGTTACAGAAGCCTGACATATTTTTGATTGAATCTAGCTCTCACTTTATATTTCAGTTCCATCAGTTAAAGATGCCACACTTGCAATAACTCATGGAAAATAAAATATTTACTGCACTCTAACTACTGTAGGTAGAGAATGTTCTTTCTATGTCTGGTATTTTTCTACTCCATATTCAGCTACAGTCAGATAACAAATCACATTACTATTTACCACATTTCTCAGGTAAAGTTTCTATGGTTCAGATAAATCATGTGCTTCCATTTCTTAATTATTTATATGAGTGGGAGAAATTGATCTTTTATTTTGCTGAGCCCTGTCAGTGCAAGTGACCCTTGTAGCATCCTTCTTACATCATGGAGGAGTTGGCACTGGGGAGGTTTGGGAGATCAGAATGGCATTATGGAGGTGATGGGCAAGTAGGTATGAACAGCCATATGGATGTGCAGGGACAGAGGGGGTCTCTGCAGGGGTCAGGCAGAACAACAGATGTCTACCTGGACACATTTGACACTGTTCCGCACAACATCCTGGTCTCAAAATTGTAAAGTCATGGATTCAATGGGTGGATCACTCAGTGGATAAGGAACTGGATGGATGGCCAAACTCAAAGGGTTGTGGCCAAAGGCTCAATGTCCAAGTGGCAATCAGTAATGAGTGATGTTCCTCAGGGATCGGTACTGGGACCAACACTAACATCTTTGTCTCAGACATGGTCAATGGGATAGAATACACCCTTAGCAAGATTACTGATAACACCAAGCTTGATGGCACGGTCAACACACTGGACAGAAGGGGTGCCATCCAAATGGACCTGGACAGGCTTGAGAGGTGGGCTAATGCAAATTGCATGAAGTTCAACCAAGCCAAGTTCAGGGTCCTGCACCTGGGACGTGGCAGTCCCAGGCACAAATACAGGTTGGTCAGAGAGTGGCTGGAGAACAGCCCTGAGGAGGACTTGGGAGTGCTCATGGA
>VZRU01016224.1:323398-333954 GCA_013398155.1 Pedionomus torquatus
AGTGCTCATGGATGAGAACCTCAACATGACCCGGCTGTGTGCACTGGCAGCCCAGAAAGGCAACCGTATCCTGGGCTGCATCAAAAGAAGCGTGACCAGCAGGTCACAGGAGGTGATTCTCCCCCAATACTCTGCGCTCGCGAGATTCCACCTAGAGTATTGTGTCCAGCTCAGTAGTCCTCAGCATAGAAAGGAAATGGACCTGTGGGAATGGGTCCAGCAGAGTGCCATGAAGATGATGACAGGGATGAAGCACCTCTGCTATGAAGACAGGCTGAGGGAGCTGGGGCTATTCAGCCTGGAGAAGAGAAGGCTCTGGGGAGACCTTCTAGCAGCATTCCAGTATCTGAAGGGAGTCTACAGGAGAGCTGGAGAGGGACTCTTTGTCAGGAAGCATAGTAATAGGACAAGGGGTAATGGTTTTAAATTGGAAGAGGGGAGATTTAGATTAGATATTAGGAAAAAATTCTTTCTTGTGAGGAGGGTGAGACACTGGAACAGGTTTCCCAGAGAAGTTGTGGCTGCCCCATCCCTGGAGGTGTTCAAGGCCAGGCTGGATGGGGCTTTGAGCAACCTGGTCTAGTGGGAGGTGTCCCTGCCCATGGCAGGGGGTTTGGAACTCAATGACATTTAAGGTCCTTTCCAACTCTAACCATTCTATGATTCTATGATTCTGTAAACCTTGCAGTAGACAGAGGAGCCTTCAGCTTTACTGCTGGGAGCATTATCCAGCCTGGTGTGAGCAACTGTCTTGGTCTTCTTCTGATCATCTGTGTCTATTGTGAGGCTGAAAGAGGTGTCTCCCCACTAACCCTGTGTTCTTTATTCATTCAGTCCTGTGAGAACTTTCTGCATACCATCAGGAGGGGTACATTTGGATTTAATCTCCACTATCCATCTCATCCATTTCTAATTTAGTTATATGGTTATTACATGGGCTGTGTAAGTAAATGGCAGCAAAGTATTCCTGCCATGTAATTATATTTTAGAATCCAAGTAATAGCAGTTACTTTTATTAGCAATAACAATTATCATCCCTCCTAGCATAGTCTCAGATAAAGAAATTCCTTGTAATGATCTTGTAATGACAGTCTTACATCCATGTCGTATTGACATGAATAATAGATTTAATGTCAAAAGAAAAATTATTAACTGTTTCTTCATTGAAGAAGTATGAGTTTCTGTACATCCACATACTTACACCCAGAGATCTTTTCTTATTAGCTGGAAAAATATATTAAGAAAATGCAATGATTAGCACATTCCAGGTTTTGGTTCTTTAAACAATGGAAGTCCAGAAGAGGATTAAAAAAACAAATGAGCTGAGCTAATAAGGATTCAAGGCAGATTTATAGAGACAGTGCAGGACTAGAGACCTTGAGTTAATTCTGAGGAAACCAGTATGTCTAGACAGTTCAGTCTAGATTTAGGAAAGGATGCTGTGATCCCAAAAGCAGTGGAAATGTGTCAATGAGGACTTCCTGGCACCTAATGAGCCCTGCCTCTCTGTGGACCTCATTAACCCTGACACAGATCTGACCAGGCAGCTCTGGTGGCAGAGCCATCTTCTTCAGCATTGTCTTAGGAACCTCAGTGGCTGAGCCCTCCTGCCCCACACAGCCATCTCCTCAGCACCAGAGTCGGCAGAGTTTGTCACACAATGGAGCAGAATCTGATCCTGGTACAAGGGATGCAAGGGGAGACCAAACTGCTCTCTCACAGACATTCTGCAGAATTAAATGGTAGTCAATCAAGCAGGGTTTTCCCAATGCATTTGGGTACTGTCATCTCTCAAATTGCAGCACTGGAACACATCTGAGGGTCTGTGTCTATATCTCAAGTTATGCTTTTGTTTGCAAGGGAGGAATTTTCTACCTCAGTCTCTGAAAATGGAAGTAATCACAGATCTGAGGCATAATCATACCGATGGAGAAAAACCTCACAAAGCTTGGCTGTGTCCTGAAATAGGCTGCACACTATTTCGCATGAGTTATACACTATTTGTTTATCTTTCTTACGCAGCACACAGAAAGTTGAAAATTTTGAGTATTTTAAAAAAATTAAAGCCTGCAATTGTCATATAATCATAGAATGGTTAGAGTTGGAAAGGAACTTGAAGATCATCAAGTTCCAACCCCCCTGCCATGGGCAGGGACACCTCCCACCAGACCAGGTGGCTCAAAGCCCCATCCAGCCTGGCCTTGAACACCTCCGGGGATGGGACAGCCACAATTTCTCTGGGCAACCTGTTCCAGTGCCTCACCACCCTCACAGCAAAGAATTTCTTCCTAACATCCAATCTAAATCTCCCCTCTTCCAATTTAAAACCATTACCCCTTGTCCTATTACTATGCTTCCTGACAAAGAGTCCCTCTCCAGCTCTCCTGTAGACTCCCTTCAGATACTGGAATGCTGCTAGAAGGTCTCCCTGGAGCCTTTTCTTCTCCAGGCTGAACAGCCCCAGCTCCCTCAGCCTGTTTTCACAGGAGATGTGCTCCATCCCTCTAGTCATCTTTGTGGCCCTCTGCTGGACCCATTCCAACAGGTTCATGTCCTTTCTCACTATTTTTGTTTTAATAAATTACTCGTACTTAACTTCTTAGCTGCGTCTTCTGGGCACTATTTCATTTAAAGGAATATTTCACTAGCATCAAGACTCCCTGTGTACACGTAATTTCATCATTACAGTTGCTCTCATAATGGTCACATTTGAACAAGCTATGCTATATGATGTAATCACTTTTTTTTTATTTTATTGGAACTCTAAGTGCATTCACTCTACCTCTGTTATGGGACAGGGACTAAGATTATTGTAAATACATGTAGCACAATATTTAAACTTTTTACTATACATCACTTAGTTATTGTACTAACCTACAACATTAGAATTATGGAAAGGAGTGTCATATGTCCAGATAGTACTGAATCTAGAGTTGTTCTAGTCGCTATTATTAATATTTGAATAATAAAACTTAGTGAGGGGGTAATGTTTTTGAGGCTAATATTTTTGATTGATTTTTGCTACATCTGAAGTAAATGCTGGAATCCCCTCCAGCAAAGCTCCTGCTACAATCCACGCAGCTCGTTTTTGACTCCCTCCCTGGCGTGTTTGCTTAGGCAGTCAGGTCCCGGCATCAGTGGAAGTTTGCCTGGGTATGTACTGAGAAAGAAAGTAGGAAAAACCTTCAAGACCTGGCCTCGGGTTATCAGCAGTGAAGTCTCTGCAGTACCTTTGTGCCTCTGAACTCTAATTGGCCTGAAGCTAAGCAAAAGTTCACAGATCTGGTGCTGGAGCTGAGCCAAGTCTAGTCGTCCTAACCTTAGCAAAGTTCTCACCCAGGCAGGGGGAGTTTCATCTGATTAAAAATTTCAGGGTCTGTCCTGCTCTCTTTTAACTTTGCGTGTGTTCACTAACCTGCACTCGGGAAGTGGAGGGCTCTAAGATCTCAGTCCCTTCCCTGCGCTGCAGTTGAACTGAATGTGAGCAGCTCCTGTGACTTGAAATACAGGATGTAATTTGAGAGGTGCTTTTGAAATATTTTTTGAATTAAGATAGCCCAGCGCTGCAAAGATATGGAAACCTTTAAATGAGAGATGTTTTTTTAGATACGCTATTTTCTTCACACTGTTTGAGTTTAGACCTGAATGCTCATATTTGAAAACCTAATGAGGTTAATCATGTCCAGATCCTCAGATCACATCCTCCTAGAAAGGACAAATCAGCTGATAATGAGGCCTTTTTCCTAGGGACAAGGGTTCAGATATCAGATACTGCCTTAGCAGGTCTCTTAAAAGCAAAATGTGGAAAACAGCTTTACTATTCCTCCTGGAGGGATGGGGTCACCAATGTAAAAATGCAGAATAACTGCACACCTTTCAGATTTTGAAGAAATGGGAGCTGTGTTCACATCCTTCTGGGAGCAACGATCTTCATCTTGGTTTTACTTTGCAGTTTTCTAAAAAAATAATCAGATGGTATAAATTAAATATGTGGGCACAATACTCCTACACTATTCATAACTTCAGTACCTCTTTTGGAATTATCTATGTAGGCAATTTTGCTGTCTCCATTCACTTTTCATCATTTGTACATGCAAAAATGTATATTTAACGTCTTTCTACAGTCCTTCAAATAATGCTACCATCTCCCTATTTTATACCATCAAGGTTCAGTACTAAATGCACTTCCTTATTAAACTAGACCTTGATTGAATTCTTCCATCTCTTCCTTGATTTCTCTCTGTCAGTGCCATATCTACCATCTTTATCTGTGAGTACTGTCACCTGGGGTCTTCTGTTGCTCAGATGATATTTTATGCTTTTGTTGCCTCTATTTTATTCTTTGCTCTCTTGAAATATTTTTTGTTGTTGTTGTTTTATGGCATGAATCCTTCTGACAGTTTCAAATGAAGAGTTTTGCCAACTTCAGCATATCAAACTTTCTTGCTTGAACACTGGTAGTTTTTCAATCTTTTATTTTCTATTCCATTCCCTGAGTTCCTTGAGATCCTTTTTAAGTCCTTTCTATGAGTTATGCTCACTAAGTTACTCTTCCTTTTATTACTTGGTCAAACACGTTTTCAAAATACTGCCCAACACGTCATTCAGAACTGGAGTGCAGGTGGCATAGAGCTCTTCAGGCACTGAGAAAGATCATTCTCAGGGTAGCAAGAAACTCCATTCCTGTTGCTGTAAAATAGAAAGAATTATTTATCATTTTGTGGTAAAAGGCTCAGCCACACTGATCAGTGTCATTTATAAGCTCACACTGTGGCAAACAGCTGTGGACATGGCTACCATATCTTCAGCCTATTTAAATACCAGTTTGAAAATGACAGAACTGGGAAAACAGTATCACTAACTGTCTTCTTTACCTCCAAATGTATAATTCACTTAAACAGTTCTCAAACCTTCATGCAAAATTGCCATCCAGAGAGATCTTGTCAGGCTTGAGAGGTGGGCTCATAAGCACCTCCTGAAGTTCATCAAAGCCAAGTGCAAGGTCCCACCCTCTGCATACCTGGTCCAAACTCCAAGTAAGATTTGCAATTGTTACAATGTTGGTACTTAGAAATAACAAAAAAGACCAGGCTGTCTTCTATGCTGGTTTTGGTGTTCTATGCCATGTACTGTTTGTTGACATTCTTTGGAGAGACCTGCTGGATCTGGATTGCAAAATTAATGAGGACTGGGTTATGTATTGCTTATTTACGACTGTGAAATGCTATTCTGAAGAAATAAATATTCTCGAAATAATAGCGCAAAAGTAACCCAAAAAATCCACAGGAAAAAGAGTAAACCAACTTCAAACCAGCTATGCCTCTGGTCCAGTTTTTCACCTTAATCCCCATTCATATTGAAAGATACATATTCATATTATATATATTAGAGACCATGAAATTTTATATTCAATTTAATGAGTTGTGTACATGGCACCCCCGCCAATATTTTCTGGTAAGAAGCTGTTTCCAGAAGCGTGAGACTTTCCTGACTAATCATTAGCCACAATCAGATTTATGTTCCAGCTGAAAAGATCCATCTGTTTCTGAGAACAAAACAAAATAAATGCAAAGGAAAATAAGGCATTATTTTGTTCAGAGAAAAACTCTTACAGCAACTTTATTAAAGAAGTACTTTACCTTTTGTAGGCTGCATTCTAGAGGTGGTGAAAGAATATTTTCATTCCTGCAAAAAATTAACCCAAAGTTGGGCATTTTAACCTGAAATTGCTGTTTGCTTGTTTAAACTTCTTGTCTGTCACCTAACTGCAATAAAGTTTCAGTGCATGAAGAGGCTGCTTAAGGTCTAAACTGCAGAAGGTAAGCAAAGATATATCTGCTATTGTTACTGTTCTCTAGCAGGAGTTACAGGAGTGCTAAGAAAAGGGAAACTATTTTAATGCAATATGATAAAGATGGCCAAAGAGGAGTCAGGGAGCATAGGAAGAGCTGGGAGCAGAGGCTAAATTTTGCTGAAAGAGTGAAATTCTCTTCCAAACCAGCATGTTTGCATATATAATCTGCATGTACTTTGGAAGTCTGAGCTGCCACTACAGGGCTCAGTTCAGCTGATGACACATCACAGTTCAGTGCCATTAGTGATGCCTGATGACATCCACATTAGTCCTTCAGACATGACCCAATACCTATGGCAGATCCTTGTCCTCTTGGAGCAGCAGTTAAACAGCAGTGATTGATATCCTAGAGTATGTCAAATGGCCTAGATGAAAACTTTTTCATTTGAGCAGCTAAACCATGGTTTAGAGATCTGTCCCTATTAGCCACTGTAGACTTGAGAACTGCTCAGCTGATTAGGCAAAAGTTTTGATGTAGCTGCCTATAGACATGTAGCACCATTTGAATGCCATAAGTTATCCAAGATCATAAAATGGGATATCTGTATGGGGCTTGCAGATATGACAGAGGGACCACTTATCAGAGACCCACGTGTTCCTGAGGCAGCAGCTGAAGGCCAGGAGGAGCCCTGTAATGTGTCTTAAATGAGATTAAACAACTCTGATTAAATAAGCGGATAGGTTTCCTGGGTGTCTTCCTTCTGACTCACCACAAGGCTTCACTGACTAGGTGCCCACTGGCTACAATGACCCCCTCCTGGCTCAGAAGTGGACACCAGCAAATACAGACCAAAGGCCAGGTAGCTTAGTCCTTCCAGGATTCTCACCAGAGGAAATCCAGGGCGGGGGGGCTGACTTTGGTGCTATTTCAGGAGCCCTAAGATATCCAGGTCAAGAGGGGCATGTGTATGAACACGGGGCGTACTTTCTCACTGGTGTGTGCATTAGAGGGTTGTAGGTAAAGGCACAGGCAGAAAGAAAGCAGAAGCACCCATATCTCCAAAAATAACCATGGCTAGCTGGGGGACCTGCCCTCTTAGAGGAGGGGCTGTGCTTTTAACCCACACTTCCTGACAGCAGATGTGTGTACAGCTCTGTGTGTGTGTACTTGTATGACTGTGTGTGTGAGTAGAACTTCTTGGAATATGAGATCAAAGGGTGGTTAGGAACATGTACTTTTATCAATATTTCACAATTTTTTAATACTGTGATTCATCTATTGTTATTATTGATGCATAATGCCTAGTTCACTGATTGTGATTGTTAATAGGATGGTATTAACAAATCATATCTTCTTTAAATCAGATTCTCTTTAAATGGCATGAACTGAGTAGTTTTTCCCTAGTACTCCAATTCAGAGAGGCATGCTACTGGTCTAAAGAATGTAACATTGCTCTAGTGTGGATATTTAGTTCATCGGATAGAATGGATGCTTGGATTTTTATTGTTTTCCTATATTAGTTACACCTTTCCAGTAGAAGAACATGAAAAATCAAGTTTTCAGACTACAGGAGACACTTAAAAAGAGGCATTGTGGGGTTTTAATTCAGTCCCTTTCTAATCATTTTGCAGTAGCGTGATGGAATTTTTAATTACCCTGCAGATTGTCTGGAATAGAGAGTGGTAGAGATTCTATTTGTTCCTTTAAAGTGTGCCTCCGCCTAACAAAGTCTAAGCTGTGATGTCTAAAGATCTCATAACCTGGCCTTGTGAACTGTCTGTGTAAGTATCTCAGTGACATGGGGAGGCAGATCAAAGTGTAAATCCAGAAAGCATCAATAACATATTTTGGAAGGAAATCAGTTCCTCATCTGAAAACTGGCAAGCGGAGCTCCATGCTCACACAGTGCACTGAAGAGCTATTCATGCACTCAATTTGTCTTTTATGATAAAGCACATATCCCTGTCTTTTCATTTTCAATTCCCACACCGTTCTTTGTCCTTATTGTATCTGGTGGTGATGCTCTCATCAGGGAGAAGAAGATTAGAGGCTGAACATATGTCACATCTTAAGTTAAGAGCTGAGGTCTCTTTAAAAACGGCTAGTATGTATGATTTTATGTCTCCCTTTACTTTTGCTTCATACAGTGCAAAAAATATTCGGGATACCCACAGAGCTTTGCTGTGTGTAAGAACTCTGTGTTCTGTCAAAACAAATGCAGAGGAATTGTGCAAGATTCTGAAGGATGAATCGGAGCTCTTCTCAGAGCTGTTTTGTTTCTAACCCCTTGATAATTCCCTTAATGGTTGCCAAAGTCCCTAAATGAATGAGAGCTATATTGAGAAGTGTCAGTATTAGCTGTGGAAAGCATAGATTTAATCCAGGAATAAACGGCACTAACTTACATAGGATTTAGAGGTTCTGTAAAGGACACTAACTAATCTATGAATAACTCCACAGGAATCACATTCTACAGGGAATCAACTGAATTGACTCTTATTCCATTGAAACTGAAATTCTGGCAGAGATATATGAACACTAGAAGCAGAAAGGATTTAAAAAAAAAAAATTAAAATAAAATAGTAAAAGCAACCACTGGTTAGCTGTTTAATGTTTACAATTCTAGCCTTCTGTCATGTAGCTGCTGCCCTTCTTCTAGGAGGGAGAAGGGGAAGGAAGGAGGGGGCAGGGGAGCTCTGTAGAACAGATGCCAAAATGCCATTTAACTTTACAAGATGTCTCGGCTCCCCAGTGGACTCTGATGGTAGTTTTGGAAAAGACTACATCACCACTACCCTGACCTTTTGCTGCTGTGTTGAATAGAGTGACCTTGAACAGTCTTTGAACAAAACACTACTGTGTGTTGGCTGTTTCCTGACTTGAGAGATTTCTGTGAGAAAAGCCAGAATCCTGTCAATTTTCAGATGCAGAAATCCTGGAGATGTATGATAGGACTTAGATAATATCCCTGCTTCTCTCAATGGATGCTAGTGTTAATGTGATGTGTTTGTTATATGAAATGTGAATTTTAGAATTTGTATAATGAAAGCCTATTTTTTTTTCCCCAAGATGAGAAATGCAGGATCAGAAAAAGACTTTAAATTTGCTTTGTCAATAGATTTTTCCTTGTTTATATTATCTAGTTCCTGCCTGTGGAGACAACATTGGTGGGTTTGGGTTTGTTTTGTTGTTGATTTTTTTCTGTTCCCATTCTGTACAATATTTTGTTGATGAAAATTTCAAAGCATGTGGTACTGCAGAAGACTTGGCATCAACAAACTATTGAATGCTGAGACTACCTCATCTAAGGATATCCATTTCTAAAAAATACTCTTTGAATCTATAGTCAATCAAGCAAATGAACAAGTGCATTTAACAAGCAGTAGGAGGATGTTTAATCTACAGTGAAGAAATATAATTTTCAGTCATTTAAAACCACACATCTGTTCTGCTCAGCTATGAAGGACTGATTCCCTTGTTACTTAACATGAACTAAATCAGGAGTACAAAGGCATATACTAGTATAAAATCAGTATTAAAGGAAGAATACTCGGGGTCTCTTATACTTTGGCCACAAATCTTCCCCAAATCTGATCTGGTCATTTCTAAAATCACCATTTTATGAACAATTTATAGCTACAGATGTGCTCTTAATCAAGCAGATACTTAACCAAAACTAATCCTTTGTCTAAAGAATTTCTCCAAAACAGTGGGCACAGTGCAAGATTCCTGGTGGAACTGATTTTAATGATAGTGGGACCAGTTTACGGTATGACTTCTGGGGTTTTTTTTAATGAAAGGGCAGAGTAGATATGCTCTGAATTTCGAGGGAGCAGTATCAAGATGGCAACGTTTACTGAAGCAGACGTTGAAGAACTGATTTAATTTTCCTAAAAGAATGAAAAAGATATCAGACATAATTGATTGTACCTCCAATGTCCCGTCACTTGCTTTGCCTGGGTTCAGCAAAACAAAGAAAGATTTTTTCTTATCTTTTAACATTGCTAAAATGTTAAAAGTGTTAAAAGTTCTAAAATGTGTTCTGACTTCAAAGAGACAAATGGTAGGTTTAATTCATCCCCTTGTGTTCCATTATGAAGAAAGGTAATACTATCTTACACAGGCAACAGAAAGAAGACAATCTGTTTATTGCATGACAGATTAGAGTGCGAAACACTCCTAGTGAATTCAGAACTGCTATATGTGCTGATTTGAGAAATTGGAGAAAATTAATTTGCAACAATCATTTCTAGCGACTGGCAAGGCATAGTACTCCCTTAGCAGGACAGCTGGCAGCTGGGAGGATGTAAGTAATTCAGTGCCAGTGTGTAACCAGCTTTCTTTGCATTGAAATAGAGGTGTTAAAACCAAACTGGATTTGCAATACGGAATGCAAAATATGAGCAATCACATTTGTGATTGTCTGTCGGCATCACAAATGGAAATGTGGATGTGCTTCCCTATTATGTTGATTTCTCATCCCATCACCAAAGTCAGGGTCAAGAATTAAACCATTTTAGTACTCCTCATTTTCTCTATTCAAATCAGTCAAGGCACCCTCTTCTCCAGAGGTATCTTTCTAAAATCTTCCCAGTTTCTTTTACCTTAGAAAACCTACACCATTCCGTTCAAGATGATGTCAATATTTTGGCATGTGCTATTGCAGGACCTCTTTATTCCACATGGTGGAATCCTTTTCCATCCTTCAATTTTAAGGAAATAACCTCCTATACTGTCAAAAAATAATAATAATAAAAAAAT
>VZRU01016224.1:333975-366308 GCA_013398155.1 Pedionomus torquatus
TATATATATATTTATATATTCAGCTTCCTTTTAGGTTATACTTACTACTGGTATAATCAAAACCACATAGTAGCATTTAAGATAACAGGACCTTTTACACAAATCAGAGGTAGTCTTGCAGCATCTTGAACCAAATCCATTCTGAGGATTCCTGCTGATCTTTGCACTTTCAGTGGGTTGCAGCCCTGCTCCTTTCCCGTCCTGGGTCTAGAGTGTGGTTCCATGTGCATTAACTGCTGTAATATGTAGTCTTTGTGGTATTTGCTTAAACAAACATAAGTGTCATGTAAGATATTTTGGCCAAACTGCAGATGAGGCTTCTAGAAGAGTTTTCCCTTTAAGAAAATTATTTAAATGTCTAACTGCCAGTAGAAAGATTAAGCTGTGGCACATTTTGTGTTTGTGTGTGGAAGTGCAGCTACTTATCAACACATAATAAATGATCTTGAGCAATAGTATATGAAAATTTATGGAAATGAAACACTGAATTCGTGTTGCTCCTCATTGTCATGGCCACTAGTGGTGGTCTCAATAAGCTGCAGATTCAGTTGACTTTGTTAAAAGTGCTGCAGCCATGAGCACAAGCTGGACATTAATCTCTTTAGCTTTAATGAAGGATTCAAATTGTCAACGCTTGCATTTAGTGCCATTTTAGACACATAAGGCGTTGCCGCTTTACCATCAGTTAGTGCTCCAGAAGTTCTGCATTGTGTCTATCTGGTTGCCTCAGATATTTTTGGATACCTCAAATAACAATAGAAACTTTTATTGGGGAAATTAAATTACTCCTTAAGCATCTATAATGTAGATTGTCTTCATTTGAGTCAGTTATGGAGGCTGCCATTCTAGTTAGTGCAGATCTTGTCAACAGTCACTGAAGTTTAGATATAATTCATTTAAACAAAAGTGAATGTTAGGGCAAGAATTGCATCTCGACTGCCAAAGGTTGTAAGAATTGCCATTCTGAAGCATCTGTTTCTTTTGACTGAAGTTAAAAGGGGCCACGTGATTTGATTGAGGTGCTCACACATGAGCTTCTACAGCCATCAGATATGGTCTGTGATAGCCAGAATACCTGCAGAAATTCAACTGATTTGACACAGAAGTTATGAATCATCTGCCCTCTCGGTCAGTGGTCAGGTAATGTATGCCAAGGCACTGCAAACAGCACCAGGTGATCGCGTACAGCCCAAATTAGTCGGAGCTAACCGCCTCCTGTAAGTCTTTAGAATTAGGTGGGGCGAAGCGATCCAAGAGCTGCAGGCAGAGATAATTCAATGTAACAACAAACCCCAAGGTGAACGTCCTGACTTACAGCCAATTCTGTTGAGCGTTATCTGTTTTCAGATGGTCTAATTCCCTTTAGCAGTGTGTGCGTGCAGACACGTATTGTAATACGGTTGTTCTGATAATAGGATTATAACATGTCAGTGCCATTTTCTGCCCACATTTTCAACACCTTAACTTTCTTCTTCCTTAATTGAGCTGAGCTGACAATAAAAAGGATTGCTTTTTGTAAGCTGATCATCTGGGAGTGCTAGCTTTTCCCCAGCAGAAAAACATCGTCATTTTAGATTTTTGACACCCACATAATGTTCTCAGGGTTAAAGAGTTCTTCGTACATGTATTACCTTTCTCTGATTAACTGAAATCTTCATTGGCCTCTGTTGTATCCACTCAATCAGTTATTAATTTTTTTAGTATCTCTCTGGAGATTTTTCCCACAGTCTTTTAAATATATTTAACCAGTCTAAGTAATTTTAGAATCAAGAAATGGGACAGCAAATGGGCTTGTTCCATAAAGTAGGGAGCGATGGGAATGTATTAGGCCTTTAGAAAACAGGTGATTCTAGAAGGAAAAAAAAGGGCTTTTATTATTTCCATTGATTAAATCCATCAGAAATCATTTACAAACAATATTCAGAAGTGTTACATTTCATAATGAAACAAAGTATAAGTCTGTGTGTGTATCCAGATTTGTTCAATAGATAAATGTAAAGGTGCATCCAACCTCATGCACACAAAGTCCTTTAGAAGAATATGATGCCAGTTTTAAATTCCCTTTTATCATTTTTTTACTCATTTTTTTTCATCTCTGGATTTACTGTAATGTAATAATGAGTATTTTTTTTGGAGCTGATGAAGTTTGCTAACAACTGAATAGTATTAACTGTATCATCTCAGGGTAAAAAATGCTATCTAATCAAAACTTATGAAAAGTAGGATTTTCATTTTGTGTTTTCTCCACTTCTTTACTGTATATGGGAGAATACCATTAGCAGCTGTATCCAACATCAACTGAACGTCAATTGAAGCTATTTAATTAAGCAGTCTTTATACATTTGGCTCCTTAATAGGCAAAAAAATTGGTCATGGATTAAGGGATTCTTCATTCAATGAAGGGTAAGTATCATATGTAAATGTATGGATTTAATATATAGAGAGCACATTCTAATAATAGCTCTTTTGGTTCTTTAAACAGAGAACAGCAGCGGAAAAAAAAGCAACCAAGAAACAAGAAAAATTGACATATGCAAAAAGAAAGTGGTTTTAGAGTCAGATTTCTTAAATTTTGTACATGAGTTAAGAGGAAATGATGTAATTAAATTATATCACTGTCAGAGAGCAGAAAGATTCAGGGTAGACCAATATGTGCCTTCATGGTAATCACTGGCCTAATGAGAAGATGTAATTTGCGACTTGCCTCAGCACCTTGTTGCCCCTCTGTCTTTGTAGCTGTCCTGCTTTTTAATCTGCCTCATGCACCGCAGCCAAGGAGAGCACCATTAGTTCTGAGCAGAGCAAATTCCCTATCTGGGCTCATTCTCAAAACAGACCTGGAAACGTTCCCAAGAGAGAAACACTAGTAACAACTGCCTGAGGCAGATGCAGTTGATACAGCAGACAATGTTTAAATTTACTTTTTTAGGGGTTTTTTTTTGAATTTTGGGTTTGTTTTGTTGGGTTCTTTTTACATCCAGAATAAAATGCATACCTGTGTCCTAATGGAGAGTAAATAGAGTTTGTGTGAGAACTCGTGTCTCATCATTGCTGTGGTATCGGACACCTCTCAGTCTTTTGCATGCTCATCCTGTTAAAGTGAAGTTAGTCACTATTGTAGCTGGAAAACTAAAGGACAAAGATGATTAACATGTTCATGAAAGAAAGGTTGATGTAGACCAGGGCTTGAGTCCCAGACTCTTGAATTTAGGAAAAAAAAATAATCATTCCCTAGGTCAGCCTTCCTTCTTTGTGAAGACACTGCTTCCAACTCCTCGAATTAATCTGCTGGAGCAAGACATCCAGTGGCAATTATCCAGTCTATTTATTTATCACTCTGTGTGGTTTTAGATCTCTCCGTTTGTGGTATTTTCCACAAGTACTAATTAAAGGAAGACTTAGTATGAGGTCATTAAGCAGTATGCAGTGATAAATAGTACTGAAGAAATCAGTTTGTTCAAGGCACAATCAGAGCTGCAAAAACTGCATAACAGTATTTCTAGTGGCTTTTCATTAAAATGTTCAATGTGTATCTCTACAAAAGAGACAAAGTGGACTAGCCTGAACACAGGCATATAGTACCTTTGGATCTGCTCTGACACATCCAGCTACCCTCCATAGAAGAAGGGATGTCTTCTGTGGAGCCTATTTCACATCTTACAGAGCCCACATGGACTCTTCAGGTGTAGCATGACAACTCATTTGGCACCAGGTGCCTGTAAGTAGGCAACTGAAGGCATCTTCCTGAAGTTCTGAGAAACGTATATTATATATATACTATATAATATGTGATGTAAACTATATACTATCGACATATGCTAGATAATATTAACATATATATGTACATATATAAAAATCTATGCCTCTATAAAGATGGGGTTTTTTCTAGCTTATGGGATTTTATGGCAGTCATGATCACCTGTCAAGACTACCATTAAAATCACATGCAACAAATAAACTCTGACGTTTCCATCCACAAAGCTTCATCCAAACCAATGGCTTACGTCAACTGGCATTAATATCACTGGACTTTGAAGGAAGCTGTTCAGGCATAGCCTGATGCTGGCTGGCTTACCTCTTAGGTAGTAACTTCTCAGAAGGTAAAAGATGTCTCTGCAGTGGCTTCTGAATGGTGAAGTGTATTTCATCAGGGTTAAATATTTGAGGGTATCAGCCAATAGCTTTGTTCTGTGCACACAGGCAAGCTACATGTACAGCTCAACATCCACACTAGCAGTATTTATCACTGCTCTCAACCTGCTTTCCTGCACGTCAGTGTTTCCTGCTAACTCCAGAACTTTTCCTCTACTCCAGAACTTTTCCACTCAGCCTCAGGACACTCTTATTTTCTCCATTCTTTACTTTGCCTCTGCATTTATACATAGGCAGCACTCACTACCTCCCCAAAATGGATCACACTTTCTTCCAGTTGCTCAACCAGCAGATTAAGTTCATCTGATGCTGAAGGTCTCAGTTCCTCAATTTCAAGAGCTTATCTGGCTCATCTTCCCTGGGAATTGCCTGCCCACCACAGCAGTAACCATCTTGCCTTCTCATCAAATTTATTTTGAATAACAATGAACATTATTAAGGAAAAAATATGGAGTATGTCTATTTATATGTCTATAAGCATATGAATTGAAATGACGAAACTGGACTCAGTATCAAAATAGTGGGTAAGTTTATAGATACATATATTTTTATATGCAAACATATTATAATAAGCATATAATACAGTATATAGTTATAGTTTTTAGTATACATCACATATGATATTGTATTGGAAAATGGAATGGCCAAGCTAACTGCATTTCATCCTTGACTTTTCTATTCATAATTATGAGGCAGTAGATTTTGCTATTACAATCCATGAGAAGTTTTGCATTTGTTGAAATGGGATAGAATCATATGACAACTACTGTTGAAAGGGACCCTGAAGATCATCTTAGAGTTATAACCCTCCTACCATGAGAAGGGACACCTTCCAGTAGACCAAGTAGTCAAACCACTATCCAGCCTGGCCTTGAACACCTCCAAGGATGGGCATCCACAGCTTCTCTGGTCAACCTCACCACTATGAGAGTGAAGAATTTCTTCCTAATAGCTTCTGTAAATCTAACCTCTTTCAGTTTATAGCCATTACCCCATGTTCTGTCTCTACATGACCTTGTAAAAAGTCATTCTCCAGCTTTCTTTAAGTCCCCTTTAGATACTGGAAGGCCACTATAAGGTCTTCCTGGAACTATCTTTTCTCCAAGCCCAACTGCCTCAGCCTGTTCTCAGCAGAGGTGCTCCAGCCCTCTGGTCATCTCAACGGCCCTCCACTGGAACAATTACAACAGACCCACTTGTTTCCTGTGCTGAGGGCTCCAGAGCTGGATGCAGCACACCAAGTAGGATCTCAGCAGAGCAGATTAGAGGTGCAGAATCATCTCCCTTGACCTGTTGGCCACACTGGTTTTGATGCAGCCCAGGGTGCAGCTGGCTTTCTGGGCTGTGAGCATGCGTTACTGGCTCATGTTGAGCTTCTCATCCACAGGCACTCCTTCTCAGTCCTTCTGCTCATGGCTGCCCTCAATCCATTCTCTGCCCAGCCTGTACCCTCAATCCGCATGCAGGACCTTGCAGCTGACCTTGTTGAACTTCATGAAATTTGTGTAGTGGCACTTCTCAAGTCTGTCCTGGCTGGCATACCTTTCCTCCAGCTTGTCAGCTTACACCACATAGCTTGGTGCTGCTGACAGACTTGCTGAGGGTGCACTCAAGTACAATAGCCCATTCATTCAACTGTTTATGCTCAGCTTTATCTGTGTCTGCGGTACAGACCTAATCAATGGGTTCCTTCCCTTTATGTTTCCTTAACTGAAAGACTCCAGTGGACAACTTTTTTTACATTTCAAGGTCCAGTGGCAGTTTAAAAGGACTGCTGTTTAAAAAGGTTTTATGATTTCCAAGACCAAGAAAAAAACAACCAAAAAAAGAGAAAAGAAAAAAGTAGATATTAAGAAAACCCAAGACAACTGAACAGTTTGAAAACCAATTCAGACCGACCAAATGTGACTGGTTTATTTGTATCATTTCAATACTCCCCTAAAGCAATAAACTAAAGTGACCGTGGGGCATCACTGAGTAATTTTCAGCTTTTCTTTGTAGAAAAAAGGCACTCCTCTGGTATCACACTGCAGGCTTGCTGCTCACTGGCTGGTTTTGCACTATGGAATGATGAAACCTCAGCATGGTGTTCTTCTTGCACAGTCAAAGGGGATGCAAGGGTAATTTTCTTCTGGTGATATGCTTTGCCCTGTTGCTTAACTTGCATGGATTTTCTCTTTTAAATTAACTCCACCAAATTCTTCCTTTCTTTAAAAATTAAGTCTTAAATGTGTACTTAAAGAGTATCTCTCCATTTGTTAAAAACACTGAGGAACAGCTGGAGGGTGTATTGTTGCAAGTAGGTAATTAGCCAGCTTTTTAGTACAGATACGCACGGTCGATTCTAAATTATGGCACAGAATACTACGAAGGAATAAAGGTGCATGCTCCATCCAGGCTGGATGTTGAGTTTTTTTAAGTGTAATAAGATCAATGAAACATTTTATTTTGGACCTACTCCACTGTGCTTCTAGCCAGAGGCTAAAACATCTAGCAAGAGGTTCATGGTCTAAGCATTCAGATTTAAAATAACTCAGCTCTCTTGAACTGCAGCTGGAATTCTTTTAGGGTTGACTTGAATTTTAAATTTCCTGTTCTTTGTTCTCCTCCTTTCCCTCTCTAGAGCTTGTGAAATGGGCTGCTCTGCTGTCATTGTAGGACACCAGCATAAAAGGCCAGACTACTATACGAGACAATTTGGGGACATATCACACATAATTTAAATGAATAAAGCAATGCAAGGACCATAGGTCCCACTGGACCCGAACTGAATACTGTCATTAACCCAAATGTCAGTGGCAGCACCTCATTTTTATTAGAAAACACACTTTACCATTTCACCTGGTGTAAATATATATTCATCTTCTTGATATTATTACAGTAAGGTCTGATTTGCATAGACACAGCTGGAATTACGGTTTAATTTAAATTGTAGTGTCCAACTGGATGTGGCCCTCAGCAATCTGTTCTAGCTGCTTTTGCTTTGACCTGGAGGTTAGACCGCATGACCTACAAGCGATACCTTGCAAGATAAGAATCTTGGGAAAAAAAAAGTCTATTTTCTTAAGACAAAATTGGCAGGTGTTGAATGGAAGTTTCTCCTGGATCTGCAAATTTCAATGCTAGTATCAAAGTCATGGTTGAGACAAATGTCCTTTAATAACAACTCAACATTGTTGTCTGGAAGAGGAACTCATGTCTGAAAAGGCATAAAAAGTAATTATCTTCTGATCACTCCTGTTTCTTTTTTTTTTCTTTCTTTTTAACAACTCATCAAGATACTGCATATACCCCCACTCCCATGGAGAAACAAAGTCTGTCCTTGTTCATTTAATTAAATGTCATTTTAAATGAAGCAAACAGTGAGAAAGCTCAGAGAGACTGGGGACCCTTGTCTGGTAAGTAAACTTGTATTTTAAAATTATTGTTTGAGAACATATGGGCAGTCTACCTTACAAGGGCTAGAAAATATGCCTGGACATGCTGAGAAACATGGGTAAGCATATTTAATAGTGACAGGTCTTAAGTGACTTTTTCTCTTCCATTCAGAGTGCTTTCCTCCCACTTGCCTTTCCTTTCTGCCCTTCTCCAGCACCCAACAGCAACAGTGATGTTCTAAAATGTACAGCACTGCTCCCCCACTCCCAGGGGCCCTGTGAAGATGTCAGTGAAGTTGATAATACACCTTCTCCTCCAATAAAGTTTGGGAACATCTGCTGCAAGCCCATATGCCACCCTGGAACCTATTCTAAAACCACTGTCTTGAGCTTTTTTTTTTTTTGATTTAGAAGTCCTGAGCTGTTTCTGTGATGGGAAGTAAAACAACTAATAGAGAGATAGATGTGGATGTCTCTGCTATAAATGACATAAGACACTGATAGCTGTACACTGATACGGGTTTTAAAAGGCACCATAAAAATAGAAGTGGCTACACTAATAACTCTGAAGAGTGAAGATAGGTGAGACATACCTTGAAGAGAAGTTGTTCCTTTTGATAGAGGCATGAACATGTCTCCAGAGACCACAGGGTCACCACGATGCAATATGTGGTGTGTCCAGCCCTGATGCTTATTATCTGAAATGACTGTTGTGGATCAATACTTTTTGCAGTTCCTGATTATAAGTCTTATTTCATTTTAGAAGTTCTCAGTTCTCAATACCAGCTGAAAGTAGGAAGACAAATAGTCCTCGGTCAAACCACTATTTCTTGATATGCATCTACCACCAAGGCATTTAACGCCACCCAATGTGTTGAACGTCATTCACAGAATAGGCAGAAGATCAAGATTAAGATTAAAACTGAACTGCTCACAGGGGGAAAAAGACTCTGGTTGTTCATCATGATTTATGGCTGCTGAGATGAATTTACTTAAGATCCGTAAACCTAAGTAAGATGAACGTCATCCCCCCGATCCCCCTGCCTCAAGCAGAAAACAGATCATTTCAATCTGCAGGCTTAAACCCTTGGGAGTTCCTTTGAATAAATTGGGATTAAAGCCTTGAGACAGGTTTTCCCTGGTTCTGCTGTCACAGCTCATGCCGCTGCACTTGTGCTGCTGCTCCTGCTAACACAACACCACTCCTGTTAGTCCATAGGTGCCGGAGTGACGCTGAGAGGTGGGAGCAAGGAAACCCTGGTTTACTAAATCTGCCTTCACTGAGGGGAGGGAGTACATGGGGTAATCAAATCCTCTGTGGCCTGCAAGGAGGTGGACACGAGAGGCTGCAAAAGTGCAGCGATTTGTTCACTGAACCCACATGGATTATTTCCAGTCACACCACGGTGCGCTTGCATAATTTGTGATTAAGCATAAGCTGACAGTGATTTTTATTGTATTTTTGAAAGGCAGAAAATGTCTTCACAGTAGGACCAACGCAATAGGATTGTTGATGCAGACATGCTGCCTGTGATATAAAGTAATCAGTAAAGTATAAATATGGATGATTTAAGGTACCACTCGTGTATATAAATGGAGAAAAGCTGCAGAGAATGACACAAAGAAGAGCATTTGTGCCCATAGTGAAGTCAATGGAAGGTTTAATGCTGTTTTCAGTGTGAGAAGAAATCACCAGACCCTTTCAAAAAAAAAAAAAAAAAAAAAAANTTTGTCCTTTTTATCTGGATTTTCACAGCCTTGGTTTTCCATTTTTAAATATTTTAAATGGTATTAAACTAGGAAAGGGGAGATTTAGATTGGATATTAGGAAGAAATTCTTTCCTGTGAGCGTGGTGAGGCACTGGAACAGGTTGCCCAGAGAAGCTGTGGATGCCCCATTCCTGGGAGCATTCAAGGCCGGTCTGGATGGGGCTTTGAGCAACCTGGTCTGGTGGGAGGTGTCCCTGCCCATGGCAGGGGGGTGGAACTCGCTGGTCTTTAAGGTCCCTTCCAACTCAAAACATTCCATGATTCTATGATTCCTCTTCTATAGTCCAGCTCTTGACTGAATACAGAGGCATGTGTAAGAGAATTAATTTAGTACAGAAATAAGGAGTAGAAAATTATAACTTGGGTACATGTTATGGAGCATTCCCTTCAGAGCACAATAGGCAGCAGTGACAAAGCTGCCTTTTCCTAGGCATTGCTATTTCTAATACCTGGTGCACAAGACAGCACTGCGAGTGCATTAGATAAAGTGACCCATAGAATAATACTGATTCGTGATTTAAAATCTGTTAGAGGACATAGGAGGTCCAAGGGATAGCAAAGACCCCAGAGGAGCACAGCCAGGTTTTGAAGCAGGATCTTGAAGAAGTCAGTGCTTTTATAAATTTTACTTGGAAGATCTTATGCAAAGTAAAGGGATAAGCATAAAGAAGACATCATTTTTATTCTATTTTTTGAAAGGGTTTAATGTGCAGGAAAAGAAATGTCCCTCTCTAGATTAAGACATTTCCAACAGTAGAATTTGTTCCATGTCCCTAAGGGTGCCGTTCTGTGAGCTGTTAAATCTTGTTAATTTTTCATGATGTTCAGCCAAACCATGCCTTTACCTAATTCCCTCTTAATTTCTCAACAAAAGTTTGGTATCACATGGAAAACCTTGAAACCTCTGATGTTTGTAATTGTAATAATTACTTCTATTCTCCACACTCAGCTAGACTACCGCTCCCCCTGTGCGCTAATGGCCTTTTAACAGGCAAATGGGAACTTGGGAAAGGGAATTTGAGGTATGTGCACTTGACAGAGTGGGTGGATTTTAGCTGAGGGTGCTGACCCATTTCATTATCAGGACAACACCATACATTAAGTAACCACAGGCTACTAACGCAGAACAGAATTGTTCATAAAGGGTAAAATTAAGCTTGGAAAAAGGAATCTGTTATTTTGAAATCTCAGCTTTTCAATTCCTTTCTCTTTACCTTGATTGTTTTGATTTAATTATGTTTCCTTTAGTGATGAAACAGAGCTGTGAAATAAAAATATTGTTCAACGGTACAAAAGGTACACTCAATCTTTCAAATAAAGTTCAAGCTCCCTGTCAGGTCTCTGAGTGGTTTTATCCTGTGCTGCTAATTCTAGTGTTCCTGTTCCCACCCACTGCTTTCTTGCTGTGCACTGCTCTCTTTTGACTTGACAACTTCCTCTTTGTTTACCTCACATATTTCATGATGCCCTTTCTGCTTCCGATTCTAGTTTTGCTTAAGCTCTAAGTGATCTCTTCCAGACTAATCCAGTCTTCCACTTTGTCTCTGTGCTGTGTATATTCACTATGAAACATGGACAAGGCTGCACTTCTGGCACTTAGGCTAGGATGAATACAATGGTCTGTGTATAGAATAGACACAATATTAAATTTTAGTAATATACAATATTAAACTCAGCCACAGACAAAGTAAATAACTGTCTGAAAAGATTTCTGGTCTGTGCCGAGTCACTAACTATATTTTCTAAAGAATTTTAGGAGACTTAGCTGGCGAGGGCCAAATCCATGCAAAGAACATTCAGGCTATTTAACTACACAGGTGCTAAAGAACTAATCCTCAGCTGAATTCCTTTTCCCATTTTAATTTACTTGTATAGGTGCAATCTAAGCTCCTCATCAAGGTTTCAAAGATACTACTTTTCTTAAATTTAGTTAACGAGATAGTTCAAAATTATTTAGGCTGTTGGATTGGTTTAAAAAAAAAACAACCAACCAAACAAACAAAAAAAAAAACAACCAAAAAACCCCACACAACAAAGCCAAAAACAAATCAACAAAAAAAGTTTTAATTAGTTTTCTAGGGTCTTCTCTATTCCATGAACAGTGTGTTATATTCTTTAGGCTGAGAGTGGTTTAAAGGTGTTAAACTTCCAACGAACACCAAA
This sequence comes from Pedionomus torquatus, assembly GCA_013398155.1. Lineage (NCBI taxonomy): Eukaryota > Metazoa > Chordata > Aves > Charadriiformes > Pedionomidae > Pedionomus > Pedionomus torquatus. Next base: position 345,438 of record VZRU01016224.1, read on the forward strand.
AAATTAAGGATATGGGCCTTAAACTTCTAATTCTGGAAGCCAAAATATGAGATAAAAGGTCTCAAATTTATTTCTTTTGTTTTGAGATTTTAAGTGAAGTAATTTTGTGCTATTTTAGATTAAATAAGATGACAAAGAATTCAGTATGCTATAATAACCAACTCTGAGGTGCTTGGAGTCTCATCTAGGAGAGCTAGGATCCCTTTACAGTGCATCTACAGAGCTAGAAATTCCAAATTCAGTCACATAGCTCATAGTGTGCTGGTTGTTAAGGCTTCTATCCTCAGATAATAAATATCCAGGCACAGACGTAGTTTATCACAGTTTTCCAAGGAAATGGATTTTCCCAGATAGTTCCCAGGATCCACCTTTTCTACCTTTTTAAAGAAATGAATTCAATGCATTTTTTTTTCCAGTGACAGGACTTCACCTGATTGCCATGATTTTTCAAATATCATGGAGAATGGCTTGGCAACTACATCAGCCAGTTCCCTCAGGTCTCATAGACTTATGAATGCTCTTGCCCTTGGGAAGTCAGTTTTTGTGTCTTTCCTCCTTGGAAGATGATATATGTATTTTAGCTAAAGCCATAGTTGAATTATGTCTCTGAACCATTCCAAAGAAGAAATCATCTCCATTGTTTCATCCTTCTCTTCCTCTAAATTCATGTAAATAAGAAAAATATAATGAAAATAAAAAATCTGTTGCTCTCCTACATCCATAAAAATCTCAGCTTTGGCAGTTTGTGTTGGAAATCAGAGATTCTAACCGGCTAAACCCATCAAGGGACTCAGGAAGAAATCTAACTTGTATGAATTATTGTATCAATTGGGGGTTGGAAATGAGATTTCTGAGCTCTACCATTTTTTCAAGTCCAGACAGTTTTGGAGAAAATTTTAAGATACACACATCTTTATGTCAAAAAAATAACTGAGGGTTTCATGCAGACTTGGACAATTTTTAAGCATTTTTTAAGATTTCTTTGAGCACAGCTGTAGTGAAAGGCAGTGTAGAGTTTCTTGGCATAACAGAGATGCTATTTGATTAAGCCACAGGATATAATGCAATGTCCTGCTGATGTCATTTGGGGTGAAAATAGAGAGAACAGTGGTGGAAACTCAAGCACTTCTATTAAATAATCTCAAAAGCTATTCCTATATGAAAACAAAAGTGATCCTTAGTCAAGAACTTCCATGACTCTTCATTTTTCTCCAGCATGAAGAGAAGCAAAATCTCAGAAGACAACCTGATGACCAGTCAGCCAGTAAAGCAACTTATTCACCCTAGAAAATCAGTAGATGAAACAGATTGCTATTGAAATTTGAAGGTCTGAGAATATTTGAGCTGCAGAGGCATAGGGGATTTTACTACATACCTCCCTATAGCACTTACCAGGATGGGAGAACAACTGATTTCTATGTCAAGATGCTTTCTATGCTGAGAGAGTACATGCTGAAAAATCATCTTTCTTTTGTTGTTGTTTTTTTTTTTTTTTTTTTTTTTTTTTTTTTTTTTTTTTTCTTATTTTATTTTGTTAAGCAACAAAACATGCCTCTAAAAAAACTGTAGGATTAAATCTTCTGTTCATTTTTATTTCTCCTCACTTAACACTAACCTTCCCTTTCCTTACTCTTAACAAAACTTTTTACTACCCTCAAAGTACCACGAGCACTATAAAAATATTTAGGTACTGAAAACAGGTTCCTCCCCTTCTTTCACATCCTCCAGACTCTTGCACATCAGTTGGAAGGAAGCAGAGCAAGATATATTGTAATTCCTGCCGGCTATCACAATGCCCTATTAGATGCTGAACGGCAGCATCAGAAAAGTAATGATGCACATCGTATACGATAATAGCGGAAGAGAAGCTGCACAGAGCAGTTTGGAGTGGACCCGTGCAGGACTGAACTTGCCCCTTTCAAAACTGTAGAAGCTCTGGTGCTGATCGCAAACTTCCAGCCGCCTTGCAAACTGCTGTTCATTTTCAGCAATATGTCATCATTAACAGTATGTCTGCTTGCTTTTTTAAGCAATATGCCATCATTAATTCTGAGCTGCTGCATTCCTCAAGACGTTCAGCTCAAATCCAGGCTTAATGAGGTTGAGACACATAAAGTTAGATAATTGCGTATGAGGAAAATGAAAATGGGGAAAAAAAATAGAAAAGAAAATTTAAAAAGTGTGGAACCGCACAGTTTTGTTAATATGTTTAAGCAATACATTGAGTCTAAAAACATTCCAATGCCTCTCCAATTTGCCTTATCGTTAGTCCACCCAGGACTGAACTTGAATGTTTCCCTCTTATTTTGATGGGGTTTGTTTTGTTTGATGAAGCAGACAATGAAATATATTCTGTCTCCCAATGGAATCTGATTTCCCCCCCTACAACAAGTGATTTGTAAGGGACAGGTTGACTTTGTTGGTTAAACAGTTAAATGGTTAACATGAATGTTCCACAAGTGGCAGTAAAAGGAAAACAGTGGTATTTAAAACTATTTTAAACATTCTATATGTCTGGCACTGGGAAATCCTTATTTAGACTGAAGCATCTGCTGGATCCGTAGATGTACAAATAATTCTTTAAGCTCTTTTTAAGCAGGATTATTCCTGCATATTTTTATATCATCTGATGTGCTTTGAACATTAGTGGTTAACTAATAGCAATAAAAATATTTATCCATCACATGAAAAAACTAGTAGCAGGGAGTTTAATTTTTTTTTTTTTTTGAGAAAGAGGAAAAAGATGAAATGATAGCATAAAAAAAAAAAAATGTCATGCCAGTGAAAGGAACTGAGACAGTTCAAATCACTACAACACTCATCTCTGGGCTCACTTTATTTGGCTCATTGTTTTCAGGCCTTCAGCACTGCCTCTGTTAAAAGAATCTTAAACTGGTAAAAGAATCTTAAACTTGCTGTTCTTTGTTGTAGGCCAGGTTGATGAGGAAAGGAAATAACCCTCTGTCGTCTTTAAAAGCAAGGGTGGCAGCATCCCTCACTATGCCACTAGGTGACAGTAAACAAGATTTAGTGGTGGTGCATTGCAACTCATTCTGTCCTTCCACTTCTTGTCAACCCGAAGCAGAGGGAAACAGCAGCTTGACAGGGGCTGTTTCCTTTCCTACTTTTCCTAAATTCAACATATTTATTTACTGCAGGACTGTAGAGTTTGGTAATGATAAGACAGGATGTAGACATGCAAAATAACTGACTATTAAAATTAAGTGTGATTCTAAACAAATATCTTGCTCTAAATACACTAATAAATATTCTGTATTTAATCAAATCTATCAAATAAGAAACCAATTTATCCTTGATAGAAGATGCTGCTGGTAAGGACTCCATAGCAATGTGACAGTCCTACATCACTTTTTGATAAAGCTGATTTTGCCATTCATGCAGAGATATGTCTTGGGGCCCAGAGAACAGCTGTATTCCTGTTTCTCTTGTTCAGTTAAGGTACTCCTTAAAATGGGTTGTATAATGAAAAATTACCTTTGTTGGGAGTGTATAAATAGGCAGTTCATTATTTGTTGTGTAGGAACTACCAGCCTACGGTTCCCATTTGAGTAACGTCACATCATGTGTGGGGCAAACCAGGCTGCAAAAGTGTCCTATGTAATCTGCGGATGATACAGAGAAACTATGGTGCACAAACCCTCAATTTTAGCACTTTATTTGAATTCTAAAATGTAAGAAGCATTACATAGTCCTTCCTTTTTAAGTCTGGAGGAATCCCTGCATGATTATTTTGCTGTTATTTCCTGACATAACTTCTCACTCATTCCTCCTGTGGAAACATGTCAGTGTCACTCACTTTAATCTTGACAGAATTTATTCCATCCTTTTTTTCATTACAGCACTTCTACTGATGAAATTAAGTTATATGAAATTCTGGAAAATAATAAGATGGAAACTATAATCCCGGTAAGAGTCATCCACAATATGAACACAGTGGAAAGAGGAAGGGAAATCCCTGTAACCACTGCAGCATCATTTGACTTGAATTTTCTGCACCCCACTGGGCACAGGGTGTATGCATCAAATTTTTCTTCTTCTTCAGACCAGGGGAAATGGTCTGAAGTTGTGGCTGGGGAGGTTCAAATTAGGTGTTAGGAAGAATTACTTGACTGAAAAAGTGGTCAGGCACTGGAACAGCCTGCCCAAGGAGGTGGTGGAGTCACCATCCCTGGAGGTAAATAAGAAACATGTAAATGTGGCACTTCGGGGCATGCTCTAGTGGACAAGATTGTAGGGAGGTTTTGTGTGTGTATGGTTGGACTGGGTCATCTCAGAGATCCTTTCCAACCATGATGATTCTGTGAGACACTGATGCTTAGGGTATAAAGCCCTTTGCACTTTAAGATTATTGCCTGAACGCACTTTTTATGTCACAAATTTTGTTTGCTTTTGGGCTTTTATCATTTCAGAAGTATAATCTCCAACCAGAAGGGCACTTTTCTTCAGCAAACCCACATCTTGCAATCACTGGGTGCTCTTCTTGGGTGCTCAGTTGCCCTCGTTGGTTCTATTTTACCTCACATCAGGACATCAGTAGAACTTGATAAAGCTCTTGGAGGATTGTAACGAAAATGAAAAAAAGTTTTCCACTTAGAAACAAGAGGTATTGTTTCTGTTCTTCAAGTTGCTGTATTTGCTGTAAAGTTGGCTGTGCCTTTATTGACTTAATAACAAATACATTATTTGAGAGCTCCATGATGTTGTTCATTTTGGCAAAATTTAACATTTAACAAAAGTAAAATTTAAGTTAGTTCAAAATTTCTGGAGTGAATATTTGTCTTGACTTTAGAGTTGCTTTCTATTAAGCTGAAGCTGAATCTCCATTCCAACCATTCAGTGTCTGCTCATCTTTAATGAATGATAAAGACAGTCTTGACTGTAGAATAAGTCTATAATGAAAAATATATTTAAAACCTGAGCTATACTTGCAACATTTGGAAGAAGTTTTGGGTTGCCTAAGTCGAGAAAGTTTTACATTATATATCTGCTATAAAAACTTATGATACTTGCCTCAAAGGATGAGAATTTGACTTGCAAAAAGGATGCATGGGGATGCAAAAAAAGGTATAACAAAGCAGATGCCAAGGTTTTCTTGCATGTAACCTACAACACCTGCAGAAAGTGACCTTATGTAGTTTAGATTTTGCCTATATAAAAAATGTAAATCAGGCTCAGCAGAGATTTTGAAAGAACTGAAGAGCAAAGATTATCCAGCACAGAGGAAGAGAAGCTCACTGAGTCCTCATTATAAGTTAATTTGTCTATTAAAAAAAAGGTATATAGAATGTTCCATACACTTTTTCTGAGTCCTAAGATAGGTCATTGTTGCTTCAAAGGGTGATGTCCTATGGAAATATGAAGTAGAATTTTTTTTCTGCCGTAATCATTATTTTCAATTTCTCACTTCTCCTAATTATAAAGTATGCCATTAATTTATATGACAGCAAATTTCTACCCCATGCACGCTTCTCAATATTAATGTGAAAAGTGAAAAATTAGTGAAGTTGTGGCAGATTTTTACACAGTGGTTGGTGGAAGGGACACTTGGAAATATATTGAACATTTGTGATTGGTTTAACAGAGACACGATTTTTTAAATAAAAACTATTTTTTCATAATTTGACCTAGTATTATTACTGACTGCAGGAGCAAACAGAGATCAAGCCATAGTTCTTCATTCAAACTGTATGAAGTATGTCTAAAGTCATGTGATAAGTAAGTAAAAAATCTCTTTATCCCAGCATGAAAATTAGGAAAAGAAGTGATTTTTCTTCATCAGAGGTGTACAATTTTAACTCCTGTAAATATTTTGTAAGTCGGTATGTTTTTCAATCCTCACTGGATTTTTTTAGAGCTCTGGAATAAATGAAACCATTTTGTAAAACGTATGATATATCAGCTGCTACTTAGGACCCTCTGAAGCTGTCAGTGTTGTGGATGATGACTTAAGCAAAAACAGTACTGTATACCCTGCAAGAAATAGGTCTTCTATTCAAAAGCGGGACAAGTTCCATATGCTCAGGCCTGACCTTCAGCATGTTGTAATGGAGAGATGTGTCATGGTTCACTCTTGGCATCAAAAATCCAAAATTCTTTAAAATTTGTCTAAATCTCTTCTAATTATAGTTATGTACAGTGTAGGTGCCTACATCTGAACTAGCTATCTAGATTCCCTCCCTGACAGGTCGTGGGGAAGACAGCACTTACGCAAGCTGATCCATCTCATACAGAGATAGACATCTTTGACAGATTGAGTGAAGCACCCTCCATAGTTGCATATGTCTCTTCATGGACCAAGGAATCTAGGGAGTCTTGACAACTTGTTCAGGTGTAAAAGCCTATGCAGAATCCACCTATAGGAAAGGAAAGATGAATTCTACCACAACAGTGGTAGACTGTTTCCTATTCCATATGAAGCTGTAGTTCATTTAAAGAGATGGTGTGAAAACTTTGGCCCAATATGGAGAATGTAAATATTCAACAAAAGCCTTCCATAGAATAAATATTCTATTGTTTCTGGTACTTTTTCCTTCCAAAATGTCTGAAAAGGTAGTCCATACATCATTATGGAGATTAATATTAGTCTGAAAGGCTTAATTGTATTTTTTTTTTCAGCAGCTTGCAAAATGATGCATAAAAATAATGAACTAAGCCCAGAAATTAATGTAAAATATTATTCTAAAATTAACATACGCACATTAATTTTTATTATTATTGCAACTTATATGTCTATGGTTATTTCAAGATGAAGGTCTAAGAAGCATGTTGGGACCTCTTGTTTCTCTAATCTAAAAATCTACAGGAAAGAAGAGAGGACAGTTGCATTTCATTTTACTTTACATATGCTTAGATGCTTGGGGGTTGGACTAGGTGATTGGGTCTTGCACTAGATGACATTTAAAGGTCCCTTCTAACCTGAACCATTCTATTATTTAAGATGAGTGTATTTTAGAGCACTACCAACACCCTACTTCCTTCTTTTCTGTTGTCATTCCCCTTTTTTAATTGCTTGCTATTGTAACAACAGGTACTGCATTTTCACACTGTAATTCTCAAAGGATATTATTTGTCAGAAGCTGAGAATTTCTGGGTGAAATTGTTATAAGAATTACTTTGGAAGAAATCCCAATAAATACTCATATTTTTCTTTTGTCTGAAAATTTTACATGTGTCATAACAATGGATCCCTTCAGAGTGGTGTGCTCTGAAGAATGACACTTTTTTTCATCTATCACCCTTTCCAAGATTTTTCTTCCCTTTTCTACTTATCTATCTTTTTATTCCCCTGCTTGCCCCAAATATCTGCTAATAGATTTTTAGCCTTATTCCTCCAGTTCCTCATTTCTGTTTCTCACTTTTTAAAGCTGAGCAATAGTACCATTTCAAGATCGATGTGATTTTATGCTAGACAAATATTTCTCTTGCTTTATTCCTTTCCCACCCACCATGGCAATATCTTCCAGGGCTTGAATGTGCCTCTTTGGTCTCTGCTTGGTTTGACAGCGTGACTATTTGGAGTGGGGGATGTCTCTGTTGTCACTTTTAAGGGTTCTTTTCAATACCTGTGAACAGGCTTGCCTGAGAGATTTATCATTAGCATCCAGAAACCCACCAACACTAATTTTCTATTTGCTTTCCCTTCCTCTCAACAGCATTGTAAGCTTCCCAATAAGCATAAAAAGTAGAAATAATGCAAAAATAAGGAATTTTAGCATTTCTAGGAAGAACCTTTGCATACCCTCTAATTGCCAGGGGAAAGGGACAGTTCCTAAAGGCCCACCCTAAGTATTATCTTCCTGGAAATCTTTCAAGTAAGGAGTCAGCAAATAAGAGTATGTAAAAGGGGCATTTTGACCTTGCATTTTATTGATGTGAAGACTGAGCTAAAAAATATAAGCATAAACTTAACCTGAAGAAGTTGTCATCTGGGATATGCAGTCCTTAATGTGTTGCATTTTGAAGGCAAAATATCTATCACTGAAGCGACTCACAACACAATTCCTTTAGCTTGATCTACAGTTTTTAGATCTGTACATGTCTCCGGTGTTTATCTTCAGGACTGATGCTTTTAAACACTTTATTTCTTATTTCCACAATGTCTTTTTAGAGGCCCATTAAAGAGATCGGCTTTTCCTCCAAGCAAATTACAAAGAGCTGGGAATAAACATACAGAAATGAAATAAGGGCATTAAATGAGAGAAGAAACCAAGGTTTATTTAACATGCAAAGGGTAAAACCAGCTTTTGTTTGAGGCATTTTTTCTGTGTATGGTTGCAAAGTAGCAATGTCAGTGTCAAAAAGAGTGATCACTAATCTGAGTCTTTTTGGTTTTCCCCCACAGAAATCTAGTTACAGTATTTTTCTTTATTCTCTTGGGTTGTTCAAATTAGGGTAAGTCATCCATAAAGTCTCATGTATAATTCATGCAAAGACTTAGTGCACTGTGTATTTGCCCTGCTTCAGTAAAATCATATTATTATAATTTGACTTTCAATATAGAGTGCTTATTTATTTAAAATTTTAAATAAATTCATAATTATGTCTAGTATTCACAATAGTGAATATCAATAGTAGAGTTGGACAAAAACAATTAGATTAGGATGCTTTTTTTATAGATGATTTTTTTCACTCCCCCATGCCTTAATTAAAGTGAAAGAGCATATCAGGAAAAGTGCATAAATCTGGTTTTAAAGTTTTAAAGATAAAATTTAATCGAATTATAATGAAAGGAAAAGTTGCTAGATACTAATGGAAATTTCTGGAAATATGGTGTATTTTTGTGATCTCACTTACATTCTAGATAAATAGATAAATAATAGGTCTACTGAAAACATTGCAATTATACCGTTATGAATACAGTAAGAGTCTGAGATAAAAAAAAATCAACTGAAACTATACAAGCTGTAGAGAAGGACCTACAGTAATGACAGAAATCAGAATCATTAAGATTATTACTATTTTTCCTTCTTCTAATATTAATTATGAACCAGTTCATATCATGGCTGAAGAGATAGCTGTAATTATCTCTCCCATAAGGATAACAGAATATCATAACAGGAATTTATTATTTGAGTTTCTTTTTACATGAAAGGTGATATTCATAGAATCATAGAAAGGTTAGAGTTGGAAAGGACCTTAAAGATCATCGAGTTCCAAACCCCCTGCCATGGGCAGGGACACCTCTCACCACACCAGATTGCTCAAAGCCCCATCCAGCCTCGCCTTGAACACTTCCAGGGATGGGGCAGCCACAACTTCCCTGGGCAGCCTGTTCCAGTGCCTCACCACCCTCACAGGAAAGAATTTCTTCCTAATATCCAATCTGAATCTCCCGTCTTCCAGTTTAAAACCATTATCCCTTGTCCTATCACTACGCTTCCTGACAAGGAGTCCCTCTCCAGCTCTCCCGTAGGCTCCCTTCAGATCCTGGAAGGCTGCTCTAAGGTCTCCCTGGAGCCTTCTCTTCTCCAGGCTGAACAGCCCCAGCTCCCTCAGCCTGTGCTGATAGGAGAGGTGTGGCCTTTAATGCAGCCATCCAGCCAGTTCCTTAACCACCAAGTGATCCATCCATCCAATTCATGACTTTGCAATTTGGAGACTAGGATGTCATGAGGGACAGTGTCAAATGCTTAAGTCCAAGTAGATGATGTCCATTGCTCTGCCTTTGTCAACCAAATTTGTGGCAGTATCATAGGAGGCCATCAAATTTCTCAGGCAGGATTTGCCCTTGGTGAAGCCATATTGGCTGTCTCAAATCACCTCCTTATTTTCCACGTGCAGTAGCAGAGATTCCAGGAGGTGAATGATCTCAATGATCTTGCAAGCACAGAGGTGAGACTGACTGGCCTGTAGTTTCCTGGGTCCTCTTTTTTCCCTTTTTTGAATATCAGGGTTATGTTGCCCTTTTAATATGAATAATGAATAATATTCAGGCTAATCAAATACATGCCAGGAAGTTTCCAAGTTTTGTCAAAACAGAAAGCATTGTCTTGTCAGATTTCAAAGCTCAGAACAACTTTCTAATAGTAGCCAGATGAATTTCTAAGTATTCAGAGCATCCTCTTCCTTCTGAGAGTATTCAAACCTTTGATAAAGAATATCTTAATCAACACATTCAAGGCTATCCTAAGGGATTCTATCCTGCGTTCAAATTAATGATTGCTTACTTAACATTAATCAGCTGTTGGCTAAAATATATTAGCAATGCTTGAAAATAGACCCAGCAAGCTCTGCGTGACTAGCAGCTTGACCACCAGGTTGTTAACTGATGTCTATGGGTAAGGCTTTGCAGTGAATGCAGAAGGTATGGAAGAATGCCAACCAAAGCAGAGTAACTTGTAGGAAAAAGAGACTTATTCTGTGTCTTCTTCAACGAAATAGCCCATAGCTTGGTGGTGATGGCATTTCCTCGTGTAGATGATGGCTTCATATCTGAGTTTTCCATGCCACCTGGAAAGACAATGAAAGGGAGATTACCTATGCCCAGGACAACTAGTTTTCAGAATGCAGCTACTGAGTAAGAGGAACAATTATTCCTGTCTGCCAGCATCTAAGAAGAAGTAGGTAATGCTCCATTTATCACAGAGACAAAATCCATACATTCCAATTCAACCAAGAACGTTAAATGAAATAGGTATGTTCTGGGACATGGTGCTGCTGATTAATAAGATGGCAGACCATGGAATGGTCTAGAGTAAGACCTGTATAGATCAGCGTCTCAGCTTCTGAGGGTGGAATGCAGTATAGAGCTAGAGATTGAATATGAGGGAAAAAAGGGAAAAAAAATGAAGGATGCTCATCTCCAGATGTCTGGCATTTTTTAACAGAGAGTGCTCTAGAGCCAAAGCACGTGTTCATTGTTTTGTGCTTAATGCCTCTTCATGGACTTTTCCTTCATGAGAGTGGTTAATCACTTCTTGAATTTAATTATATATTTGGCCTCTGCAGAATCTTAAAATGACTTCTGCAGTTTAATTATTTTCTCTTTGAAAAAGATTTCCTGTCATGTTCACAATTCAGCTTGGTACTCTTATAGTCACACTATACTGTATATACTTTTTCATAACATCATTGACTGTTTTCATTTGCCTCTTCCAAACTATCCATATAACTCTTTGAATGGTAGCTATTCTATATATCCAAGGATATTGCTTTATTTTATTCTCTCCCTGTAACTTTTCTGTCGATATTTTTCTCTTCTGAGATATGAAACTATAAGCATTATGTTATATGAATGCAATGTATTATTATTATTATTATTGACAATAAAAAAGATTTCTTCTGTATTACTTTTTAAAAAGGTCTGGCATCATGTTTGAGAGTTTTTACCAACATTGGCAAGGCTGGAATGCTTAAAGTCTCCAGGAAATCTAAGTTGTTATTCCAGTACTTACTTTTTTTAATTTAACAATTCATTCACACCTGAATGATCTAGCACCTTCTACTTTTCTGGGTCTTCCTCATTAGCTAAAACAGGGAAGACTTGTATCCTTAAAGAAAAATGCCCATGTCTTCTGAGATATAAAATGCAAACCCACACTCTAAGGATCATTTAAGTTTGAAAAGCCTATACCGAGAAAAAAAAACACCAACCTGTTATATGAATAATAAAGGGTGTCCGAAATTACTTGAAATAGAATTTCACTCCTGTTAAAACTCAAGAAAGCCAAAGAAGTATCTCAGAAAATGGTCTGAATAAAAGAGTAACTGAAAAATCCACATTTTAAAGCTTCACTGAGAACATTTCACCACAAAGACAAAGACAGTGTAAGTACCAAGCTAAGAATTACAGTGCTACAGCATTTGTCAGTGCAGATCACCCCCCAGGAATGAGAAGTATTAACAAAGCAGCCTATGTCAGTTTTGAGCTAATGAAAGGCTGACAATGAGAGGATTATAAAACTGAGGATCTTGCTCTCTGCCCTCTTCCTCAGTATTCCAGAGCAAAGAAGTTGAAGTAGCAGGTCCCAATTCATATGGAAAGCTCACAAGAACTTCAATATATCTTGTTTAGATTTCAATATAAAGCTCTGGCAAGGGGTTTTGTTAACACTTTCTTGCCATGATTATACTGGTATGTTGAAATATCATTGCAAATTCAAGTAAGAGTTTTCCCCAGTAATGAGCAAATAGTTTACACTCTGGGAGAATGGATAGAACCTAACATTGGTCTAAACAGAAAAATAATGGTATTGATTTTCATTAATTTGCTTGCTGTAAGATTTTTTATTTTTCTCTTCTGTGATTTAGATTGGTTATTTTACAAAAACTTGTCAAGATTATTCATATTTACCCCTTTATGAAATCACTAGTGTTATTCATGGAGCACCAGATTAGACTAGCCTTAAATAAAATTAATTACCACCTACAATTTTTTTTTTTCAATTATCTGTGACACACTAAATTACAAACCATGACAAAATGTGGAAATAAGGTACATGTCTCACTCTAGCACATTTCGCCTCTCAGGGGAGAAGTCTTCACTGAAATTTCTCCTGAGAGACATGCAAAGCAGGTTTTTAAAGTGAGTCTGTGAAAAGCCTGTTATTAGATTATTGTTCTTTTTTTTTTCCCATTTTTTTCCTTCAGTTACAGGTAAAAATATTTAAATAAAAACCTCAGGTTTTTAATTATGTTCCCTACTCCATGGCAGAAAAAAATTATGATTAAAATATTGATGTCTATAACTTAACTAGCATTAAGAAATGCAGTTATTGAGATATTTTTTGTTCCTGTTCTCTGAGAACTGGACAACAGGGAGGATTCTGGGACTTAAAAGGCGTTTCACTTCTCCAATATGACTTATGAAAAGAACGTGTTCGGCAAACTGCAACTCCAGACAGAAGTTTGGGATTCACTGTAAAAAACCATGTTCCTCTTGTGCTGAGTTAGCAATTCTTTAAGACAAACCCTTCTGCCTTCCATACAGGTTTTCTGCCCTTGAAAGCATACGGAATGCCTTCAGTAAGTCAGAATTACCTGAAAATTATATTTCACAAGCAGGCAATCATCGGAGATAAATCTCCTAATTGAATTCTATCACAGTGTAAGTCAAATACAAGTTGCAAAGGTTGCCTAAAACAATTTCTCCATGGAAATTAAGGAGCTTTCCTGCTTTTTCTAAAGACTTTTACTGTGCCAATTCTTTTGCATACATAATTTCCTAACTCTCTCCAGCAATGGCACAGACGACAGATCCCTGCAAGCTGCCTGTGAATCAGACAGAAGGCCTGCAGGAGCGTAAAGAGGGAGTAACTTGCCTCGTGTACATATGGCTGGCTCCCCACCATCTCCATATTCCTACTGCAGGTGAAACAGGGCATTCAAAACTACAAAGTTATTCAGAAAAGGCTTTGTTACTCTGCCTTTTTTTTCTTTTAAATTATTATTATTCCCTTACATTCAATACTTCTTGCAAGCCCTCATTGCTTATCCCATTCACACATGGAGAATCACCTTGAGGATGCTCTTAATACTCAGAGTTAAGTCTGCAGATTGTCAGCAAATTTGCAAACTTGCCAGTCCTTCCATTTCTAAGGACTGCGGAGCCTTGCTCCTGCCTCATCCCGATAATGATCCTTTACACTCATCAAATCTGTAGCTGAATTACTTGACTTGTAACAGAACAAATATCAGTCCGGGAAATCATGTGAAATGATTTTTCAGAACAAAAGGAGTAAGATTTATATTTCCTACATTCAGACATCTACCTGACATCTGTATGGGAGGTAGTTAGCTCGATCCTTTATCGCAGTCAGTAGAAAAACAGGCATTTGCAGGATGAGGTTCCCATCTGCTACGGCAGTGGTTGCTAACACAGGTTATGCGAACAGCTATTTGGAAATGGCTATTTCTCTCCGTTAACTTTGAAAACCCAGCAAACAAGCACACAAGTTTTGACAGCTAGGCCATGGGTAGAGATCCAAAGTCAGACAAGGCGAACCTTACCGAGAAATCTGCCTGTGACACAGCTACGTTCTGGGGCCGCTCTTGAGAAGACAGGCGTTGTCATAACATATTTAATGTGCTATTGCTAACATGCACTCTTGAAAGGGGATATAATTAATTGTATAGACACTTTCAACAGCAGAGTTCAAACTGTTTACAAGTGTTTCTCATGGATTGTATTTCTCTGAAGCTACGAGAACATTAAAACATTTCAAAATGCAAAAATAAAAAATAGCACACATTTTAAGAAATTAATGCACGTCGTAGTGTAGGTATTGTATAATACTTGCCTGTTGGTGGTGATTAGCTTTTTGTGATTGTCAAAGCAAGAGATTTATTCTGAACAAATCCACAGATTTCAAAATTTTAATACAATATTTTAGCAAATATTGCACTGTGCCAAAATGTGCATCCAGTACTCATTATGCACTTATTTGTTATTATTTTTCTTTCATAAAGTTTAGTTATGTAGTGAAAGAGCAGAGAAAATTTCATGTAACTGACAACCAAAAACACATGAACAGTAAATACTTTGATGTGCAAATTAGGATGAAAACAAACTGGGTAAAATATTCTAGTATTCTAAATCATTTACCGAAAGAAAATAAGACAGGTTCACTTAGAATTTGCTAAAAAGACAGGAAATGAAGTGATAGATAATATTAATAATGAGTAGTTCAATTATTTTTGATTCTTCTAAATATTTCACAAATGGAGATGTCAAAAGGTTAAACTGAGCTGTGGAGCATTATTATACCCATGCATTTTTTGATTAAATAGTAACTGTGAACAAGACAAAAATCTCTGTACAAAAATTTGTTTATTGTTTGCCATATGTGAAATAGAGACAATCTTTACAATAATAAATACCTATTTCCATGCTATTTTTTTACTGGTGGTGTGCTTTCAGATAATGGCATTAATTAGCAGTTACTTTCTTGCTACGCTGACAGGTACTCTTAGGCAAAGAAAAAAGAGTTTGTGAGAGTTTAAATTAAAGGTATTAGTATTTCACTTGCATCAATACTTAGCTTCTTACCAGTGAAAATCACATTCTGCCAATGAGAAAGCTTTCAAAATATATATTTTAAATCTGTTGGATGAGACATTAGAAAAATGTGCATTATCTTATTTGACTTCATCTGAATCTAGAGGATTTTTCTTCTGTTAAAGGCCAAAGATATTGTCAGTGAAGCGGAACCAAGTCCAGAAGTCTCTGCAAAGCTGACGCATTTTATTCAAAATCAATGCAATAATGTACTGACATCCATGCAAGGAAAGAAATCATCTGTGGAACCAGTCCTTCTTTAAAGCCTGAAAGTTACTTTAGTAAAGGATGAGAGTCATACAGATTTGCATCCGTATGCCATCAAAATCAAAAAGAGGAGAAAAGAAGAGTTGATTTACTGCCTGTAAAGCACACATTGTCAGAGAGGCAGCTAGCGCACACTGTCAGATCATGTCTGGCTTTTCATCCACCAGTACCCCTAAATCCTTCTCAGCAGGGCTGCTCATAATCCCTTCATCCCCCAACCTCCATTGATTCCAGAAGTTGCCCTGAATCAGGTGCAGGACCCTGCACTGCACCTTGTTGAACCTCGTGAGGTTTGCATGGACCCACTTCTCAAGCCTGTCCAGGGTCCTCTGGATGGCTTCCCAACCCATATATAAACATATATGTCATCTGCACCATTCAGCTTGATGTCATCAGTCAACATGTGGACATTTCAGTCAACATTGAGCATAACTGAAAAATGACATGGTGTTTGGATTTATTTAATGAAAAATATTATTTAAAAAACATTTTTTTTATCTTGTTCTATTTTCTTCTATTACAGAGTGACTCCCCAAACAGTTGTACATTTAGACTACTTACTTAAAAAGGCATCATCTGGAGCACACTAGTCTCCAGAATTTGCAAAACAGTTTATCAAGTAAAATCAAAAATAATTCACCTATTTGCTGTAGCCTATTTCTGCTTTCCAACCCCATGCTGTGGAATTAAGCCCTACCTCTGCAGTTCTTAACATCTGATATATACACTTTTTAAAACCTGCACAATTCTGCCTCATTTCCTGCTTTCTTGTGTTCTTTTTTTTTTTAATCTCTCGTGTTATGCCTTGTAAGCTGTTGTGGCAGGTACATCTTTGAAACTGCAGGTTTAGCAAATGTCCCAGGACAAAGATGGCACAATGAAACGATGAAGCAGGCCCCGAGAAACGATGATTGTTGTAAAACAATTTGTTCACATACATCTTTGTCTAACTGCTTAACTTGGTTTTAGGTTGGGAGACTGACCCAATTTTCTCTTCATTTATATGCCTCTAATGCACTGATTCATGTATCATAGAATCTAAATTATCTTCCCTCATACTGGGAGCTAAAATGCAGTCTTACCTGAAAATCTGTCTCAACATGATCATTCATCACGTATACCAACGTATTGGTAAAAGGAAAACCTAACAACTAAAATGGATATAATGGACTCATGTCCTGTTATATTAGAGGGATTAATTGAGGCATTGCTCTGGCACCAAAAGCTACGGTGTTAAATATGAAGTTGCAATTTTTCCCCATGCTCCAAAACCTAGTGAAAACTCTGGCAGTCTTCCTTAGGCAGATATCACCTTTTCATGAGGTGCTGAGAGTGGGGAGAGTGCTGATAGAAACAGAGCTCAGATCCATTATGGATAAAGCTCTTGACCAGAGCAGAACATCAGGCAAAAAGAAGGAGATGGCACCTCTTATAATCTTATAAAGGTACAACCTTGGATTCAAGGAGTTATTGAGGCACAGATTTCAGGAAGATGGAAAGCTGCTTCACAACATTACGGTGACAACAACTTTTTTCTTCTTTTCTTCACAGGATATCCCTGTTTTGGTTAGTCTTGCACATGGGAAGATTCTAGATAGAAGGATGCTTGGAATAACTGTCTAAACTGAAATCAAGAGGAGTCATGATAGGCATCATGATGTCCATGCAGGTTTCAGGCTTGACATATACAACATCACAGCCTTTAATGTTGTAAAACCCAGAAAGATATCTACTTCATAAGGTATTTTCCAGTTTGAACTAAGGTTTTTGAAAGGAACAATCATCAGCAAAGGCAGGGTGAAAGTATTCTTCTTTCTTATAGAAATGACGTATGGTTGAGCCTCATGATGTTCAACAAAGCCAAGTGCAAGGTCCTGCACTCAGTTCAGGGCAACTCTTGGTATCAATACAGGATTGGGGATGAAAGGTTTGAGAGCAGCCCTGCCAAGAAGGCCTTCAGGGTACTGGTGGATGAAAACCTGGACATGAACCGACAACATGCTCTCACAGCCCAAATGCCAACCATATCCTGGGTTGCCTCAAAAGCAGCGCAGACAGCAGGGTGAGGGAGGTGACTCTGCCCCACAGGCTGAGAGAGTTGGAGCTTTTCAGCCTGGAAAAGAGAAGGTTCTGGGCAGACATTATAGAAGCTTTCTGGTACTTTAAAGGAGTTTATAAAAATGGTGGGAACAAACTTTTTAGCAGGGCATGTTGCAATATGACAGGGGTAGTGG
Organism: Pedionomus torquatus; assembly: GCA_013398155.1. Lineage (NCBI taxonomy): Eukaryota > Metazoa > Chordata > Aves > Charadriiformes > Pedionomidae > Pedionomus > Pedionomus torquatus. The sequence continues at coordinate 362,955 of VZRU01016224.1, forward strand.
CTTTAAACTTAAAGAGAGTAGATTTGGACTAGATATAAGGAAGAAATTTTTTATGCTGAGGGTGTTGAAACACTAGCCCAGGTTGGCCAGAGAAGTGGTAGATGCTCCATCCCTGGAAACATTCCAGGTAGGGCTGGACAGGACTCTGAGCAACCTGATCTAGTTGATGTCCTTGCGCATTGAAGGGGAGGTTGATTAGATGACTTTCAAAGGTCCTTTCCAATGGAATCTATTCTAGGATTCTATGTATCAAGCAACGCTTTCCTGATTGGTATAGTGTGTCTCCTTTTTATTTTATTATCTTTGCAGAACTCATGTAAATTAATACATCGTCCTTGGACACAGAAGGAAGCATTTTATAGTGTAAGGAGTTGTGTCTAGTTCAATGGAGTAGAGCACTCAGAGAATAAATGGCCTAGTTCCCTACTTGTTCTTCAGGTTACAAACCAGCAGAAACACCCAAGGACTGAAAAATAGTAAAAGACAAAGCTATCCCAGCTGTTGTGAGAAGGTTTACCTCAGATTTGATCCAAGATTAATCTGGGAGTTCAAGATAGCTCTTAACTGAAATGAAGCGGTTCATCTACCCTCAAACACCATTACAAGAAAAGGGATAAAAAACAATTTCTTACACCTTCAGCTGAGTACCTAAGAGACACAGGGTAAGAAGGCAATGAAGAAAATAAGTAGCAAGATCATACAAAGCCTTCTATGTGGGTATAAATATATGAATAAACACTGTTTTCTCTGGGAACTGTAAAGTTTTCCAGTGCTGATTTAGTATATAATTTCCCAAATCATATGATATTGCATTGCATGGGTTTATCTCACTCTTTACTGTCCACAACCTCTCTTTTTTAATTTGTTTTATCAGCAATATAAGACTGAACATCCTGTTTGTGTTTGGCTTTTTTAAAATAAATTTGAAGTATGTGACACACAGACAATGAAAAACGGAGGAAAACAGTGTTGTCCTTAACAGTGTTAACTTCATATTTCACCTCAGTTAACTGAAGTAATACATGTTGTGTCAAATACCTAAAAGGAAAGACCAGGGAGCTGCCAAAATGCTATTCTCTGGACAAAGGAATATTATTCTTAGAACCCTGTGAAGAAACTAGTAATTGGTGACAACTGTCAGACAAGAATGTAAATTTACCTTCATTTTCTTCAGCCAAGCAGAGGAATAAGGGAAAACTGACTACCTTAATCAGTCCTATCTCATTCAAAACATCTGATCAGGTTTGCTTCAGACCACAGAGCCTCTGCAAGAAAAGACAGAGGGAGAAGATGTAATTTTAAAAGAACAGATTTCTGCTTGCACACCCAGCAGCAGATTATCTTCTGGCAGCTAAAAGGGCAGTGGGGTTCTTCAGTTGCTGCTCCCAGGCCTGGAGCTGGCTGCGCTGTTCCCTTACTGTCAGCTTTGTCCTCTAAGAAAAGTTTTTGCCCAGTCCTTGAGAATGGTAAATGATGGAAGAACAAGAAGTTTTATCTTTATTCTCTACATAAATACTAGGCACAACTTTGTCTTCTATATTCGGTCTGTACCTACGGCATATGAAATTTCAGCAATGTATTTTTGTCATCTTTACTTTTTCAAGATGTCATTGTTACTGAAGGCAATCAGCTTTAAGTAAAATGCCTTTAATGAGAGAAAAGAATATATCAGAAGAAAAGGGGAATAAAGTCCATAAGGATGTCTCAGAGTTAGATGTCAGCAAAAAGTAAAAACTAACTGCACACATCTCTGTAGAAAGCATTTACTTAGGCAATCATTAGGATTTATTCCAAAAGATCTTCAACTCATCTTTCAGAAAGCAGCAGGACTAAATCCAGAAAGAAATCCTATAAAAGAAACATGCTGTAATGCAGGGAGAAATGGTCTTATTTGAAAATGGTATAGGATCTTCTTACCTGCTGGGCTTCATTTAAAGATGTAGTGATACATTGTGGAAGGCAAGAAAAAGAAAGAAAAAAGGAAGGAAGGAAGGGAGGAAGGAAAGAAGGTAGGTTATGTGTTTACATACTACTTTATATTTTTTTCATCAATAACTGAAAGAGCAGAAAAAATATTATGAGAAATCATATCTTCTTGACTTTCCTGTAACTATTATTTTAAAGTGATTTCTTAAACATGCTAATTGGACTATAGGGAGAGACTTTTCCAGGTTTGCAGTGTTCATTCATTTGTTGCATCAGATTAAGGAACACTGTTCCCATTGAAAATTATTATTCCTGCATTTATGACCTGTCATCACTGGGTGGCAAGGTGGAATATTTTAGGCTATGTCAAATGGCAGTAGATGTCCATTTTTAAGCAAGTTGCAAGGTAAGTACCTTTAGCTATCAACATATCAACGAATGTTTCAAAACTCAAGAGTGTTTGCCTTCAAGCATATTTTATAAAAAATCTCAGGTTTCATTCAAGTCAGGGACTGCTTTTGAACTGCTTTCAGAGAAAACCAGCTGGAAGCAGAACCTAAGACAGTTCATGATTTAATGCCTTATTGCAATATAAGTATAAATCAAAGGGTCAAGATAGAGGTGTTTGTTTAATGCCTTCTATTTAGGAGTTTTTCAGTTGTGTAACTTCGAGAGTTGCCATTTGCCAAGTGATAGCAACTCTGAGACTTATTCATGAAACATGCTTTACTATCAGGTGGTGTCAACAGAAGCTGGTGGTGAAAGAAACAGGATGGGATGTGATTTAGTGAACTATAGCCCGACTAAGATTAGAAATCTGGAGGTAGCCTTTCACTGAAAAGTTTAGATTTTTCCAAGTGGAAATTTTATGAAAAGCAGCCGTCACTGGAAAAGGCTGGGAATTTTCTCAGCCTTATGATAGAAACGATCAAAGCAAAGAAGTCCAATGATTAGCTAACTGCCCAAGTGCCAGTGTATTCAGCCATGAGAGACCTTGTTTCAAGTTTCTACTTAATATGATTCAGATCAAAGTCTTCTGCATTCTAGCTGATTGCCCTAAATTCCATATTATAAAATAATTCTCCCTTTACCTAAGTGAATTTTTAATTATTCTATAAAAAGAGAAAATGAGAGAGATTCAATGGAAAACATAAAATATCAAAGTGCTTAAAGCCTTCACCACAAACATCCCTAAATGTAAGGCCTATTTTTTTAAAAGAGACTTTACCGTGGGTTTTCCAGTCTGTTTTAGCACTCTGGCTATCTGGGTTCTTGTCCAAAGAGTAGGCATTTTCACAGAAAAAGGTCTAAAGGCTTTGCTTTCATCCTGATGTAGAATGGACATTTTTTTCTTTGATGAATGGAAGGTACATTTTCCATTCTGCTATAGTTTTAGGCCTTTTTTTTTTCTTTTTTTTTCTTTTTTTT
>VZRU01016224.1:366344-406151 GCA_013398155.1 Pedionomus torquatus
CTTTTTCAGGTAATCCTGAAAACATTAAGTAAAACTGTGATCATTATTTGACACCAATTATTTGTAACCTGAACCCACAACCCAAATTACTTTTTTTCTTGGGATTCCTAAATTTCTGTCAATCCAGCTGCTAAATTGCAATAGTTCCCGCACCTCCTGGACTGTCCCCAGTCCCCAGTATCTATGCAGTTTGGAAAATAGTTTCTGAAAAAGGGGTTGGAAAGGGTCTGTTAAGCAAAATAGGTGGTTAACTCAAAATGTTTTTTTCTGCTTCTTCCTTTTTTCCAGCTCCCACTAAACCATTTTGTTTAATAAGATTTAAAAGCCAGGACATGCAAGCAGTAACCTATCTACTTATCAATGGGCAGTTCTAACTATACATTTAGTTAGGCATTCAAGCTACATGGCAGATCTCAGCTGCTTATTGATTTTACTCCATTAAAATAGATGGTTTTGTTTAACATTGAAAAAGCGAACCATTTTCCTGACACCAATCACTTGTTTAATAGTCTTGGAATAATCTATATTTCATTAAAATGATGACTTATTACACCCAAGCACTCTGCTGTCTTCTTAACTATTGATTTAAGGCAGTTTAACACTTGTATAACATATAATAAATTGGTTTAGACTGGTAGCACTTTGTTATAAAGTCATTCTTAACTATATAAACACTGAATTGGCATATATTAGAGATGTTCCTCAGATTAGCTTCTGGGAAAGGATCTTTCCCACCAAAACAGTCAGTACTTTTTTTTTTTTTTTTTTTTTTTTTTTTTAACCCTCATAAAACTTTCAGATAAGTAGAAGGTACCACAATCAATATTCATAACATGATTTATAGGAGAAAGAAGCTTTCCACTAAATCCTGACCATAAACCCAGTCCTGTAAAGTATTTAGTACAGTAATCCATCTCGTGGATATTTTAAACTGGGCATTAATGGTGCTGAAAAGTCGAGTGGCAGTGAATTACTTGTATTAAGGATGAGTAGTTAGGAACTTTATTAGTGAAAATGATTCAAACATACCGAAGGCCTTTAGCCCTTTATTCTCCAATCAGTGACTTCCTCTTTTCTCATATTTTTTTCCAAATTGCTTTTTTAGCTGCTGATATCACTAAAGCCTTGCTTTGATATGGTGGAATAGTTTCATAGGCCCTGTGCTTATGAGAAGGCAACCAGCAGACAGAAGCAGATTTCAAACGTAATCTAGTTTACGAGCTACCAGCAGATACTCCCCTGCTATTGTCATTCCATTTCAATTCACCTGAAGAAATCAAAACAGACGTAGTTAAGTGTTTGCAAAATTACTTTCATAGAAGCCTTCTGTGAACACCCAGAAGAATGCACGAGAAAGTCTATTAAAGATATTAGATGCTGGATGATAATATTCCAAATACCTTGCTCTGTCCTGTCAAAGTACAATGTCTCAAGTCAATAGCAGGACAGGATTTAGCAGGATTTAGTCATATTAAAAAGGCAGTTTCAAGTCTGTTTTTACTTCATAGGGCAGCTTGGGGGGGTGGGGGTGGGGGGGCAGAATATCCTCTGCACTAGAGGCAGCGCTTTGCAGATAGACACTTTTGTTACTTCTCAAGTACATACAAACAGTAATTTCTTCCCATTGACCATCTAGAAAGAGCAACAAAGAGAACAGCTCATTTTAAGTAGAAAAATATGATGCCTGAAGTAGAGAAACACTTGGGAAGAGCCAGATGAGTTTTGGAGCCTTTTTCCTTCTAAATTGGACTTCAAGATGATGATGACAGTCCTGAGAGACAGTAGAGTGATATTATTATTTTAGTTTTTCAAAGAACATCAGAGAATAGAGACCTGACAAGTCAAGCAGTAGTCACTTACCATTTGAGAAAACTATAGACAGAAATGGCTACTGCGTTCTAATCACCCAAGAAATATTTTCAGCTTTTCTGGGCAAACAATCATACGTCTTTCCCCAGTGCAAGGGAGACACATGATATTGATGATTCCTCTGCTGCATGACCTTGCACTTACACGTACATGTGTCCAGAAGGTCTCATCCTACCCTACTGCACAAGATTTAGGCAGATAAAAAGTACTGCTCATGCAATGTAGTTTGGATAATTCTGTGAAGAATTAGCCCTGTTGCACATGAGCCAAGGAAATACAGAAAGAATACAGCTGAACTGGCACAACCAGCATGATTCATGAAGATCCCTCCCATTCACCCTTTTTTATATGTCAGCTGGTGAGAACAGAGCAGGTCACAAGTCTGAACTGTCCCAGTGGTTTTTGTGCAGTTTATAGACGTGGCCCTTGTCCTAAACCTATATAGTGAAGCTACTCGATATTACTTTTTTCAACCAGTCATGGTGACAATTAACAAATTTAATCCCCGTGTTTTCTACTTATTGTAAGAAAACCATATGAGGCATGTATTACTGAATTTAACTCACTAAATGAGATACATATAATTGCAAGAAAAGAATATTTCGTAGTGCATGCACCACTGAAGCAGATGTTACATGACTTAAGCATGTTGGGTGAAATATGTTCTAAAAAAAGCAAGAAAAGCACACAATACCACTGTCTGTAAAGTGTGCGTAAAGACTTGTGAAAACTTTATCAAGCAGTACTAACATAGCCATAAAAGACTTCTCTGTGATCAGTTTGTAGTTCACTTCTTTCTTTTAACCATTTGACGGTGGCAATTTTGTCTCGGCGCTCTCAGCCTCTTTCCTATTTGCTTGTTTTTTCTCATCCACCCTGTGTAATCTGCTAGGTTACACCTACAGTGGCCTGCAGGTGCTATTAGTCCCCACTGTCAGGCAAATCAGACACTTGTCCCTCAGGGGTGCTCCTTTTCCATCCATATTTTACTTGGTGGAAACCTTAGATGTAAGGAAACCATGGAACAGAGGTGTGTCTGTGTCCTGGCTAGGTATAGGGAGAGAAGAGATAAGATTCATTTCTGCCTGGAGGTCCTTAGCTGTAAAAGTCCGTGTGAAGATGCCGACATATGAGCCAGGGATTTCAGTTTCTGTTACGGTCAGTGTGCAGCCAGGGTTTGACTCAGTTGCCTAAACAGCCATCTGGGACTGGTGACTTGGGTTAAGGGTTCACAGAAGACCCATGTAACCCTGGAGCAGCATCTGCAGGGAAGACAGGTTATATCAGAGCAGCTCAGATGTCACCACAGGACTATTTTTAGGAAACTGAACAGCACACCCAATTAGTGGAGCCTAGAGCTCAATTTAAGTACCCCTAAAATAAACACCTACACTCATGCAAAACATTATTGAGATTCTGCTGGCTAATTAAATTTCCTTTGAGTATGGTGGGAAGTTAGATATCTGGTACAGAAGTAGACACATCACCTTAGATATCTTAATCTCCCACTGGATCTGCTTTTTTTATCAACCAGGCCCTGGTAGCAGGAGAATTTTGTAGATGAAACATAGCCTACATTCATACTATCCGAAAAACTATCTCCATGACACAGTGCATTGCCCTGAATGAAAACATATGTCAGCTCTGGATGAACTCTTCTGGGAACCAGTAGTAGGATAACCATCAGAGCGTTGTACTTTTGCTGGGTTTGTATGTCAAGTTTCTCATTCAGAGCTTGTTCAGGTGCTTCTCGACACCATACCTTTCCGATGTATCCTAAATGCCTTTCAGTGGTGTGTTAAGTGATGTAGCTAGCATCTGTCACATGTAATTTGTCCTCTCTTTTCCACTCCCTAAGGGAGAAATTATGCATGTGGTGTAGTGTTTTGCTTTAGTTAAGAATTTGTGTTTGCTGTTTACACATAAAAGACGCTGGGACAGGGTGGCTGTGAGATGTAGGTCTGCTGTGAATTCAGAGCTCCCGGGTTTTACCCTATTTTGAGCCTTCAGGAGAAGCTGGCCCACTGCTTAGCCATTTGTAAATGACTTCCCATGTAGGGCAGTCAAAAGGGAAAAGTATTTAGCTTCTCACAAGGTTTATTTCTGTTTGTCTGACTGAGAACACTAATATGCTGTTAATTAACAGTTCCCCAAAAGGTGGTAAGACCTTTTGATCTCTTGATCCATCTGTGGAGGTTACTGTGCATACAGTGGGAAAGCAGGAGTGAAAGAATATGCTTTGTGAAAGGAGGAGAGAACAGCAGGCTTTGCAATGACCCTCATTTTCTGTTGCAGTTTGCTCCATGTTGTCATACTGGTTTTGAGAACAGCTCTGCAAGATGCACATTGTATGTAAAATCTCTGTTCCCACTTTTTTTTTTTTTTCTGCTATTAGTAGATGAAATATTAAAGTCATCATCGAGGCAAGAAACAGAATTAAAAACAAAAAACAAACAAGACTAAAACCCCTGAACTGTACTTGTGTGAAGGTAAATATGGTAAGTACAACAGATCTAAAGGGAGAAAGCTTACTCTTCTGAGTTCACCAAGTCAATTTAGGGACTCTCATGCTTTGCCAGAATGCCTGAATATTATTTGAACTTCTGACCCATTTCAAACTTATTCTGTTATAGATGTAAATTAATCTGAATTTAGCTAACTTCAGTGCAGCCTTCAGAAAAGCCAAATCGTGTAACTTGGTGTTGGATACAGCATCCTCCCTGCCAGAACTTTGTTTATGATCATATATGCGTTTTCAAAAGCATATCTGGAAGGATGAAGTTCCAGTGTCTACCAGCTGGAACTTCCCCAGAACTTTCTTGTTTGTGCTTACACAGTGTCTTGTGTGAAATCCGTGTGAAGATGCCGACATATGAGCCAGGGATTTCTTTTTCCTGAGCACCCCAATGAAAAAATTTCCCACTGAACTATTGCTGTAACCTCCTCTTTCTGCATCAGAGGATGGTTTGAGTGGGTAAAAAAGAATAAAGTTGGTTGTTGTCTTTTTGCATATCATTCATGGGTATTTATAAGATGGTGTGCTGAAAGACAATTCTCTCTTTCAGAACTGAGTGGACATTAAAAAAATAATAATAATGAAATTCTCCTGCATCCACGCCTATCTGGATTCCAGAAAAAAACTGTCCACTCCTGCAGTTCAGATTCAAATAAAAATTTGACTGCATCAGCCCAGGGGAATTTTCTTTTTTTAGAGTTATAACCAACTCTGTAATTGAGTGTAGGCAGCAAAATAGTTGTACAGGTTTACTCCAACTCTCTATACTAAAGTTCTCCCTACCTTTTAACCTTCCTATAATGGGAAGGGAGGAGGAAATACAGTCAAGGTCTTCTGCCTGCTCTTCTCAGCATAATGAATCCTCCCCCATGTTCATTTAGTTCATCCTCACTATAAAAATGACTTTTTCAATCAAAGCATTGTACTCTTTCCAAAGACATTAAGCCAGATGACAGAACATGAGCTGAAATGACAAGGACAAGCCAGCTCAGCGCAAGGCAAGGGGAGTTTCTAAACTGAATGATTGAAAACGAATACATACTAGGATTTTGCCCAAGGACTCTCAGCAAATTGTTCCTACAGAGAACCAGATTTTGCATCAGGAGGGGAGAAAAAATTAGTGAACAAGAAAACTATCACTTGGCTTGTTGCTTTGTTTTTCTTGCTTACTTGCTATGAAGAGTTCTGCTCATTATTTATGGGGGTTGAACTTCTATGTGCTCAAAGCCCAGAGAAACATCAGAAGTCAGAATTAAAAAGCCAAGCTCAGATTACAACAAAAGGACAGAATCGGGCATCTCAGAATGAAAGTCATGGGAGTAGTCACGGAGAATGAGTGGATTAATAAACAGAAAATCAAAAACGCCTTTAGGAAGAGCATGTCTGATCCTTACACTCTGCCAGAATTAGGAACTTCTCTGAAGACCTGAGTTAAATGCCTTCACAAAAATTAGGGCTCACATATCAATACTGCCTCTTGGAATCAGGTATCCGAATTAGCTATTAGTAAGTGGATGACTGCTTTAGTTTTGGCAAACAACAGGGCTTCCTACTTTTAAGCCACAAATTTACATTTTAGTAAATGTAAACTACTGCCTAGTTTTGCCATGAAAGTTAGAGACCCAAGTTACCTTGAGTTACCTTGGCTCACCTAAACCCAGGAGAGTCAAACCCACATCCATCACCTCCCAGAAGAGGGCTATTTTGCAGACAAGGAGCCATGGAGCATGCTTCTCTGAAGTCTTCTGGCTGGAGTGTAACTACTATCCACAATCAAAGGCAAATTTCCTAGGATAGGGGAGGCAGTAACCAGAAAGGAACAGGACTCTGTGGATTTGTGGTTAAGGTTTTAACTCAGGCACCAATAGTAATTTGCAATTTCAGTGTAATAAAAAAAAAGAATAAAATAATGGAAATCATCTCTATTCTAAACTAGGCAAGTTGAGGCTCTGCCTTTAAAACACTGTTTAATATGCAATCTAACTGCTGTGTAGAGTTGGTACAAGGTTTATGGAGTACTTTGTGTCTGGAGTCTCTATTCCTATCAATCACTGCATATTTGAAAGCAATCATTCATATTGTGTACCCCAAAAGAGGAAAGTAGCAACAAAGACCTTAGCAGATTTTTTTACATGATAAAATACAACTTTTTTGAGAGCTATTAGAGGCTTATTGTGCCAGCTTGGTCTCAGGGAATTCTTTTTACATCTCTAACCTGATAATAAGGAGATTTATGTACTGGCAAAACTCAGCCCATGGATTGAAACTCCAAGGAACTAGGTATCTCTTTAGAAATAAATGCATTGCAAATCCATCCCAAAACTCAGCATGTACTACCTGGCAGCCAACACAATCCCTTCTTACAAGACAACATCGTCCTCCATTTAAAAAGAAGGAAGCAGGATATTCTGCAGGCTATCATTTTGAAATCACGTGAGCTACAGATTCTTCTGCAGCTCCTCTCTCATCAGAAATAACTTCAAAAAAAGTTGTGTTATTCTAACATTTTCAGAATAACACTATACATTTTTGGTTTATTATTTTTTGTTATATTATACACTACTATATTTCTAGGTCAGACATAAATACATATTAGAATAAAATAAAAGTCTAAGCTCTAGGTATTGCTTTTCATCACCAACTTTTCACAGAATCATGGAATTGTCAGAGTTGGAAGGGACCTCTAGAGATCATCTAGTCCAACTCCCCTGCCAAAGCAGGATTGCTCAGAGCACATGACCCAAGACCCTCCTGGATGCAGTCCTGAAGGTCTCCAGAGGGAGAAGGGGACTCCTCATCCTCCCTGGGCAGCCTGTTCCAGTTCTCTGGCACCCTTACTGGAAAGAAGCTCTTTCTCATATTTGAATGGAACTTCCTACGTTCCAGCTTGTGCCCATTGCCCCTCATCCAGTTACAGGGAACCACTGAGAAGAGTCTGGCTCTGTCCTCCTTCAACCCACGCTTTAGCTACTTATAGCATTGATAAGGTCTCCCCTCAGCCCTCTCTTCTCCAGGCTTAAGAGTGCCAGCTCTCTCAGCCTTTCATCATCAGGGAGATGATTAAATCCCTTTATCATCTTGGTTACCCTGTACTGGACTCTCTCCAGTAGTTCCCTGTCTCTCTTGAACTGGAGAACCCAAAACTGGATGCAGTATTCCAGTTGTGACCTCACCAGTGCAGAGTAGATGTGGAGAATGACCTTTTCCTTTTATTATTATTTTTGAGAACAATTTTCACATTTGAATTACTTCTTTCTCAGCCTACAATTGAAACTGGATTGTGAAAACCTGAGTGAAAAAGGATTACATTTTTCTGCAGTGTTTTACTTCAGACATTATTCTTTTTCATACAATAGGTGCAACCAAATTCTGTTGACTCACTAATTAGAAACCCCTACTTTCTTTTTACAGAAGACTTGTTTGTTCTCAGCCTCCAAGACAAGTGTCAACATTCCCAATTCTTGGTACGCACAGAAGTAGGTAATTTCTGTTTTCAAAAAAGTAATTCTGAAAACATTACAATCCTTTACCATGAAATTTCCAGCTAATATAATTTTAATCAGCATCTTCACTTTAATATTTTTTCCTTTATATTAATTAGAGGTATACATTTGAAACAAGTTCTCCCTCTCTCAATAATGATCTAGTACTGTATAGGTAAAATAAGCTACTATCCTGTCCTTCTAATATATTACTATAGAAATGTTCAAGAAAGTTTGTTTTAGTGTTGTCAATGCATTGAAGGGAGATAATATTGTTTTTTACTGGGTGATAATCTCCCATATCTTGTTTTTATTCAGTCATAAATAGACAATAAACTGTTGTTTGGTTTGGTTTCTTTTTTTTGACATATTCCTCACATCACCAAATATTGTAGCACATTTCTAAAAATTAACCCACAAGGCTTATTTTTTTTGCTAAAACCTGGAAAATTCCATTTTATTTTGCAATGATAAACCATTTAATTATCAAGCATCATAAATTAGACCTTTTTTTTTCCTTTTTTATTTTTTCAGATGCTTACACTCTTCTGGCTCATTTCCTATAGAAACCATGCTTCTGGATTTTTGTGTATTCTTCTATTTCTCTATTTTCAAATACAACTTCAGAAAACATTAGTTGATTTCAACCCAATTTAACATAGTAGTAGAGTTCTCAAACAGAAATTAGTTTTTTTTCTTTTGAGTAAAAAAAAAGGAAAACAGGGCAGAGACAACAATAAAAAACCCACTATCAGTAACAGCTCTTATGTTCTTAGATAATAGCATCGATTGATCAAAAGATACAGATCTATACGAAGTCCAGTACCATCACTGTAGTTGATGAAACCCTGCACAATCAATGAGTACATTGATTAAAATATTGTTAAATATGGTTGCAATGTATTGGAAGTCACTGAAATCATGAAAACATCTTTGTCTTTTCAGAGTTAGACTTCAGTCATAGCTGTGATCTACATGTTCAACCATTGTATGTCCGGGATAATGGTTTTAAACTGAAAGAGAGAAGATTTAGATTAGATATTTGAAAGAATTTCTTTACTGTGTAAGAGTGGTGAGACACCAACAGGTTGCCCAGAGAAGTTGTGGATTCCCCATTATTGGAAGTGTTCAAGGCCAGGCTGGATGGGGCTTTGAGCAATCTGTTCTAGTGGGAGGTGTCCCTGCCCATGGCAAGGGGATTGGAACTGGATGTTCTTTAAGATCCCTTCCAACTCTAACCACTCTATGATTATTACTTGACTGTGACATGCTGGGTCGCACTACCCAGCTTGACTACTACTGCTTGACTATTTGTCTGAACATTACTGACCATCTCTGGAGGCACACCAGGAGTCTAATAATTCCCTATATGCCTAGGTATAGTTCACTCACATTTACTATGGGCACTGCCTATACATGTTCACCATTTTCTGTATATACTTAGACTGAAGGCAACTGGATCATCCATGACTCTCAGTTCCGGTGCAGTGTCCTTTGTCCACTGTTATAAGAGATTTTTTCAGCTGTCTTTTGTTGTGCTGGCAATGGCAAGGTTTCACTGGAAATAAGGGTAATGAGCTACACACTCGCAGCAACGAAGATCTCAATGAACCCTGTCACTTCATGTAATGATAGAATTATAGAATCATCTATGTTGGAAGGTACTTCCAAGATCATTGAGTCTAACTGTTAACACCACCAAAAGCACCACTAAACCACACCCGTAAGCACCACGTCTATGTCTTTTAAATACCTTTAGGAATATGATTCTATCATTTCCCTGGGAAGTCTGTTTCAATGCATGACAGCTTTATCTGCCATCTTTTCCTTCCATCTATTCCCCCAGGAGGTCCTAGGTGGTGCTTCCAATTCCTGCACAAATTTTAAGTGAGAGAAGACATCACTAAACCCATTTTTTCACAACCACACAGGATTTGATGGCTTATGTTATCTTAACTCCTTTAATCTTTACCAGACCAATCCCTTCCTTTTATGTATCCATTATGGTACTTTCAATTGGTTTATATTCCAGCTCATCAAGAACCACTTTTGTCCTTCCTCTCAAAAAAGGAGAAAAAAAGCTCGTAGTTAGGATCTACAAACATTTTGTTGTACTCTCGGTCATCACACAGCACAACAACCTGTAACAGCTGGTGAAGTACACAGCTGAGTCAACAACTAAGACTGGTTCAAGTCTCTACCACCCAACAGACATCAAACTCTTTCTCTTTCTGTCTTTACAGTCTTTGAGATAGCAAGTGGCTTGGGCAGAGCTGTATACCTGCAGAGCTGGCAGCAGTGAGCAATCTTGGTAGCATGGGAAGTCTGCTTGGTCCTTTCTCATCCATAGAAGAATATCCACATTTGACAAAGCCTAGCTCCACCTGATTTTAATCTGTCTTGGTAAATGACAGCAAATTACAAACACAGTGGTATCAAAGAACCCACAAATCAGTTAATTCATTTCCCCTGCTGACAGTGAACAGCTGGAAATGAAGATCTACAAAGTATGTGCAATCACAGCTCGATGACAACATATTTTTTATGTATGCAAACAAGATGATTGATTATATATGGACAAATAAGCTTCCCTGTAAACAAACTAATCATGAGCTTTATACCCGTGTTGTGATCTTCAAAGGTACTTAATATGAAAAACATATGAATCAAAACACCAAGTGTTTTCTCCTTATCTGATTTTTTTTTTTTTAATCTCCATTGCAGTCATCAGAGATCCACATGGACATATATCACTTAACACAACCTGAAACTCTGATTCTGTCCCTGCATTTTGGGACTGTCTCCTTTAAAGGAGACATTTTATTCCTGAGCTACAGAAAAGCAATCAAGGTAGGCAATGCATGGGAAAAGGGTGACACTTTGTGGCAATATAAGAGAACTAAGGTCCCTTCATCCTTTTGTATTTAATTCTTTTTGTATCTATGTTCCAGATATCATAAAAATGTGAAGGTGACAAAGGTAGGATGGACCTTGACCATGATTAGTTATATTTATTATTAAAAACAGACCTAAACCTCCAAAGCAACGACATGAGACTGATTTTGAGGACATGCTACTCAAATCACAACTAAGTAGCACCATAAAGGTTACCACAAGTTTTATTTAAAGTCCATAAAATTCTACTCAGGTGCATTAGCCAAAAGTTAATTTAGGAAATAAGACTTGGGGAAGACCTTCATTTCCCAAAATCAAGTTAACTGCTTTCCTCTCTAGAGAATATTATTTCTGAAACAACTTCTTATGTGCTCAGCCACTGTCACCAGATCTTTCATTTTATTAAAATAAAATTAATGGTAGGTTCAGTCTCTCTGGAAAAAAATAATTTTCTACAGCCCATAATTGGTAAAACTCACCAATACCCAAACTCAGACTTGCCTATGGAAAAGGAGAGAGAGAAAATCTGATATTAATTAAAAAAACAATGTCCAATACATTGAAAATAGTGAAGGTTAAAGAAAATTATCAATCTGGTACTGAACAAATCAAATTTTATAAGCCACTTCATGACAGCATCTGGATTGTCTAGTATTCTATACATTTGTAGGAGTTACAAAATGCCAACAGTGTGGAAAGGAAGAGACGAGCCTTTCAGCTCCTCGCAGTCTTGCTGCACGCATCTTTTCATCAGTCAAGGCACCCGGTGCTGTCTCCGTGCACCAGGGTGTCTGTAGATACTGTCACTTTAGTAATAAACAAATCTACTGCTGAGTTCTACCCCACCTCATTCGATAAGAGGTAATTTCTTCCTCCTGGAAGGATATAATGCACATAGACTAGATACTTATTGGTGTGAATAACATTTCAGGAGAAAAAAACAGCTGCCCAGTTCCTCAGGCCACTGGTGAGACCCCTTGAGATGCTTATGGCACAGCTTTACTTCACTCTGTAACTGTGTTACATAAAAATCACATTCAGCTGAAGTGATAGAACTGCCTCTTCACATATATATATATATATAGATAGATATGTATAAAAGTTGGTGTCTGTGGCACTGATAAAGAGAGAGTGCTCATGCTAAATTGATTTTTATGGGTCTGTTCCTTCCAGGAATAATACTTCACACTTCTTTGCTTCACAACACCCATGAAATTAGTGGTATAGTAAGTCCATTCTGCAGGGAGAAAAACTTGGATAACAGTGGTTTAAAATGCATTTTACAATTAACATTGTGGAAAGAAGCAGTAGCTGGGAGTCTTACTTCAAGAGCCCTCTTTTAGCAGGTTGTTAACTTTTGACTAGAAATCAAAGAGCATTTGCATAGCTATCAAGAGCCAGACTGGGTCATTCTAGCAAACAGACACCCGACAAGGAAGTCATGCAGAGCACTAAATCAGGGCAGGAGCAGTCAGCTCCTTCAATGCATACACCCATGGAAGTGTTAGTATTGCTGAAAATAATTCCAAGGTCCCATCCAATCCAGTTAATTTCAGGCACTGGCTTTAGCCTGCTCAACCTACTGACTGGCTGGTTTCCCAATGCTCTTTCTAGTCAACGGAGGAGAGGAGGTCCCAGGAGTGAGTCATTCAGAGATCTCAGGATTTTGTCTGATTTTATTTCAGTGACTATCTGTGTTGAAGTACAGGAACATTTGATCTCTGTATCTAAGTGCATGAACGACTTCAGGCTCTGAGTCCCTGTCTCCCAGAGGGAATTATTTTACCTCCTTGCCCTGAGGCATGATTAGTTACACATCTACTTCATTCCTGACAGAGGCTTTTCCAATCCTATTTAAGGACCTCCAGTGATGAAGATCTCACAGTTTTCAATCAATCAATCCCACTACTGTCTTGGGTAGATTTTGCTGTGGTGGGATTCAGATCAGAACTTCACATGCCTGTAATAAGTGTCTGCAGTGCAGGCATGTCTTCTTATGACCAAGGTGTCTTAAGCTCCCACCACAGTCAGTGGGGAATCAATCAGTTTCCATTTCAGTAATGGAAGAAGCTGCACAGTCTTTCTTCAACTGCCTTGTTTTGTAGATTCCTGTTTATTCTCACCACAGTTCTCTTGATTAGTCTTTAATTACTGCATATTAGTAAGTCCAAAACCTGAAGTTCCATCATTTCTTATACATTACAAGACATGTAAAAGGATAGAATTAATCCACTTCTTTTAAAGGCTTTGGGGGTTTCTAATACCCAAAATAAAGGTTTCTGCTTTCCTTCTACAAGCCTTTAGGCTCATATTTGTTCCATGTTTTTTCTTTATCTCCCAGATACCCCTTCTGCTACAGTCATAGCCCCTCCTATAATTGTGGAGTTGGCTATTTTTTTCCCAAATGTAACAACTTGCACTTGTCCCTACTTACCGAATTCCTTTTTCTTTTTTTACCAATTTTCAAGACTGCTTTCAGTTCTGTTCATGCCAACTAGCATATCTGTTTTCTCTCTCAGGTTCATACAGTCAGCAAACTGAAGAAATGAACTCTCTTTTTTCATTGTTTACAAAGCTATTGAATGCATTGATCACATACAAGGTAGATTTCTTCAAAACTCCACAAATATATGCTTTCTCTTTTGAAAATGATATTTTATGCAAATGGTTATCAAAGCCACCTCATAGCCAATCCATGTTTTCATGTTTCCAGTCCTTATTTGCTAGAATCTTCCGAGAGCATGGAACAAAACTTTTCTGAAATTAAGGTTTCTTTTTCACTATTTACTTTCATCATCTTTATCCAGAAGGCCTGTAACTCTGTCTCAGATGAAAATTACACTGGTTTGATGTAATTATATAATTTGGTTTTGTTGATTGCTACTGGTTTAGTTCTTCAGTTCTTATGGTAGAAATAATTACTAAAAATGTGAGAATATTTTAACTGGAAACTTAGCAGGTCTTCATAATTACTTCTTAAGTTCTACTTTCCTTACCCAAAGCAGAAATCTCTGAAATCTTATCCTTGTATCACTAGTATTAGTATTTCCAGACATCTGCTAGTCATTGACCTTTTACAGGGAAACTTAAGAACAACATTAACTTGAAGATCAGATCAAGATTTTCTACAATGTTTCCCTTAATTACTCAAAGAAAGATTGCTTGATGCCTCTTACACATCACACTCCATATTGCTCTTTGGTCTTTATTACTTTCTGTAATGTTCATGTTATTTTATTTCATTTTATATTTATGCTCATCTTTATTATTCTCACTTTCTATTTCTTGTTGCCTTTTGTATCTGTATTCAAGCTTTTAACCAATTTGCTGTTTCAGTAAAATTCAGCATGTTCCTTTATATGGAATGGATTTTTTTTGCTTATTTTTTCCTTTTGCTGTTTTTCCTTTTTAAAAAGAAATGTCAAGCTTCCTCCAGTCCTTTTCCCTTCACTTCACATTTTCTGGAGTTTTATCTAGAAGTTGTCTAAAACTACTAATGATAGAGAATCTTGGTGCACAATGCTGCATCTCTTACCCTTTTCCTCTTATTTTTTTTAATATTTCTGAATGATCCTCAGTCATTTTCTATTAATAGTGTAGTCGTATGTAATTACCTTAAAGCTCTGCTAAAACAATTAAATTGTAACGCTGATTATGTTTTAAAGCTTTCAAAACCCTTTTGTTTATCTTCGTACTTCTCATGTCAATATTAGAAAATCTAGGATGTTCAGCACACCAATTATTTTCTTCTTCTCCTTGATATCATAGCCCTCATTTGAGCAAGTCCATCCTCATTTTCCAGGAGGTAAACTGCTCTCTAAGCAAAGTGGTCATGGAAAATGACTACATAGAGGTAGAAGATGCAAACCTCCATCCAGTAACAACATGCGTGTACCCTTGTACAATAGGTCATTTTATGACTGTTGTCCTTTGATGAAGAAGCCACAAAAACTCACAGCTTTTTCACCCAGCATCCAGCAGCAGTTCTGTTCCACAATGCACAACTTCCCCTGAGTTACTCATGATCACGGTTGTGATAAGTCCAAGAGCACATTTAACCTAAACAACCTTCTCTTAGTGTCTCCTATTCAGGATGTTCAGATACCAAGTCCTGAAAGAAATGTTTTTTTCTGAAATCTAAAGTGTTTCAGCTGCCCCTTTGTGTCTCTTCTCAAAGTCAGTTGCTTGGGATCTCACATTTCTGAAAGAGTGAAGCTTTTTCTGCTGTGACATGGAAACACAATTTTCATCTTCTGTCAGAATTAGCATACCTGTTCTTGGTATCAAGGTTGCTAGTGAGATAAAGTGCATACTATGTACCAAGGAAATCGGTGTTCAACTTTTTTTGGGGGGGATTGACAAGGTATATATGATCAGATTTTTAAAAAGGCAGTTAAAAATGTCTAGATTTTCCTCAGCTTTGTTTCTACACAACTGAGTACCTGATGTTAATGAAGTACAAATTTTTTGTGTCACATTATGAGTCTAAATTGTCACACTGGAAATTATTCCCACTGTGTAAATACAGGTGTTTAAATTATGTGGCTTTGTTCCCAAATTCTACCTGCAAGCAGTCTTCTAAGTTAAACACTTTAATTTAGACAAGGTTTAGATCAGAGATATTTACCAAATTGAAAAGCCCAATATGCCCACACTTGCACTGATGTAGTGACCAACACTGAAAAGAAATAAGTAGTACATTTTTAGCTGCAATGTTGACTGACATAAATTTTGTTTATAATAGTAGATTTGCCTGCTTTTCCCCAAAATTTCATTAAATATCTGCTGGTAGGATTTGACTCTTGTCAGCCTTAGGCTATGTTTCCATGGCAGCCTCATTGCTGGTCATTGCATTTCCCCCACCAGCTGCACATTTCCACCTTCTTCTTTATGAGGCTTTCTGTAAAGTTCTTATGGTTTTATAATCCAGAAGAAAACAATGAATAAAAATAATACCTTCCTGTAGGATTAATGTTCTGACATTGCTCAGAGAAGGGTTCAACTAGAATAAGAAACAAGAGAGGGAAACAAATGGGAGAATGAACCTGGAGTACATTCCATAGGAAGAGGGAAAGTACTATGGCAGCCAGGAGCTAGATCTCCTACAGAAATACAGATTCAGAAAACTCAAAGGGTTCAGTTCAGTTGTTGACATTTAAGCATCTTGTGCCATTTATGACACTAGCATGTCCTGCCTAACCTCCAGCCACTGTTTTGGGAGATTATATATCCCCCATGGGTCCTGCTGTTGACCCAGAGTGAATGTCTCAGATACCTGAGGGTATCTCAGATAGCACCAGATGCCCCTACATCAGTAGCTGAATTGGACTCAAAGTGCACAGAGTGCCCTCTTCACTTCTTAAATTGCTTTTGTCTTCTGCAACTATCTTCCAGGCAGTAGTGTTCCCTGCAGAGCACATGCCTAATCAAAGAGATCCTCAGCTCAGATGATTGCTTATATGTTCAGCTTCCAAATTCCTTCTGTCCACAACAAGAAGGTCCTTGGGTTATTATGTACACATGAGAGGCAGACTCATGGGCAGCAATAAAAGTGTCAAATACCTATGACAATCAATATTTCCTTATTTTACACAGAATAAGTGGGAACACTCTTGAGAAATAGTTTTGTATGTATATTATGTTGAAGTATTTTGAATCAAAGTGAATAAAAGTAGAAGTGTTCATTTGAACAATTCTTGGTTAGCGCTATTCAGTATCATCTAGTGCTTGGATCAGAAGTAACTTGGCCTTCCTTTATTTGGGTAACCACAGTGTTTTCAGCCTTTGCAGTTTCATCTTAACATAGTACTATTTACAGCATTAATGTTACATACAGCATTGCTGTTTCCTGTTAGCAGTGTTTCACCTGAGAAAGAGGCTGCATTTTGGTAGTAATTGAAAAATAACTTTGTGTGTGGTTTAATTTCTTCAGTTAGATGCATATAGCATTTCAAGAAGAGAATAATTTGTTACAGGAGGCCTAAGGACTTGTTTACATGCCCTTTTTACAGCACAACCAGGTCTAGCCTTTTTTCAGGGCTTTAGTTCATCAGTGTCTTTCCTTTTTCTTTGTGGAAATTGTTAAAATCCTGCCCAAGCAATCCTGCCAACCACCCTGCTGTGTAGGTCCTCTGATCTTTCATTTTCTTTCTGCCATGCTGAAGGACCATTCAGTCACGAGTCCTGTATCTGGTCTTGCTGGTATTAGGGTTTGGACAGCTTTCTTTCCTAGTCATCACTCTACCTTAGCTATCTGCATGACAAACAGTGTATTCCTTAAGTGATGTAAAACTGGTTTTAAACACATCCAATCCTAAATCAACACATTTGAAGGACTCTTGTTCTCAAGAGTTCAGTCATGTGCCAGTCATCTTGGCTCTCTCCTGTTTCCTATTAGAACATGCAGCACAGAGTGCATTTTATTAGTTAGATGATACCACAGGAAGGTGTTTGAAAATGCCTGGACCATCACAAAGTTACTCCAAATGAGCATTCTCTGGCCACTCTTCTTTTGCCCACACATATTCCAATTCTACCAAATGGAGAAACAGCAAAGAAGTAGACATTATTATCACTGATGACACGCAGCACATAAACCAGCCTCAACATAAATATTCTTTCTGCTTCTTGATAATGAAGGTGAAGAGTTAGTTATGGAAAATATAGGAAAAAGGCAATTAGCAGAAAATCAAGTACAGTATGTTTGTGTAGGAGACAGTTGAAATTCAACGTGAACAATCCAGACTTGTCAAAAAGCACTGGAGTAATCAGACCAGAAATGTGGCCAGTGCTAAAGTGATAATCTCTATAGTCAGGGCCCTCAAAGCAGAGAATTTTTCCTAGATGTTAGAGAAAGGCAAATATACAATATAATTTATGTCCAACAGGAAAATAATTGTAGAAAGCCTACATTGAAAAGTATGTGTTATTTTTTAGAAGAAAATGTCAACAGGAACTCTTTGGTTTTCATTCAGTCAAGGCATTTTTACAGAAAACTGTTTTTCACTGAGTGAGTAACTTTTAATATTAATGTCCTCATAAAAAAATCTGAGGTATGATAACAGCTTTATCTCCACTTCAAACCCACCCCAGGTGCCTAAATAACTTTAGATGTCACTTATCTAAGATTATATGGAAAACAAAAACAACAGAAGTTAGAAACAACAAATTGTTTCCCTCATCCCTTGACTGGCAGTTTAGTTACTGGTCTCATCTTTCCTCTTTAGAAACATGATTTAGAAGTGAAGAATCTTTCATTTGGTTGCTACAGGATTCTGACTTTCTGGTGTTATGGTCATTCCATACAAATTTGCTAATTCATAGAATCATAGAATGGTAGGAGTTGGAAGGGACCTTAAATATCATCAAGTTCCAATCCCTGTGCCATGGGCAGGGACACCTCCCACCAGACCAAGTTGCTCCAAGCCCCATCCAGCCTGGCCGTGAACACCTCCCAGGGATGGGGCATCCACAACTTCCCTGGGCAACCTATTCCAGTGCCTCACCACCCTCACAGGAAAGAGTTTCTTCCTAATATCTAATNATGCACCTCTGATCGATGCACCAGACACACACACAAACACAACCTCCCAAATATTACAGAAAGAGAATAATGATTTTAAAACTTATGAAAAATACTATCTTGTAAATAAATGTCAGTCACCGCCAAGGGAAAATTATCCTCTAGGGAATAATCACTTGTGAAAAAAGGTTCTCTAACAGGTGAGAGAACTGAGAAGTAGCTGTCTCTCTGGTCTAATCCTCCTAATTATTGTCTCTGTTTCTTGCCCCAAGTTCCCATGTTGATTTTTAAAATCTCAGGCACAGCACCAACAGTGCAGTGGTAAACTAAACCATCCAGTCACTTCCACCCAATTAGACCTGATTTATTCCTTCATAAAAGGCAAACTGCAACATTCTCAGTTTTAGAGGCTGATGGATATAGAGTACGGTGTAGTAGGTGCAGTACCTTATCCATTTATATTGTCTCAGAGTGTCTCACAAAAATATCAGGGTTAGTCCTATCAGTGTGCTTGAAGGGATGGAAATCATTTGAGCTCTCTGATAGTTTTGTTTTATTTTTTTTTTTTTTACATATTTGCAGAGAAAAATAATTTTTAATAAACCCTGGTTAAATATGCCTTGTGCATTTTCCCTGTTCTTTCTACTTTCTTGTCTCCTGATGGTCACTTCAGAAGATGTTTTAACATTGCCAACTCTTGATTCTCATTTTCTAGACGGGACTCTAAATTCCACCAAATGTGTACTTTGTCTTTCAACTTCCATCAGTATCTTCACGACATCTAAGGAATTAAACTCCTTAAGCTGTTCACTAGGAATAAGCTTTTCCCATGCTACCTCACATTTGGCATCTGCTAAAGAATCCTGTCCTCAGAAGGATACATGGAAAAAGAAAAAAAAAAATAAAAGGTTCAGACTAGAGGTAAGAAAAAACTTTTCATGGCAAGGACCATCAAATATCGGAAGCAGTTGCCCAGACAAGTTGTGCTGTTGCCTACCCTTGGAGATTTTCAAGATCAGAGCAGATAAAGTTCTGAAAACCTGGCCTGTCCTCACAGCTGACCACTCTTTGAACAGAAGGTGGATTAGATGTTTTCTTCAGATCTGTCCCAAGCTGAATTTTCCTGTGGTCCTACAAATGAAGGTCACTAAAAACAGGGAAGCAACCTCAGAGTTCTTTTTATTGTCTCTGTCTATGTTCCATGAGGATAAAGCATTCCCTTCATCAAAACTTATTGATTATTTTGAGGCAATCTCAGTGGGAAATCTCTACCTTTCTTCTGTTGGAGGCCAATGCACACAATAATTTGCTAGTACCTGTGCAGAAGTGTATATTTTCCTATCTCCCATCTCAAGATAAAAGTCATATTGGAAATATCTGGGATGAAGCAAGACATTGAGACAGGTACTGATGAAAGAGGTGCGGTGTTATTGAAGTGCGGTGTTATTGATGGGAACAAAGAGGTCGAAGATGAATTCTTCTCTCTACCAGAGTCCTCAAGTGTGTTGACCATACAGAAGCTTTTAACTGTCTCCACATTTCATATAGCCACCTGTAAAGCAGAAACAAGTCATCCTTTCAGTTTTACATACCGAGATTCCTCATACAGGCTGTCTCTCCCTACCTGTTTGTACAGTACGTAGCACATTAAATTCTGCCCCAGTCCTGTCTGATCAATCCAGATACTACTAATACCGAGAGCCAGGAACCAGGGGTAGAAGGAGGTGTTCAACTCATGTTAATAGAACAAAACAAAGTGTTACTGTGACCCACCAGTCTTTTCTTGTTATATAGGAGAAGAGTTTATGTTTGCAAAGGAGAAGAGTTTACATATGTGGAGGAAAAGAATTTAGAAAAAAGAGATTAGAAAAGAAGCAGCTCCAGTTTGAGAGCTGTTAATTGTGTTTAAATGCTACAGTTGCGAGTGCTACAATAGAAGGTAAATAGGCAAGTAGAGGACAAGATGACCTACATTAACCTATTGGCATTATCGATGAATACGGAGAATGGTTACTGCTTTCAAAATATTCTTTAAAATTGAACGGAGCCTTTGTTTTTCTATTTGATCAAATAAATACATATCCTGATATTAACATAAACACATATTAATCCCAGATTAGATAATGCTAGCACTTAGTGCTGATATACTAGAATTGTACAAAAAATCTGTGAGTATTTCAGTATTTTCTATTGCTATCTCTCTCTTGTTTTTCACAGTGAACAGAAGAGAGGAATGGGTCATAGAAATCTGTGAGCTGGAGGTGATATTAATTATGGCTAGAATTAGAGAAGTATACTGACAGGAAAAGGGATGCTGTAATGTAATTCTAGAACCAGCCCCTTTCTTAGGTCTTTCTAGACACCTTGAACAACTTTTCTCCTGGCTATGAACCTCTCACTGTATCCTTTTATCACTTCACTTTGTATCATCCATCAGAACATAGATGACACTTCTTTCTTCTCCCTTCTTTCCCTCTGGATGGCCCCAGTTGTCTTCTCCATGGACTGAGACTCCTAGGAATTCATACTGGTTTTCCACTGTGAAAGAATAAACTTTAGCAGGCATTTGGGCATAAGTGGTGACCCCTCACTTAACTTTAATGGTCCACTGGAGAACATTGCTCTTCCTTTTCTGAAGTCCACAGTGGAGAAGGTCATTCAGCACCCATACTTATCTTCTCTAAATGAAGCTTTCTTCCTACTTTTCCTAATCACTGTGTTGTCAACTGTGACACTGTAAGCTGATGATTTGTACCTCTCTAAAAGTAAACAGAAGTTTACTTTTGTTGGGTGAGGACCTTTGTGACAGTAGTTGTGATTCGGTATCATTAACCTGATGAAGTTCAATATGGTGAAACGCAAAGTCATGCACTGGGTTTGAGCAGTTCCTAATGGACATGGACCACTGCTAGAGTCCAGAGGATGGTTACAAAAATCATCAGAGGGCTGAAGCACTTCTTCTATGAAGACAGACTGAGAGATTTGGGGTTGTTTCACCTGGACAAGAGAAGGCTCTGGAGAGACCTTATTGAGGCCTTTCAATATATAGAAAGGGTTTAATGGAAAGAAAGAGAGATTTTGTACCAAGTAATGGAACAAGGGGAAATGATTTTAAGCTGACAGAGGTTAAATTTAGATTGGACATAAGGAAGAGATTTTTCACTAGGACAGGTTCCCCAGAGAACTTGTGGGTGCTCCACCATTGGAAGTGCTCAAGGTCAAGTTGGACAGGACTTTGAGCAACCTGATCTAGTAGATGTCCCTGCATGTGGAAGGGGAGTTGGCATAGATGATCTTTAATGGTGGCTGCCAACCCAAACTATTCTATGACCCCACGTTTTTCTGCATTTGCAATTTCAACCACAAAATACTTCACTGTTCATTGAGTTAGGTTGATTCCTTGCCTATAACTGTAGCAAAATGACATTGAGCAGATTAAGAAGACATCCATTTCTTGTTTGTGGGTTTTCTGTAGTTTAATGAACCACATTAAACCTTCCAGGAATTCAGCTTATTATACTGATGAGCATGAGTTGAAAAGGTAAACTCCACATCTAATTGGGGACCTGCATATCAGCACTGTTTATTTCAAACCCTCTAGCACAAAGTTTTCAGTCTGTGCACAGATTATTAGAACACTGTTTACTACTGCATCAGGTAGGCAAATCCAAAATGTTTCACACAAAAAAACAGTCTGTGGCTTTTTCTCAGAGTAACAAGTACTGCTGATCTATCACCTGTATGGAAACAGAACTCCTCAGAGTCCAGTTTAATGAGTTGCATATGAAATACCCTACTAAAATCAAACGCATCATTTCTGCACTCAGAAGTAATCTAATATCTTGCTGCTTTGACCTATATTCCATGTGTGTTGTTTAGCACATCCTGTAGCAGAGCGAAAGCCTGTGGTTAGTACTTAATTAATATGCTTCTGTTACAGTCTCATTTGCACTTCAGTTAAAATCTCCAGATGCTGGAGATAAGTAGATCCATGAAACCAAATGCAGTGCATATTCCAGCAAAACAGTGGTATACTTCTCTGTGTGGGATAACATCCAGTTAAAAGCTCTCATCCCTCAGCACTTGAAAAGTAAGTTACACTGTTTTAAAGTGTAGTTGTGGATCATGACAGATGGGAAGAGGGAGAGAGAAGAGGAGGGAGGGAGAAAAAGAAGTGAGGCGGGTAGGACTTCAGCTTGTCAAAAGTCTGTGGGCTTTCTTTTGGCTAACATGTTTTTCTAAGAACAAAATAACATTGTAAACCTCTAAGTTCCAATTAAATATTTTCCAGTAAGATTGCAGTTATTCAGCAAAACAGAACCTTTGAGTTATGCAAGAGAACACTGCTTTTTTTTTTTTCTTTTTAAATGTTTATTTTAATTTTTTTTTTATGAAGCTTCAATACATTTTTCAATAGAAGAGGATTTAATGAGTCCAGGACCTTTGGTGCCTAAGAGACTGCTTCATTAATACAGTTGATTTCTGTTGTTATTACTGGAAAAGTGTCCAGCAGCTTCAGAAATTGGCCAAGGCTTCATTGTTCTAGGTATTGCACAAGCACAGGCAAGAAGGCATCTCTCCCTTGAAGATTTTACAGAGTAAAATGTAAGAGATAAAGGCAAAAGTACAGAGATACAGGCTCTCACACAAAAATACAGCAACTATTACAACATACTGATTGTTCATCTCTGAGCTTCATGACAAAATAGTCATTAAAAAAAAAAAGCTCATGTTACGCACTTAGGTATTTCTCAGACTTCAAGTTTAATTTAAAACTAAGACACTGTAGAAATAATTCAGAGGAACTTGTGGAATCAGGCTCCATCTACATTATAATTTAGATTAGGATCAGTAGTATGATTTTGAAAAGAATCCCCAATTATTATTCAGTTCCCACTAGTTGGATTATTTGTGGAGAAAAT
Source organism: Pedionomus torquatus (assembly GCA_013398155.1). NCBI lineage: Eukaryota > Metazoa > Chordata > Aves > Charadriiformes > Pedionomidae > Pedionomus > Pedionomus torquatus. The sequence continues at coordinate 389,550 of VZRU01016224.1, forward strand.
AAAACTAGAAGCTCTGCTCCAGGTTTGAACACGATGTACATCTACACCTGATGAATTCATAAGAGAAAAGTTTTCATCGTTTAATTGGCTACAGCTGTTCCTCATGTGGAGGAATATGCAGTCCTCATAAGAGTCACAGAGTCATTCAGGTTCAAAAGGCCCTTTAGAGGTCCCTAGTCCAGTCTTCTGCTCAAAACAGAATAATTCAATGCTGAATTCAGGCCATGATCTTCAGGGTTTTATCCATGGCTTCATTTTCTTGACAATCTCCTTGTATGTATTCAAAGGCTACAACCAAGTCCCCCTGAAGCTGTTATAGCCCAGGCTGAAAAAGACCATCCTTGTCAGCCTCTGCTCACAGAGCAGCCATCCCAGTCCTCGACCACCCTGGTAACACTCTGATTAACTTGCTCTTCTGCTTTCCTCTCCTGACTCACAAACTTCATTGTCAAATTGGGACCAACAAGTCTGTCTAATGCAACCAGAGCATCCTTTTCTATTCCAAAGGTTCTTTTTCCTCTTTTAACTTTTCCCCGTTCAGGTATTTAGTAAATAATATTATTTCCGGCTCTGCCCTCAAAAAGAGACAGAGAAGACTCAAGTTGGTTGCCTAAGTGCAGTCATAGTGCCATTTTGAATGCCATAGGGTATCTTTTTTTCTTCATCTTCAACTGCTCTTCCAGAAGGGTGCTGGTGACCTGTAGGTGCTTTGTCATATCACGCAGACAACATGGATGTTGCAGATTCCCTGAAGTGTCTCAGGCAGAACTACAGACTTTATTTACACGACTAAATTGAGGCCCCAGAGATCCAATCAGTCTTTAAACTTTCTGCTCTTTGTCCTATGAGACCACCAAACTGATGGACGCTGCTGAAATAAACTGAGATAAATCTCCCTTGTGGTAGGATTAAGTATAACTGTCTTCTTCCCAGTGAGTTATGGCACTTGTTTTCTTATATCTTACTAGGCCATCTCTGAGTAGGAATGATCCTTCCATACAGACCTTTTGCAGTTAGAAACACCTCACTTTGACTCATCCAATCATTTTTTAAAAGTCTGTACTCTCCATTTCTTTATCACTAACTTTTTCAAGGAACAGAAGGATGATTTTTCAAATCAAAAGGCATTCTGTGAGTCTCTCTATCTGGATATTACATTTTAAGTGTTCATAAGGAAAGAGCTGGTAGGAAAGATTCTGGGTCTTGAAGTGCTGAGATGGGATAACAGTCCTAGTGCCTTTAAACTAAGATAGAAGAAATGGATCTGCCTGTTTGATGCAGAAAAGAAAAATAAACCAGAAAGCTGGCCTGATAATTTATTGTGCAAAAGAGGGAAAGTAGTCTTCAGAGGCAATCCTTTGAGAAAGTATATAGAACGATCAGACATCTGTCTACCCCTGCAAACCACCACAACACCGAGACTGACTGATTGCATTCTGCAGATCACTGCAAGATACAGCAGATCATTTTGAATAAGTAACAGAGACTTAGTTCTTAGAAAAGAACTAAGCAGCTTTTTCACTGAGAGTTTCAAGGGCAACTGAAGGAGTGGGATGTGTGATATGAAAGATTCTTTCCATATATATTAAAAGTGAGATGAGGTGTCAGAGAAATATCAGGATTCCTGGTAGCTTCCCCAAATCATGCCATAGCTTTGATCCATGCAAGGCTGATCCCCCTCTAACACTTTTAACAGCCTTTCTCCGTTAGGATATCTCAGCACTCTCGCTGTCAGACATTTCTTCCCAGAAAAGTTATTTTTGTATTCAGTCCATGATGTCAGGTGACTGAGCAGAATGCTTAAGGGAATTGATTACAACTTGTTAACTCCATGGTTTGTTTTTCCTTCTGTCATTCATCTTGCAATAGATAGACAGACAGACGCTGTATTTATTTTTTAAATCCATACATGTATTCTAGCAACGTGTCACACACTTTTATTGTCTCTACAAGTTACACTTACTATGCAGATCAGGTATCATACAGACAGAACAATATATATTTAATATCCTCTCTTTTTCTTTGATAGTCATTCATAATTTGCAATACTTAAAATATAAAAATATACTAAAAATGGGGGGGGGAAGAATTTTCTATGTTTAGTCAAATAGCAATTTTAAAAATTCACTTTCTAGAGTAGATTTACATTTTAAAAAGTCATAGCCCCTTTGGGGCTTCAGTAATCCCCAAATAACAGTAGCTAAACTCTAGTTCAAGGCTCCTTTTCAAGCTTAACCCCTTTCAGACCCCTTTCCTCTGATGAATGTTTTCAAACACTATTTTCTATCCCTAAGGCTGAATTATGCTTTGGGCTGGGTCCAGTGAGCCAGAGCTCCTCCAAAAGGTTATCAATAATTGACCTGTGGCTTCTATTCCTTGTCTGATAACACAAACCCACTGGCAATGATTGCAGCAAGATACAGCCCAGAAATCAGACCTTCCAGCAGGTGATGGGAAGAGAAGTCAACCTACATCTGCAGGAACCTTAAAACCTAAATTTCTGTGTGAAAATGACAAGATAACCTACTTCACATTTGGATTAAAAAAAAATAGTGCTAGAGTGTCCTAGCACAGGTAGTCTGTAGAATAATGACGTATATACATGTGTGCATGTTGATGTGTACATATGTGTGTGTGTATACACATATACATATGTTTATGTTTCATATATAATGATAATAAAGAGACATCCTCCTCACTTTCCTCTCTATAAGCCAATTTGGCTCAGAGGGGAAATCATTGCTGAGAAATGTGTCTTGAAATCAGACATTCAAAATATGTTTGCTCTCTTGGGACGGGAATTGACACTTCCTTAGTTAGGATACTTTGGGAAAGCTCTAATCTCCACAGTAAGACAGGATCTCTGGGTATCTGGGACTGCTCATTAAAACAAAATAGCTTTTTAAAAACCTGTTTTTCAAAATAAATTTTCCTTTAACTCCCTGATGCCAGCAGATTTCTCCCTTGTGAGAAGTCCGCTAGCAGCTCAAAAAGAATAAATAAATAACCATGAAAATGCCTGTCTGCTAAGGAGAGCCCCAGAAGCAGGATTTGAGCTTGGTACACCACTTCCACCCCTTGATTTTTGTGGAGAGATACCAGCTCCTGCGTGATGTTAACCTGAATGTCTGGCTTCAATACCTGAATTTTCATAACCTTCATGATCAGGTCCTTGAGTCGTGAAGGGGCTGTAAGGACTTAAAATCAAGGGTTCAGGAGAGCTGCAATTGTGCCGTGTGTGGAGTAGCCTCCTGTTTATCTCGCCTCATCAGTGCGTGCTGGAGCATTAAGCTGCTGCTGCTCTCTCTGCAGATTGACGGCACGGCCACGTGACGCTTCTTCAGAGTCCCACTTGTGTTAATCGAGATAAATACTCTTTTGCAAGATGCAGCTGGTGCTCAAGGAGGCTTGGAAGAGACGTTATCTGATTTGAGGAGGCTGATTTCTGATGGCTTTGTTTCCTGTTACGAGGGACTGGGATGAAGCCCTTGGTCCCGTGTCACTACCTGTAATTATGGCAGTGATTTGATGCTCTTTCTCTCAGCAAACCTGTTTTCTAATCTACATGTTTGTGTGACAGTGCTCATGACTGCAGTTTTGTGAGTTAAACTCATTCCGTACCCTGAGCTTTTTCCACAGAGGATGGAGTTGTGCCTAGGGAAAGCTTTATCGAGTGCAATTGCTCCTTCTTTTAAAAAACTATAACTTATGCATAACCTGATCCTTATTCAAGTTAAAAGATATATCAGCCAGAGTGTCCTGTTAGTGCTCTGCTCTTACTTCTTCAAGTGGCAATGTTTCGGCTCATGCCCACTAACTAAAGCAGTTGAAGAGCTTCCTAGGCAATGCCTGCCCATCTCCTGCCTTCTGACCCCTACATCTTCTTTTCCGAAGCTTCCTGAACCAACATGAATGTGGTTCATAGTCTTTTGGAAAGAGGAATCTGTTTCAGCCCTCATTCATCAGTCTATCCCTGTTTCTTCTTATAATCAGTACTAAAACTTTACATTTCGACTATCACTGTGCTTTCTGTCCTGAATCACCTTTCAACTGAACACGTTGAAAATCTAGGTCATCAAAATCACCACCACCTGAAATTCTTAGCTAGCTAGGAAAGAAAAATTGATCAGAGTGGCAGGAAAAGCAAGAAAATGTATTTTTTCTTCTCTAATCTAATTGGGCAAACAAAACACAAAACAAGGGGGAAAAGAATCTATTCCCACATATTGTGAAACGTTTTCTGTTATTTCTTGAAATTTGCTTAACTTCCGTTGTTCTTTCCCCCTCCTTGATGAACAAACCCCCCCAACAAATATAAAAAAAAAAAACAAACTTCAACTAAGCAGCAGCTGAAGAAAATGTGATTGAAAAAATATCTTTCTCCAGTGCTAAAGTCTGTGTAAAAAGTGGCTACATCAAAAGTTAAGGCACTGCCTTCCCATATGTGAAGTCAGCTGTGCAATGGTCCATCGGATGAGTAAAAGCCCACCTGATCCTTTTCATGATTGTAATTGAGAAGTTGTTTCCCCATTTGATTGCTTTATTTTAAATTATGTAAAGTTGCCACTTATTCTTTACTAGTACATGAGCAAGGGAAATTCAACAGATGGTGTCACACTGAGCAGGACCATCTTAGTTGAAACTACTTTAGCAAAAATTGCTTTTGGCACACAAAGATGCATTTTGGGGCACTGATGTTTTAGTTGTTATTGTCATTATCATTTTCTTGAGGTTTCTTAGTAGATTGAATTACTATCTTTTTATTCACGCAGCTTCCATAGTAATCCAAAAGCGCTGCTGCAGAGCAATTTTTCTTGCTCAGAGCCTGTATTTAATTAATTCTGAAAACAGAAAGAGAGATCAAAGTGACCAAGAGAGTGTCTTATTTTAAGGGACAAAATTTATTTCACTGCATTTCAGAATGTTTAATTTTGTATGCTCCATTTTGCATGTAAGAGTTAGTCAGATTATGTCTTGGCCATTCCAGTGTCCTTGTACTGGGTCTGGCTGGGACAGCAGCTGGTACGGAGCTGTGTTTTACATTTGTGACCCAAACCAATGCCGATAACACACTCATGTTTTGGCTACTGCTGAACACTCTTTGCCCAGCATTAAAGCCTCCCCTGCTCCTCACTTTGCGCCCCAGTGACTGCACAATTGGTTGAGGGGAACACAACCAGGTAGATGCCTTGAACTAGTTAAGGAGATATTCCGTGCCGTATGACAACATTCACAGCAGTACAAAGAGAAAGAAAGAGGTTTAGGGAGGTCAGCTGTCTTTTGCTCAGGAACTGAGTAGGATTTCTACCCATGGGAGGTTGTGAGTAACTGCCTTTGAATCCCATGTCCTTTGGGAATCCATGCTTGGCTTGGTATTGTGAATGAGACATTGTCCAAATCCCAAGTTTGGTCTTCATTTGAGGTCTATTTGATTTGTCAGTGCTCAGTTTGCTTTTGAGACAGATTTTTACTGGTAGAGTCATTAATGTCATTGAGGAGAGTTCTCCATGCACACTGTTCCACAGAAAAAAAGAGAAACATGATGAAAAGTGAATGACTGTGAGCATGGCACCTAGTGTATCAGAGCAGTGGAAGGCAAAGGACAAAAAATAAGAAAAAAAATAAGATCTTACATATTAAATGCAAGAAAAGTTTTTGAAATTACCATCATCCACTGATGCTGTCAGATGGCATAAAGATGAGATCTTCTCTTAACTACAAATGAGTCTGTTGTTCTTCAGGCTCCATCAAAAGAGTAATAAATAGTAGTGATTCACTCTCTGAATTCTTGAAATTATAGCCAAAATGGGTATCATGAGAGTTAACAAAGCTGTTCTTATTCTTCTGGGTAACTTTGAGGGACACAATGGTGGTGAATGAACCACTCGCCATGCCCATCTGTCATATTCAGGAACAGCTGAAGCTCAGTAACAAGCAGGATTCAAATTCAAATGATATTGTTCAGTGTCCTTACTCTACTGACATTCATACAGACTGACAGAGTAAATGAGATCTGCTATCAATCCATCAGTAAATTCTCTGCCTTGATTTTCTTTTTCTGAAACTTCACTTGAGCCAAACTCATAAATACAAATGTGCATGGTCAGAAGTCCCTTCATCAGAGTAGTCTCTGATTTGGGGTACATCTGCTACCCCAGTCCCAAACAAGGTCCAAGCTCCTTCCTATTTAGGACACCAGGCTACAGCTACACTTTGGGAGAGCACAGGAAATGTTCCTTGGCACTGAAACATGGTCATGGGTAGAGCAGCCCTTCACATAGTTTGACTTGCTGCAGCTAGCAGTGTCCCAACCAATTCTCAGCCATCACTCAGGACCTAGAACCGTCCAGAGACTATTTCCAATACACACTTCAGATGAAAGCACATGATTATAAAGAATTATAGCACTTGGTAGTATTGTCAGAAAATAGTATCAGTCAAGATTGTCTAATTTACTAAAATCCTACAAAGTCATTCCACTGCTTTCAGAGGATGTGGAGACAAGCTGTGAATGAAGCAAAGTGTCACAGGCTCTGTAGTATGTATAACAGCACCTATATAGTCTGAGTGAAAGGCTTTCTTGGTACTCTCTGTGGTAACTTAAACAGCTTCTCTTAAGTCACTTGAGATCAGATAAGTGAAATCATTACACTACCTTATCATTTCTTCTGTGGATTTGTTTGGGGCATTTGTTTGTTTATTTTCCTTTGTTTTATGTATAAACAGCCAAGGAAAACAGTTTCTGACATATTCCTCATTATTCTCCTGAAGATGACCCCGATTTTACTAGAAGCATAGTTAGACCATAGACCTGAACCCTTATGAACTTCTGATTTTTGATGACTTCTTGGTGTCTTATTTGAAACAAGGTCTGCCATTCTCTGATTAGTTTCCTCTGCTGTTTTTCCAGTCAAAGAAGGTAATTTTGAATCAAATGAGCCTTTTAAAGGAAGAGATAAACAAGCCAACACACTTTTTCTGTCAACGTGAATGGACATGAACTGCAGTAGCCACTATCTTTATTGCTTTTTATATCTAAATGACCCTATACAGCATATTGTCTCTTTCCATTTTTACTACATATAATGAAAACTGAAGATATTTCAGCAGAGGAGAAAAAAACCCAAACCATAGTGCTACATTTAATCAACTTGCATGTATATTTTTCTATCCTCTTAAATAAGTGATACTGTTTTTCTCTAGGCTAGTGAATAAATTGCATATTTATTTTAGTTGAATTTACGTTAGCATAAAAGGAGAAGTAACCACATATTTGAGCAAGGTTATGACAGTGGTTACTGTGAAAGCAGGTTTCTTTATCTAAAGCAATCTAAATTGGAGCAAGTCTGTAAGTCAAATAACAAAGAATCCTTACATAGCTGTGATATACTTAATTTCTTTTCTCATTAAAGAATGATACAGTGTCCTTAAGAGACAGTCATTTTCTGAGTATCTCAGGGGATCAGATTAATATGGAACTGGTAGTAAAGTGCTTAAATGGACTCAATCAAGAGCAAGTGAAATCTGTCCTAGGATTATTAGAAAGATAGAAGGAGAAATTACAAAACTCTATTAGTGTAGAGACCTGTCTTTTTATACGCTATGGAAAATAAGGGAGGAGATAAAGTGAGCTTTTTTTCCTCCTTGTCAATTCTTCAGCAATTGAAAGACCTTGGAATGAGGATTTTTTTTTATTTTGTATTTTTCTTTTACTTTTTAAAATAACCCCTGGACAGTAAGTTTCTGTTTATTCTCCTGAGTAAAATATAAGCAACTGATATAACCTCTCTGTACAGTAGGTTCTCTGCTCATTAAACTGCACTGATGAAATTTGCCTGTCACTCAGGAAGAGTACCACGAGGACATAAGTAAGATGTAAATGGTATATCAGCCTCACACCTCCTGTCTAACCAAACATATATTTTGCCTTGATCTTTGTAAAACAGCCTGAGTCTGGTTGGAGAGCAGTACCCCAGGTACAGCGATGTTTAACACTTCCATTAGAAGGAGGATTTTGGCTTCGCAGAAAGAAGTCTGCTATTGTAAGGCCACGTGTTCTTATACTTACTTTGCAGAGGAGATATCTACATTGATGTAGCAACATCAGAAGAAACATAGATGCTCACAGTTTTATGGCCACAACTGCATCAGGAAGCTACTACTTTCCAGAACATTTTTTTTCCATCCACAGTCTTGCCACTCTGTAGTGAACTTCAGGCCATTTTCCTCCCATCCCAAATTTCTTTTGTGTCTCTTTTCGGCCTTGGTTCTATAAATCCTTGGTAATATAAACCAGAGACAATGCCGCTGTACTCTAAAATCATAACCAAATCAAAAAAAAAAAAAGGAAAAAAAAGACTTGAATGTGATTTCAGAACGCAAGACTGTGATGATGACCATCTACGTGTGAGCTGAGAGGTAGACCATAGTTTTGCTACAAAATGCCATCCTTCCCCTTTTCACAGATCTATAAACCCTCTCACTAAACAAATTCCATTTGTTCTCCTCGGTGCCCTTTAATTACTCAGTACTTTCCCATTAACTTAATTATTTAAGTGCTTTTCACTCCCACGCTACTGCATGTACAGATGCTATGTGTATAATACATTAAACCTCCATAACTGACTTACATTTAAGTGTCACCAGTTGTGTAATGTTCTGTGTTTGTTTTGCATTCATGACACCGTGAAGAAATCAAATGCTTTGTGTTAGTAAACAGAGCTCTGTTTATTGCTCCTCAGAGCTGGAAGAATTTGGGAAAAAACCCACTACTGCTATTAAAAAACACGGACTTGAGGAAACAGAGGCCGTGATAACCTCTTGGTCATCTGCATCAGCGTCATCTTAAACTGTAAAAGTTTTTCTCCTAAAACCATGGGAAAACAGCAAGGACATATTTTAAGTCTGGCGTTTTCCTGTATTTGAGAGTGTAGCGGCTTACTGAGCCAGGAGACCACATCTCTGAGGAAGCCCAACAGAAATTAAACATTAGTGGCTGTGTATTTCTTAATTACTCGAGGTCCTGAGTGGCCTCCTGGAAATCAAACCAACCGGAAATACTTAAAAGGCAAAAACCCCAAACCAGCAGCATCTGAATCACTTTCCCGAAATTAGTCATTACTTCCCATTTACCTTACCCAAGTGCTGGGATTAGGTGTAAAGTCTCCAAACAATGCCAGAATCAATTGCAAGGCCTTCTGGTATCTGAGATCCCAGATATCAACCCCTGTTTGCAAATAGCTTTGTAATATTTCTCAATGAAATTGAGGTAGTGACTTTTTCTCCTTAAATTTGAAGTTATCAGTATTTCTAGCAGGGTCAAAATGAGTCAGGGGAAGTTTCCTTCTGAGTCGGGTCATCTCCCTGTATTTCACCCAGGTAAATTTGCCTTAAAGGCACATTGATCTGTAAAGGCTGGATAATTCAGGTACAGCAATAACCTTCCTCTCCCACAGCACAATCAGTCACCAGATGCCTTTCACAGTGAAATGGTTGTAGTCACACACTGTCTAGCCTAGCCCTGCAGGAACCGAAGCAAAAACAGTGGTGTCCTCAGACGTAAAAGGAACATTGATCAAAATACTGTTATTAGTGCACTGTTTTTCTTTCCACTCTATATCTGCAAATTGTATGCTAGTTGCCTAGCATCTCCCCCCGACACTCGTTGGTGAGCTGGCTGAAGCGATTCAGCAAAGCTTGGGGTATGGATCATATAAAGTAGATGCATATGTTTGGTCAGAAAACTGTAGATAAAAGCTGTGGTCTACGGTTCTTATGGAATCATAGATTATCCAGGCTGGAAGGGACCTCCAAAGGTCATCTAGTCCGACCTCCCCACAGTCGCAGGGACACCCCCAACTAGACCAGGTTGCCCAGGGCCTGATCAAGCCTCACCCTGAATACCTCCAGGGAAGGGGCTTCAACCACCTCCCTGGTCAACCTCTTCCAGTGCTCAACCACCCTCATAGTGAAAAATTTGTTTCTAACATCCAATCTAAATCTGCTTTTCTCCAACTTAAATCCATTGCCCCTTGTCTTATCACTGCAGGCCTGTATAAGCAAACTTTCCCCAGCCTTCCTGTAGGTCCCCTTCAGGTACTGGAAGGCTGTGATTAGGTCTCCTTGGAGCCTCCTCATCTCCAAGCTGAACAACCCCAGGTCCCTCAGCCTGTCCTCCTGGCAGAGGTGCTCCAGCCTCCCTGATCATCTTCGTGGCCCTCCTCTAGACCCGCTCCATCAGGTCCATATCCTTCCTATATTGAGAGCTCCAGACCCGCGTGCAGTACTCCAGGTGGGGTCTCACCAGAGCAGAGAAGTATACTTCTTCATGAAGCATACTGCCAATCTTGGTCAACAACAGAACTGCAGACATACAAACAGTAGGTATTATGTGCTTGCTCCACTCTGTTGCCTAAACAAAGGCATTTAGTGTCACGTGAGATGCTGTGCTGTCTTCTACAATATCCTCACTTTCCTACAGGTCTTGTGTCATATCTGCAAACTCCAGCAGATAGCTCTGATGCTTTAGTGTCGAAACTTGTACAAGAAATGTATGCTTAGGAAACAGAATCAAACTTTTAATCTCTAATTGACTCATGACAATTGGAGTTTGAATTTGAATAAATCTTAATGAACAGGTTTGAAGAAATGAAAGAAAAATAGTAAAAAAACATATCCTGTTGCATTTAACACCATTTAAAAAATTAGAAAAACGAGTCTTAGAAGATCTTAAAAATGGAAATTAAAGTTGAATATCAAATTAAACATTTTAAACATTTTAAAAGTTCACTTTTGTGTGTTTTTGTTCTTAATTTCTCCAGGAATAAACACAAGGGAAGTAGTTTGAGTGTTTCCTTTTCATTTTTGGGTATGCCTGGTGAGCAATTAAACTTTTAACTGTTGTTATGAGTCAGAATTGCTCATCTCACTTAAATTCAGCCACCTGGGGCTGCATGTATATTGGTATATAAACCAGGACCAGGAGGTAGGCTCAGGCTCTGGACTATGTTTATCCTGAAATGATCATCACATGCCAGTGAATTCTTTCTTGAAAAATGCCCAGTCGGTTCAGAGGATCACATGCACCAGAGACCCAAATCCCAACTGGCGATTTGGAAAATAATGCACCAGGTTTGACCCTTTACACCCTACACAACCATCTAACACTTGTTCCATCCGGGTGTACATGCTAAAACATTCCCATCTGTCATGTCCAAGGGCTTGTAACACACACTTTCACCTTCGTGGTGTGAAAACACCACTGTGAGAAGTTGCTATACAGCCATCATGCTATTTGTGATGTTTTGAACCAGAAAAAAAAAAAAAAAAAAAAAAAAAAAAATAAAAAGAAAAGCACACACACACACAAACTTATGTTTCTTTATGACTCTAAAGAGGCATTAAGGGAGTCCAGAAGAGACACTGTCCCAGATTCTATACAGGCTTCTCAGTGTAAATCTCCCCAGACCTAAAGAACAATCCCTATCTAGTGAAGTATACAGAACAAGTCACTTCAGCAATCCTCTAATGAATGAGAAAAGAGGAATTTCTAAGTGGTCATATATATTTCACCCATATCAGAAGCACATCTCAGTATTGGCTCTATCATTCTCCAGAGCTGTCTCTTCAACTGGCTGCAGTTCTCTCCAAACAGACATTGAATTTTTGGATGGATAAAGTTAGCAGAGATAAGTCCTCTAGGCATGAGCAGTCTCATAAAGTTATTGGATGGTTTCTAGCTTTCATTCTTATAATGAAAGCTCCCCCCGCCCCCCACCCCCGTATCTGTAAGTTCCTGTTTTTCTCTGCATGAGTTACCTTTCATTTAGCATCATTACATCAGATTATCCTCTAAGCAGAAAGCCAGCAGAAGTCATGCTTGTCACATAAACCCCAAGCATAAACCATTCCCCTGTAAAGTGGAACGAGATGTTAACATACCTGTCCTCTGTGTGCTGAACCACCCTCAAGGCAGATTTTTTCCATCAATTACCTGCATTTAGGAAAGTTTGACATTTTAAAGAATTAGCAATGCAAAATTAAGCATGCAAATCAGCAGTTTGCACAGGATTCGTAGTAAATTAAATGGAGCTTGTTTCTCCGGATGAAATTCACTCACTGATGAACGCAAAACCTCTTCAAAGATTTGAAGGGCAATGCAACTGCTCCATAAGCATGGCTTATACAAGGTACTTTCATTCCAGACTCATAGTAGTCTGCCCCATAAGGGCCTGATTTCTTCCTCCTTGTGTGATTGGCTGCCATACAATTACTCCATGAGAAAATTTAACCTTTTCTTTTTCCTTCATTGTTTTATGCACCCTGGCCTCCAAGCCTTCACATGAAAACTACAGCACTTGGTGAAACTGAGCTGGGGGATAAGGAAATTCTAGTCATGTGAAAATATGGGAAAAGACTCTGCATGAAGTAAATGAAACATCTTTTTTTTTTTTCCTTTGCTTTAAGCCCACATGTGAGGATTGAAAGCATAACCATGTTATTGAGATCAGGGGAAGTAATCTCATATCTAAGGACGTAGATAACAACTGAAAGCATCACATTGTTCTTGCTGTGTGTATCAACTTCTGATTCAGTGTCTCAGGCAGGTAAACCTGCTACTATCCATATACACATATACATATATCAAATGCAGATGAGATAGCAGGATTACTGAATGCATGTATCTGAAAGGTAGACACTGTTTTTTAACAGCTGTGAAATGAAAAAAAAAAGAAATGTGAATTATAAATGTTGAAAGACAAAGCATTTGAACGCCTGGAAAAATCCAAATTAAGGACAATGTTGTACAGTTGATTGAAACCAGAATAAGCTGTGGGATGTGAGAGGAGCTGTCCTGATGTAGTCCAGAGGCTGATTTGTGAGTGTGTTTTACAGATTAAGAGTTCATTTGTATTACACATCCTGAATACCTTTTCAGTGCAAACAGTGCCAACAAATAGTAAGTGACAGTTTATTATGCCCCAGGAGAGGAAAGAAAACTGACTTGTGAAGACAGCCAACTCAAAAAAGAATTTGCTATGTTTGGTTTCTGTATTTCTTAGCATTTTTCTAATCACTTGTTATGGCTGTTTTTGAAGATCCTGGAGTAAAAGGAACCCTTGAATAATCTTACTGGGAGGGATTAGGAATCACAGAAACATAGACTAGTTTGGTTTGGAAGGGACTTCTAGGGACTTCTGAAGACCACCTAGTCCAACCCCCCTTCAACTAAATCAGGTTACTCAGAGCCCTGTCTAACCTGACCTGGAATGTTTCCAGGGATGGGAAATCTACCACCTCTTTGGGCAAGCTGGGCCAGCATTTCACCACTCCTGCTGTAAAAAATTTTTTCATTATATCTGCTCTGAATCTCCCCTTTTTTAGTTCAGAACCATTATCCCTTGTCCTATCACAACAGGCCCTGCTAAAAAGTTTGTCCCCATCTTTCTTACAAGGCCCCTTTTAGTACTGAAAGGTCACAATAAAGTCTCCCCACAGCCTTTTCTCCTCCAGGCTGAACAACCCCATTTGTTACTGGAGGAATAGGTAAGGTTTCAGCTCAGTATTCTTATGACATCAAAGATTAACTAAACCTCTGCCATCTCCATGGGACAGATAACAGATTACTGCAAGTGGAATATAATTCTGGAGGATGGAAAAAAATTATTTAATGTCCCATTTACTATCCATGAGTATCGCAGGAGGATTTGGGAGTATTGCAGCAGTATTTGCTACAAAAATCAGTGCTGCAAAGAGGTACTCAAACTATTCCTACAGCATAGCCACATTACCAGGGACTTATATCATGGTTTCTCATCCATAGCTACTTTCTTTCCAGCTATCTGTGACTTTGGTATCCATTTCTACTAATTAATACATTATACCACGTAGATATGTTCTGCTTGGTTACCCCTTTCACGCTTTAATAGTTACCCAGGGCCTCTACCAAGGATGTCTCTAGTGAACTGGAGCCCATTGCAGAGCTATTTGCTGAGGTGAAACAGTAAGACTTGTTATTACATTGGGACTCATTGCTTTAGACATAGGATCATAACTGAGACTCAACGATCTAAGACCTGACTCACAGATCTGTTTGGAAAGGGTCACAGCTTGTTTGGTTTGGCATGGAGTGCTGGGCTTACATGGCAAGATCGCAGTAGCAGGGGGGACTACAGGGGTGGCTTCTCTGAGAAAAGATGAGGAGGTGCCCTCATGTCAGACAGAGCCAGGTCCAGCTGGCTCCAAGACAGATTGTCACTGATCGAAGCTGAGCCCACCAACGATGCTGGTGGTGCCTCTGTAGTAATATATTTAATGATAAGTATAATACACTGTGTAGTAGCAGAGTGGGAAACCTGTGGAGGGAGCATGACTACATCCCTGACTTCATAAGCTTCTTTGACAAGATCTATCCAGTTCACAACTTTAGTTGTTTTTCACAGTGGAGCCTGTGATATTCTTTATCTAAAAATATTTAGAAGTAGTGATCAACAAGATGCCTTTACTTTCTTACTCATTTTGTAAGTTTACACTAGGTAGTTCTTCAAACTAACTATAGTGATGGTTGCTGGACTTTTCTCCATCTCTGAAATCATTACCAGCAGCATTAGCTAAATTGTAAATTCTTAATCTCTGCTGTCTGGGTAAAAATTTCAGTCTTGAGAGGTGGGCCGTTTAAGGAATGAAAGTGTTCAAGTTTTGACTTCTCATTTTGTTGTGGAACAGAAAAAAAAAAAAAAAAAAACTAAAGNTTACATTGGGACTCATTGCTTTAGACATAGGATCATAACTGAGACTCAACGATCCAAGACCTGACTCACAGATCTGTTTGGAAAGGGTCACAGCTTGTTTGGTTTGGCATGGAGTGCTGGGCTTACATGGCAAGATCGCAGTAGCAGGGGGGACTACAGGGGTGGCTTCTCTGAGAAAAGATGAGGAGGTGCCCTCATGTCAGACAGAGCCAGGTCCAGCTGGCTCCAAGACAGATTGTCACTGATCGAAGCTGAGCCCACCAACGATGCTGGTGGTGCCTCTGTAGTAATATATTTAATGATAAGTATAATACACTGTGTAGTAGCAGAGTGGGAAACCTGTGGAGGGAGCATGACTACATCCCTGACTTCATAAGCTTCTTTGACAAGATCTATCCAGTTCACAACTTTAGTTGTTTTTCACAGTGGAGCCTGTGATATTCTTTATCTAAAAATATTTAGAAGTAGTGATCAACAAGATGCCTTTACTTTCTTACTCATTTTGTAAGTTTACACTAGGTAGTTCTTCAAACTAACTATAGTGATGGTTGCTGGACTTTTCTCCATCTCTGAAATCATTACCAGCAGCATTAGCTAAATTGTAAATTCTTAATCTCTGCTGTCTGGGTAAAAATTTCAGTCTTGAGAGGTGGGCCGTTTAAGGAATGAAAGTGTTCAAGTTTTGACTTCTCATTTTGTTGTGGAACAGAAAAAAAAAAAAAACAAACTAAAGCAAACCAATAAATTATGTTCCATTATTTACATAGGTTATACAAATTCAACATCCATCCCACAGCTCACTGCCACAAATATGTTCAGTGTGAAATCTTTCATTAGATCATTTACACATGTAACAGAGTGAAGAATAATAATATTTAAACATACCCTATGTATACATGGGCAGAAGCATTAGTGTACATCTCTCTGTGTGTGCATAGGGAGAGGTTGGGGTGTAAACCAATGGCTTCTCCATAACGGTTTTGATTCTCTGCTCTCAGATGCTGAAATATTTGAAACATTTCTGGGGAAAATCACTGGTCGATGAATGAGATTGTAACATTGTTGCTTAACGGTGCTCCTGAGTAGAAGAGTTGAAATTAATTTTTTAATAATATACACCTTAATCAACTACTCAGTCTGTCGAAAAGACTTTGGACTTGTTTTCCCTTTAAATATAAGTAGCTTTCTTTCCTGCCAAATAATTTCTAAATTTGAGCTAAGCTATGCTGCCATGTCCTGTGTTTGTGCAGCAGTTGCCCTAGGGAAAAAATGACAATTCAATACAAAAACAGAGTCAGGGATATGTGGGTGGCAATGACAATGGCAGAACCATGTCTCAAAACAGCAGTCAGACTTTGAAAACCAGATTGCTGATCATTCTCTAAAAACATCCCTAAAATATTCAGCTGAATATTACTTCAAAATAAACTTGTTGCATGTGTTTTTATTGCTAGGTCACTTCAATGCTTTTGAAGCTCTTCGTTGACTCTATGTAGGGACAAGGTGGAATGCATTTGCTTTCTAGTTTGAGATATTTAGAGATCTGTTTAAACTCAATAGAGTATCAGACTCTTTCCTGAACTTCATATCCAAACTTATATATGTTTGTAAAGATTTATCGCATGAAAACTGGGACTGAGAAACAGGCTATGTTTGGTTTCCTAGAAATTACATTTTGAAATATCACAACAGTGAAATCTTGAAATAGTGATTTATTGGACATGCTCATTTTTCTGATTTTCTTATTTTATTTTAAAATATTTTTAATTATATATTTAGTTGTGACTGATGGATCCTGTAGTCCAATATACTGCATGGTTTATCTTTTTTTTTTAATATAAAAAAAAAAAAA
>VZRU01016224.1:406659-418577 GCA_013398155.1 Pedionomus torquatus
TCCTGTGCTGGAAACAAGATCATGACTGAAAAAAAAAAAAAATAATTGAAACAAATTTAAAAGGACACCAACAGAAAAAAATTACATAACGAATCACACATAGCCACCCCTGCCATAGACTCTTTTGAGGTGAGGGTGGTGTGTATGCGAGGTGTTAATGATGATTCAGAAGCCCAGAAGATGACAACTATATCACAAGCGAAAAGCAAAACTATGTGGAGGTGTATAAGCAGGCACGGTATATTAACAACCCATGAAGTAAAATTTCTTTCCCACATGACGACGAGAATCTTATGGCTAAGTTGAGATACCACCATTGGAGAAAAATGTTAGCTGGCTGAAAAAATCAGGAACAACGACGACGACCAGAAATTCATAATCTGTTGTAAGGAAAGCATTAAGTAGGCCAAAGTAAATGGGAGAAATCTTCAGTGAATAAAAACATCACTGAGAAATAGAGAGGGAATTAACCAGTTCCTGTATCTACTAGTGACCAGAGAAGAAATAATGGCTAAAAATACTGGAGAAGACATTAATGTTGGACATTAAGCAAGCTATTCTATCAGAATACAGAAGAGCATTGCCTATAAAGGTTACAGACTTTTTCTGTGGTTGGAAGTTTTTAATTAAAAGTTGAACAAATTTGTATACACAATACTATAGGGACAGTAGTTCTCTCCTCATTTAGGCACATGGACAAAAAATCTACTTATTTTCTATTATTTCCTAATGAGTTCAAGTACCACTTTGAAGAGTCAGCTGTTTGCTATGCATGATCTAGAGGTGATAAAATGCTTAATATTACTTCATTACAATAATATGCTGAACCTGATGAAACAGATTTCACTAAGTTCAGCAATTTTCAGCAGCGCAAGAGACTGAAATAAAAACCTTTAGATACATCTGTTCAATGACCTCTTAATCATTTGTAAAAAGTCTAAGGTACTTAAGAGATGCCCTACGTGTTTGTTCAAGATACAGAAATTCAAATTATCTTTGTAATAGTGACCAACAGAAGGAAAAAAAAACACTACACAAGGAAACACATATAACTATTTTCCTAGAAAATTTATATACTTAACGTTTCATTTTACAGGTCTTTATGGCTTCACTGGAACATGTTTTGCTTTCCCAGTAAATTGCACTGAAGGAATAGTAAAATAGAGATACAAATAAGTGCTGGATTGCTGGAACTTATATTGAAGGGAAGAGAAGTAACTAAATCATCTCTATAAATAAAGAAAGTGTGGTTAAAATAGTCAATAAATGCTTTGGAAGAACATAAAAGAATAACCTAACAATACTAAAATATAAATGTTCCATTTAACATCAAGATCAAAAATGTCCAGTAATGATTTTACATTTTGTCAATTATAAATGAAAACACACGTAAGGAAAGTAGTCTCTACGAGTTCTAGATATCTTTTACACATACAAAAATAAAATGCTTTAGAAGACTAACAGAACAGAGATCTATAAAAAACTTCTTATATCACCAAAAGCAAGCTCAATGCTACCACCAGAAAACCACATCTGTTCCTTTCACTACGTTGTCAATGTCCATTTTAAGATTCAAGAGAGCTTTTTATTCTCACCTGTCCTGCTGGAAAGCTCTTTAGGACCTCACAGCTGTGGATGTTAGAAGTTCTCTAATTTCCATCCCAAAATTTATTCATGACCAATAATAATCATCTCACTTGTTATCAATGAGATAATAAATGTCATTTCTCTGTAACAGGATGAAAGTCAGTGGAACAGAATGTGAATCCCTTAAGAAAAGAGTGCAAAAACCCCCCCAAAACCCCAAACCAGATACACGTCAAATTTACCATCATCACATGAAAAAATAATGTTCCTTTTAACAATATTCTCTGTATTTTTTCTCAAAGCCTTATTTCAAACAGCCTAGCTTTTATGTGATGAAACGTTTAACCTGTATAGAAAGGATGTTGTTTTCACATACATGTTGACATATATTCTTTACAGGAAGGAATTAAAATATCTGTAACCTGCTCCCAATGAGTAACTTATCTGGTTATTTACTGCAAATATTTGGATCAGGCCTTGTCTGTTCTAATAAATTACACATCATATTGCTCACAAGATGCCTAGAGCTATGAAACTAAAAGTGCACGTAGGAAGAAAACTAAATTCAGAAGGAAAACGTGTCTACAGCAAGAGATAGTCAGTTTTAAACCTCTATTTCCAAAAGGGTTGCACTGGTTTAGACCAGTCAAAACTTTGGCTTATTGCTCTTTTGTACATCTTTTTATCTTTCTGCATAATGTATTCATTGTCCTAATCTTCAGGCAGCATACGGAAAATGAAGAGTGACAGTTCCATTTATCCCTGGATGCATCTTGTTGTCCATCTCATAATGAACTATCTTTTCAGAAGGAATTAATGTTACTGAGTATTTTCCATAAGGAAATTTGCAGGACCATTCACATTGTTCCATTATTTGGACACTTTTTGAACCTCATGCGATATTATTTGCCATTCTTTTAGAATTTCATCTCAAAGCTGTTTACTCATGTGGTCAAATCACGGGGCCAAGCCAAAGGAGACAAAGGTTTATACCTCACCAAGGATCAGCTTTTATAGCTTTGAGTGGTGTGAAGGACATTATTACTCCAAAAAGAGTGAATTTTGCCATATTTATTAAATGTCTTTTTCTCACTGTATTTCTCTAGGGAAAAGAATAAATAAAGACAACATCAAAGACAATAATGGAAAAGCAAAACATTTAGGTCTTAAATTAGATGGGAGAGATTTGAGTCTTTAGCTTCAGATTCTCCATTGATGCTGCAGAAGGCAAGAGTGTTGTAACAGGTGCTTTCCATATTTATTCCTACTTCTGTCGAGAGCAGCAGCTGCCAAATAAAACCGTATTCAGGTGGCTGAATTTGTAAAGCAGTCAGGTAATGCAATGCATCGTCTCTTCATGGTGGCTTTAAAAATTCGTGACCTTGAATCATTCCCAGCCTACTTGGTATCTGTGCCAAATTCTTATATATTTTCATGTGTTGTTCAGCTTCTGATCTATTGCACCAGATTACTGATTTCAGGTTCCTAGCAGTAATTATTATTTCTTAATTCAAACAATACAAAAATATTAAGTGTGGTTTTGTTGTTGGTTTGTTTGTTTCTTCTTCTTCCTGTCAGGGTATAATATATGATGCTTTTTATGATAGGAGGGTTTTTTTAAGACAACTATTTTATGCAAGTTATTGAGCATAGCCAACTTTTCCTGGTTTCAGTATTTGGTTATTTCATTTGTTTGGTTGTGGTGGTGCTTTTTTTTTTTTTTATTTCTCCAAGTGTTTCCTTTTAAGCATTCAGTAAAATAATTAAGATCTAGATATTTCCCCACAAAATTAGTAACAAATTCTATACAAATCCTTTAACAGCAGCAGGAACTAGCTCCACTTCTGTGATCTCAAAGAAAAGTTCCCTCTCAAATGCACCTCCAAACCATCACCAAAGAGATGCTGATCTGGGCATGCTGCCTTTTAAGAGAGGGCTCTGATTTAAAGCTGTGCCCTTAGTGCCGAATGGCTGGCTCAGTGACCACCAGCAGCAGCTTGGATGAGGGACTGAGGGTAGCCAAATGGGATATTGTACAGTACATATTATCCGCACAGAGGAAGGCTAACACCTGCCTCAGTCTTCATATGTGAGCCAAAACATTCATGCACTCAGCCTTCTGCTATTCCAGGAATCATTCAAGAGCTTATTGTAAGTAGTTTCAACAAGCTGGAACTTCCTTTCTCAGGTACTTGTGCAGCAGCCTGCTGCTGACCTTGCACTGGAGGAACAAAAAATCCCAGCCTTGCTAGGAAGAGTCTGGTTTTCCCAAACTTTTTGTGTCGGAGAAGAATATTGTGCAGGATAAAGAGAGGCAGTATAGCCTCGACTGTGTTCTGTTATCATGGAATGTTTTATAAACTTGTATTTTTAGATGCTATTTCCTGGGTGGGTTTTATTTTCCCTCCTATTTTCACGTTTTTAACTGAGCGTGAGAAGTGGAAAGAATCTTTTCCTACTTTTCCACTTGAGGAGAACTGAAGAGAAGTCTTCAGTCAGGAGCGTATGATAAAATAAAACTAGATCCCTCTCCTGCTTAGGCTCTCACAGACTGCAGACTTTCTCTACTGGGGATGTAAGAAGCTTTTTCTCCCCATTGAGAGCTGGCAGTAATGATGCCTCCTGGCAAGTGCTCCTCTGCGTGCTTCATGGAGATGAGACCATGCTTGGTTTTCTCCACAGGTCTTTCTTCTTTCCCTGGTAGGTACAGGAACACAATTGATAATCCAATATCCGAATACTGGATTTTCCAGGACTGTGATTGAGACAAGGCTTGTTGACTGATATATTTTACTTATAAAGCTACCTCAGAAAAAAAAAAAAAAATCTATGAAGAAGGTTCAGCAGATGGAAGTGGAGCAAACAGGTTGAGTGCTTTAGTCATGTTGATGCAATGACACGGGGACAAAAAATCTTGTCAAGGCTGAGGTTTGAGTCCTGACTATTGTTACAATATGTCAACCACCGGTATACGTTGTTTTCATCTTTTTTGAAGGAAACCTACTTCACGTGGCCAGGACTGAATCCAGACCGACCTGTTTCTAACTTTTTTTTCTGTATTCCTCTTCCCCATCTGTTGTACATCGTGATGGAAAAAAAGGAGGAACAGAAAGTACTCTGTGCACACCACTGGTGAGCACCAGTCCCCTGTATGAGACATCTATTTGCGTCTCCTTCCCCATGAAAATTAGAGTACACAGGATTTATGTGGATATTGTCTTTAGAAGTGAAAAGGTGGCTGGAGTATGCACCCTAATCTGGGATTATGGCACTCACCTGACCATGGGGACTAGATATTGTCTAAGAACGGCAATTAATAATTACCACGAGTAAATGTATCAGTGTTATAAAATGACTTTGCAAAACATTTGTGCCATGATGGTGGCCTGGGAAGATCTGCAGCCTCCTCCCACAGCAATCAAAAACCATACAAAAAGTTTTCCTTGCATCCAGCTGTTTTGCTGTCTCAAGCACAGCTTTTATTCAGGTGAAGGAAAAAAGGCATTGCTGGGAACCACAGTTTCAGAAGGTGGAGGTAAGTGTAGCCAACTCACCAGGCAGTGGCAGGAGCCTGGGGCACTGATGCTGAACAGATCTCCATCGGTTGGCCAAAGCCCAGCTACTCACTGACCCCTAGTCTCATACAGGTCCACATATTAAGTCAAGAATGAACTGCTGTGACCCTCCATTTTCATTTTTGTGTAACACAGATGATATGAAACAGTGATTTCTCCACTGAATCTATAAAAAAAAGAAAGTGTCTTGCTTCTAGCCCATGTAATTTCAACTTCCAGCTCATCCACCCAGCCATTTATTTCACTTTGTAAATGCTCACTTTCTTGTAGCCTGTTCATGGGTGAAGCATAAAGATCAGGCTTTGGAAGTATTTGACTGTAACTCAAGTTTCCTAAACACTGATGAAATTTCACAGTAATTTTTAAGCCTTTTGTAATTGGTCATTTTTCTCATATGTAGACATTACATCTATTCCAGAATTACCTCACTACTATTTTTGCTACT
The DNA here is from genome assembly GCA_013398155.1 of Pedionomus torquatus. NCBI lineage: Eukaryota > Metazoa > Chordata > Aves > Charadriiformes > Pedionomidae > Pedionomus > Pedionomus torquatus. The sequence continues at coordinate 412,267 of VZRU01016224.1, forward strand.
CCTATTTGATGTTTTTCAGTTAATGTAATCCAGGTTCAAGTCAGTCCCCTTTGCTACAACAATTTGAAGTCTTTATTCAGCCAGCCACTTCCATTATGTAGAAGGTATTTCTAAATCTACATTCCTAAATCTTGCTCATCAGCTTGCAAATTTGCCAGTGTTCTGCAACACTGTGTACAGCTTCATTCTTATTCAAGTGATCCATCTTGGTCTTTTACATTTGACAAACACTGAATCAGCAACAATTTTTAGCAGAAATCATAGGATGTCAGCATTGGGTTTAGACAGAACTTCACCGTTATAATTGCTTCTGTAATACCTTCCAGAAAGGTTCAACTCCCCTATCACACGTCAGTGCAGGTTGTAAATGCAACACCTTTTTTATGTGTCATCAACAGGTTCTTCAAACTATTTTGGTGAAGGAGCATGCAGCACCAGAGACAACCGGAGAGAAGATGCCAGCTGGGATTGATTGAATGTAATGGTTTTGCTGCTGTCAACCCCAGTAGCAATTGCCTGGCAGACAGCTGTAAGTACACTCTGGGAAGCATTTATTGCATTGACTTTCAACTGTATTGAGTTGAATCAAAAAGCAGACTTTTCCAAAAAGCATTCATTTACAAGAGTGTGTGCAGAGTCCTGAGTTTCTTTCAATTTTAATTCCTTTTTTATTCTCCATGAGGGGTAGTGTGGGCAGGAGAAATGAAGGAAATGTAATTCTTCCTCAGGAAATTTGAAACTTGGGTGTTTCTGCACAATGAGTGCTGTCTTCTCGCTTGGTTTGAATTCCTAGAAGTCAGGCTGTGTGAAGCAGGCAAACGAAATATCAGATTCTCCATCCTGATATCTGTTTTATCTGCAGAACTCATTCCCCATACACTGGGTTTTATCACAGGTGATGAAGGCGAATTTTGTGAGAATGTCTTGTTCATACAATGATGGCAAACCGCTGAAAAGTGAAATCCCCTCTCCTTTTCCCCAGCTGTCTGCCACTCGTCAGCTAAGCCATCTCAGTATTTTCTGACATTTTCTGCTTTCTACTTTAATGTGATTAAACTTGTGATACATTGTCAGAGGGTTTAGCCAATGGCAGGATTACAAAATGCCAGACACATCACTGCTAGTTGCACTCAAGCTCTCCTTAAATATGTTCCTCTTTGATACAAATTACTCATGATCTGTGGGTGGCAAACTGGATCCCATGGACTCCAGCAACTTCTGTGAAAGCTGAGAGGTTGATAGTTCATATAGGATTTGACACAAAAAATCTAGCCAATAATCAAGCAAACTTTTCTTTCAAAGTTTGTAGTGGTGAAAACAAAGAACTCAGGTTCCCATGCTTAATCTTTGGAATACACCCACAAAATCCAGTGATTAATGGAATATATACATGAAGTCAAAAAACATTTCCTGGCAATATTATTCCTGCCTTCTCCAGCTATGGTTTAAAGCATATGCATATATATATGCACACATATGTAAATAAATATATATATACATATATATATGCACATACATAGAAACACTGTCCATTGAGGTGGAATGGCTGGTCACACAGGACTGGAAGATGTCGTTATCTTCATCACTGAAAAAAAGAAGGGACCCTTACTGAAGTTAACTATTTCCCAGATCCCTACTATTAAATAGAAATTTTTAGTTGACTACATCAGAGCTAATGATTATTTGCTCCCTTTCTCCTTCTTAAGTTGAGGTGGGAAGCTGAGTGAAGTCCTGCCTGGTCATCTCCTTTAGGCCTACCAGGAGGCGTCATACTTGCTATGTTAGCTTTTCCATGGTATGCTGCCAAAGCAAACCTCACCCACATCACTAGTTAGGTTTGTTTTTTTGAGCAGTCTCACAGTGACAATGTATATTTCTCGAGAACTCAATAGCATTAAGCTCTGAAAGAGCCTGAAATGGGCACAGAATAATGTACATTATTCTGATGGGTGTCCCAAGTGACAATCTAACCACATGTCCCTTCTTTTCTTTTTTTCCTTCCACTTGCATCCCCGCGTTGCCACTCCCTTGTGGCTGTTCTGTGTCATCTTGTCCTACCCCTTTTCTCTCCATGCCAGATCACCCCCCGTGATGAAATGTGTGGACCAGAACATCATGAAGTGGGACCTACCCAAGGAGAAAATGAAGCCATAAACAACCAGTTTAGGGTTGGAATGGCAAGACCCTGTATTTCTTTAACATGCCTAAAAAAAAGGAGAGTTGTGAGGTGGTGGGAGCGGCAGGCAAGAAAGGTATTTGACCATAAGACTGGAAGGGTTATGATTCCCTATTACATGACAGTACCATACGAGAATCTGAGATTCGTTTGCCTGAATGACATGCATGGAACTGAGCGGGGCAGGTGGTTGTGAGGACTGCAGGTGGCAGGGCCATGTGTGGAGACCAAAACCTTGTGGAGATTGCAAGCAGCTTCAGGTTTTTATGCTAAGCATCCTTCCAGCATTGAAACCAACTGATAAACCTGAAGCCTGGTTGGCACAGGAGGGCAATCTTTCACACCACCATGAAAGAAGGAATGCCAACTCATTCAAAACCAGATGTTTTACTGATATAGCTTCATCAGTCCCCATTGCTTGTAACGAAGAGGAAATGCAAGCTTCTCTGCTAATGTTTTATATCTGTGGTCCTGCTTTACTTGCCAGTGATTTCCACCAGTTCTTGTAACACGTATCAGAATGAACTTTTCTCTCTCTCACCCTGGGGTCTCTGGTGGGACAGACAGGGCGATGTGTCAAAATGCTCTTAAATAATGGGAAGTGATTGGTATGAAATTACTTCACCCCACATGCTGTTTGGCTATTACACGTGATTAGTCAAGAGCATATGACTGCTAGAAGACATGAAGCTCCTGCCAAAATCTTCCTTAATTTAGCTAGAACATAAACAAACACAACACAACAACAAAGACCCACAGTGCTTATTTGCATAATGAAGGGCTGCATTTGGTGGAGATCAAAAATGCATCTATTTAAATAAACCCAAGAACTATTGTGTTTCTTATAGTTAATCACACTTTAGTCTTAGATAATTGAAAAGTAATACAAGGTTAAGTACTGCATGGCATTTATTTTATTTTCATTGCCTTCTTTGCATAAGTATTCTATCAAGAATATGGAGCATATTTAGTCAATACAAATCATCCATCTGGCTTGGAGAATATTTATTGGATGGGAATATTACTTTTTACTTTATTTTATTTGTATATACACATGATTGTATATACAACTGTTTTTCTAAGGAGTGAAATGATGAAAAAAGTCCAAAACAAAAGGAGAGCTTTAATGAGGTTGTACAGTTACTTGCAGTGCTGACTTTTTCTCTAGTGCCAGCTGTAGAAAGGGGTAACATCTAAAAGTGACACTGTGAGACTGGGATGTGCTGACAGTGACACAAAAAGTGGGGATGCAAATGCAGCAACTGCAGGGATCCTCTTTCTTACGGAGAATTGGACCATCACATTTCTTAACGTTTCTGACCCACCCTCACTCTCCCAACAGGCAGCAAGATGCATGAGGGCAGCTACGACATCTGCCAAGTCCTACATCTTGTTTACAGTCATCTTGTGTGCTCTTCATTTCTTGACTCAAACTAATTTCTCGAGAAAAAACACATGATTTTTACAGCTCCCCTGCCCAGCTCTCACTCCTCACACCCAGTTGCTGTTGCAGTCAGAGCTGTGACTCACAAAACACGCTGGAAGGAAAGTATGAGCTGAAAAAGGGGCGAGTAACAATAAAAACATAAGATCTGAAGACGAGACAACAGCAGACTGACTGCAAGACTCATGTCAGATTATTAATGATTAATGGGAGACAAGATGAGCGAGCACACAGCTGCCAGAGTGTCCTGCTCTTCCCTCCCCCTAAATGTCTCTAAAGCCATCTCCCACACAGCGCCCCAGCCCTCTCTCCCCACTCCAGCTTTCCATATTTGCTTTTTCTTTGCTTGTCTAATATATTCAAATTTCCAAAATGATGCTCTTTCTAATAGTGATGCCTGCCTCTGGCAAATCTTCGGCTGTCAAATTTCCTTAAGTAAAGCCTGTCTAAGTCTGTTTGCAAAGGGAAAACATGCTACAAATAGCAGGGGAAGAAATGGCCCATATATAAAATAAAATAATAATAATAAAAAAAAAAGGTTAAATTACCTTTGTGAAAGAAAACATTCTGTGCCTTCTTTAATATTTGGATGTCACTGCCTGTTATAAACCTCTCTTCCTGCATGCTCCCTACCCCCACTTTAAAAATCATGTCTGCATGAAAGTCTTATGGATATGGTATAGATGATGAGATCACATCAGCCAGCATTAGATCTAGAATATAAAGAACAGAAACTGCAGCTCTGTATATATAATTCATATCAAAACTTCAGAAATTATTGCAGATGTCAGACAAGAAGGGTTATTTTTATCAACTTTTAAATGCTTCCCAGCTAAAAACTAGGAAACACTTCTGTCTTCAGTTGACACAACTGATCAGTTTAGAGATGATCTACTTGTTTTCAGGGGAGATGCGAGAGGTGATTAAAAAAGGGAAAGAGTCTAGACGAAAATACTTGAAGATTTCATGCTAACCTGAAGCTGCTTTATTTGTGTAAAACTCATTACACGGTCTCTAATTACATGACCTCTCACAATTTTGCAAATGATTTCATAAGACAAAACATTTCTAAAATGACTTCTGAAGGAAAATAATGGACTTTTTTTTTTTTTTTTCCAGAAATGGATTTTTGGTGTCTGTCTTTTTCCTTGTTTGCTTTTCTTATTGAAAAACAGGAGACTGAGACTGATGTCCTTTTGGAAAAAAGACAAAAGGAAATTCAGAGCGTGGCTGAGGGGAAAAGTCTTTTGGAGAACACTATTTGCTTCGTAATATTTTCAGTGGAAATATACTTTTCAAAATTAATGGACTAAATCATAATTGATGAATATGTTTTATCCTTTTCTTTTTCTGTCCCTGTGATCTAAGAATGATTTGCAGGATAAGTGTATAGGCCAACACAATTATGTTCATTGGAAATGATTGTCAGTGCTAATGGTATCATATCACTGTCAGACGAACTGCCCTTCCTCGGTCTTATTAGAGGTGATGCCGCTGGTAGGCTGAGTTTGGCTGGCTGTCAGATCTCCCCCAGCCACTGACTTGCCCCCTGCTCTGCAAAATCACAGGAGGAGAAAATATGATGAAAATGTTTGTGGTTCAAGGTAAGGATGGGGAGATCAGTCAACAGTTACCAACACAGGCAGAAAAGACCAGACGCAGGGAAAATTTATTTAATCTATTGCCTATTAAAGTTAAACCAGATAGGGAGAAACAAAGACAACAATTAAAACAATACCTGCTTCCCCCACAAGAAAGGAGTCTCCCTTCCATCCAACTTTTCCCCATTCCCAGCTTCCCCACTTCCCTCCCGACCCCTCTCCCGCTCCGAGGGGAGCAGGGATGGGGATTGGGTTTTGATCCATCCATGCCAGCCCTTCTGGGCCACTCCTCCCTCCTCTCCCTGCTCCAGTGCGGGTCCTGCCCTGGGTTGCAGTCCTTCAGGGACAATTTGCTCCTGCTTGGGCTCTCTGTGACCACAGTATAGAATAATGCACAACCTTTTTGTTTTTAGCTAGTAAAATCTGGAAAGAAAGTCCTTTAAAGCTGGGGAAATCAGGCAGGGGGAATATCTCTTCATGTTAACAGATCTTTGGCACAGTCATAGTTTCAGTGAATATGAATCAACTCACAAATCTTTGTTAATGCCCTTTTCCCAAGTGTCACGTCAGTTCAAAATTGTGTTCGGATACTGCAGCTGCTTCTCTGTCTGTCTAGATGTCAGAATGTCAAAATTTTATCAATTTTTTGTCAAAAGGTGCTGGCAGCTGCCATGATGGAGGCCTCTGATCTAAATGTACTTCCACATTTTGTGAAATATATCAAACGTTTGCCTTCAGACTAATTGGAAGTAGTTAAAACCTTTATGTCATAGCACTTCCAGTGCGGAAGGGAAACTGCTGCCCAAGAAACAAGTGGCTTATTCAGAACCTGCTTTAGATCACAAAGGGGTTTCCCCTATTTCCAGCCTGAAGGATTTGCAAATAATTCCTTAAGAGGAAAGAGTAAAAGAGCACTTTTATTGCACTTTTATTGAGTTCAAAGGGCCAGGATTCATGAGGGTTTTTCAGGAATGGAATTTCCATTTCACTGAGACTTTTAATAAAATTCTTTACCAGTTTTACTTTTTTCTTCTCATGGTGAAATAAACATATATTTGTGCATTTACTTCCCTCCCTCCCTCCCTTCCTC
>VZRU01016226.1:2381-32573 GCA_013398155.1 Pedionomus torquatus
GGCGTGTCTTGTTTTTTGTTGGTTTTTTTTTGTTTGGTTGGTTTTTTGTAAGACAGCAACTAAACCATTGTGTTAGGTAACTCTAGTAAACATGCTTTTTTCTCCTGTTTGTTTTTGTTTGATGTGTTTGCTTTTTGGCTGTGCTTACTGCAAATTGGATCCAAAGAGATTTGTTGTTTGTTAGTGCAAAATATTGTAGAATTTAAGTTTCCTTGTTTTTCTTAGAAGATCACTGGCAGAACTTCAGAAACGTGGGAAAATAGGGAATACCAATAGTAGTTTATTCTTGGGGAGATGGAATGGGAGGAGAAAGCATGTGGAATTCACCTACCTCAGATTAGTCTTAAAAGATAACAAGATGCTGGTGAGCATTGAATGAGTATTATTAATGTTTAATAAAAGGCTTCTGTTCAGAATGAGTAGGTTCGTAGAAATAATTTTGCTGTCCAGGTCTATGGTGTTTGCATGAGTATTTTAGTTAATTACAAAATAATTATAGTCAGCAATAGTTAACTAATTTTGTTAATTGATGTCTGCATTAGTATTTTAGTTGAGATCAGGAGAATGCTTTTGAAGCAGATATCCTAGTTGCCCATGTCTTTCTTGTTTTGGCTTAAGTTGTGAAGAGGTCTTGGAGAGTGCTAGTGGGATTCATTAGGGTGAAAATGATGTAGGAGGTGCTTTTAAGAGTATAGGTAATGTGCATCAGCCATAAAGGGTGCTCTGTCTATGAGAATAGATTTGAACCAATGCAAAATAAAACCACTTGAAGAACATATAATGGGAAAGTAGCCTGTTCAGTACCAAATTCATTGCTTTATAGAGGTGTTTCCTATTTGATCATGCTATTTGCTTATGAAGGTATAACCACAGACTGTCTTTATACTGGTCTAAATATGTACAATAATTACCTTTTCTTGAGAAATGGAATTGGTGACAGAACAAAAAAGTTACTTCTGATCTTCCCTTCCCCTGATGTAAACAGTTTATGTTGGTTTAATACTTAGAAACAGTTAAGTACTGGTCACTTTAGTTAATGCAACACATTTGCAAGATGTCTAGTGTTAAAAAATATGCTTATCTTTAGGGTCATGGAATGTTTATGCAGCGATTGCAGCATGAGCCTAAAACAGGTATGTAAAATATATCGATATTACATAACTTTCTAATGGACCTTTTATGCTGTGGTTGGATCTTCAGCTTTTTCATTTCTTCCCCTATTTTGTCTGAATAAGCAGGAAATTACTGTTTCTGAGGAGAAGCATTGGTATGTTCTTTTACACTGGAAAAAATCGTATATTTTTGTCCTAATGTAATGTGCAGAAGACTGATGCTATACATTTGTGAGAAGAGTGCAAATAGTCATTAATACATACACACATACAGCAAATTAATGTTAGGAGGATGAAAATTTAAGGCTTGTGTTAATTACCTGTGGTTTAATTGTAGCTATGTTTTAGCTGTATATGTTTAAAGGCACCTTCAAGTTGATCTTTGTAGGTGAAGTTTTGCAGTTATAATATTTAAAAAGACTTTTTTAATAGGTGCAGAGAAGCAGGTGGCTTAGCAGTATGTCAAGTTCTTCAAAACTGTATTCACTATACAAACGGAAACCTGTAATACATAGCAAACTCAGATGAACACAGCTAGCTTTTTAAAATGAATTCTTGCATATATTTAGACTCTCAGGTAGTACTGCTTCTAGTCTGACAGCCACCTCAATAGTCTAATAAAGATCTTCAAAAGGTAAGGACAGTCTCTGAGGGAAATAAATTTATTTTTGGAAGAGTTACGTATCACACACATAATGGCCTCTAGAAAAAAAAAGAATATTGCTGGTCTTTTTGTATCATGTTGCTATGTGCTCCACTACTCTGGATTTGTTGTAGAAAATAAATGGCTACAATTAGAAGAGGCTTAAGTTTATCTTGAAAATATAATCCCTCATAGCCTTAGCTCTTGTTAGGCTCCTCTTCAGTAGCAGGCTGCATTTATTCATTGATGTAATGTATTATATCAGTAAAATTCAGAACACAGGCAATTCCCTGAACAAGGAATGTAAAGCCTGCAGGCAGGTCCCTATTCTTACATCCATATAAATTCCGTCTCCCCCTTCAATGTATAAAAATCCTCAAGTTGCTGGATGTATTTAAATTGTTCACATTTTCTTGTTGTGGTCAGCTAGTACTTAGGAATACAGTATGGAAATAACTGATGGTTTTGAATGTTTATTTGGACTTTGATTACTTGTAATGCCTGAATTGCATGTCTCATTCCTGTTTTCTTGAAGATGTTGATCCGTGTGAAGTGTGGTGCAGTCAGTCAGTTGATATATTAAGAGAATATTGCAACATTATTAAAATACGCATCTTATGGCCTCTTCTCTTCAAAAGTGAAAGTAATTCTTTGGTAGCTGATTGGAGGTAAGCAATCATTTATCAAAGTGATTTCATCAGCCTTTACGTTTCTTATTTTGTTACCTGTGAGAGATCTTTGTATACTTTCAGTAGTGGTTAAACTGTCTGCAGTGTTTTTCCTAGTGGGCTAAATTAAGGTTAGAAAGCATAGTTCCTCATGCCTTATACTGCAAAAATAACAAAAGCTTTGCAGCTCCTTTCCCACCCTCCTCTGAAAGGCTTCATTGGAGTTTGTAAGCATGCTCTTGCTTAGATCTAATTACCATAAATATTAGTAATTAGGTCCATGCAACACAGTGTTATTTTACTAAATAATAACTTGTTCTGTTTTTAAGCAGTTCACAGATTTTAGACCAGAATTGGAAGAGACTCTGTGACTTGGAGGTTTTGGAAGACCTTATTGATTTAATTAAAAAAGTTGTTGTAAGTGCTATATTTTAACTAAGTTTTCATGTATAATAGGTTAATTAATTCTGTACCTTATGCAGCTTAGGATTGTATCTTAAATTAGACGTTTCCTTTTGCTGGACTGAATAAATCATCTGATAGTTGACGTGCAGCTTTCTAGAGAGAAAGTGCGTCATAGGCTTTATTACAGTTGGGATAACATACTATACATTTGTGGAGTCAATAATACAATTGACTGGAGCTCTTGTAAATTGCGAAGAAAGAGAATAAAATCAGTGAGAAAAACAGCACTGTTCCATGATGAACAAGTTAAATACTTTTCCTGCTCCCCATTCAACAAATTATATTTAAAATTTGCTATTGTTGCTGTCTTAATTGGCTCATTAAAATTCTGTGCTTAACCCGAAGCTACAATTTCCCAGTGCGTCTTACTGTTACATGATTTCTTATGATTAGGTATTCATGTTCTGTATGGATCTTGTGGATTCATACTTCCTTATGCTGTCTTTCCTGCTTCCTCCTTCAAGCTGAGTGCTCTATTTTCTATTTTACACCTCCTTGTACTTCAGGATGTCCCTGAAGTTTTTCCGCTTCGGCTCATGTGATGGGTTCTATGTGGTGTTTCCTCCTCTGGTAGTCTCCTATTGGATCTTTATATAAGAGGGTCTGTGTACATGTCTACTCCCCTGTTTACCTCTGTACCCCTCTTCTTACTTCTTCAGCCTGTATCTCCATGTAAATGATTGTATATTGAGTAGTAAAATTTATTTGGAGCAGTAGATCTCAGGAGTGGAAGTACTGTTGTTTTGGATTATTTTCATTGGATGAATCAGCTGGTTCTTTGGTATGTCGACAACTGTAGAAGTGGGTAAAAGTGGCTGATTTCATAACCAGATGTAATAGCACTCATGCATTCTGTGTTGCCACGTCAAGATTTGTTTTTTTTTCAACAAAAGTGGTAAGGGATGTGCTACTGAATGCGAGAACATTTCCTGAAACTTTGAAATTGACCAGGGACACTGTCCAAATGATCTACATTCAGGCAGAACAGAAAATGTTATTGAGTTGAACCTGAGTAGATAGAAACTAAAGTTATCAGACCTTAACTCTCATAAGTTGTTTATTATTTCTTTTCTACTCCTCCTCCAGAACGTTCCACATTTTATCGGTGGCATACTGAGAATTGGCAGCAGGATAGAAAATGTAAGTTTCTTGAATTGTTTTAAATAGAAATGCTTCTTTGTGTGAATATAAACAAAATACTTTTACAAGTGTCCAAAATTTTAAAATGCTTCTATAAATAAATTGAGCCTGTGGTTTTAGGAATATGTAATATATTGGGCTGGGGTTGCCAGTTGTTGCAACTTTGAGCTGCATAACAAAATCTGTGTGTGACAAGAAATGAGTATCACTTGTGTAAGAGAACCAAAATGAATGAATTTTGGGAGTAGTTCACATGCTGAAAATAAGTGGTTTCTCTTGGATGCTACAACTTCAGTGTGGTGGGTGGGTTTAGGTTGTGCAGCTGGAGCCCAGGTCAGCCCTCTAGCATCAGCTTTGTTACCTGCTGGTGGTGACGTTCCGTGTTGATTTCTGACAGATCTGCCACTTTTGGTTGAAGGCTTATTCCTTTGAGGTGTCTCTGTGCTCTCTCTGCCTTCAGTTTTGAAGATTCCTAGATTCTCTCCCATAAGCACATGGTTCTATTTCTGTGGTGTGTTTTGCTTTGTCTTCGTTTTCTGTGCTGGTTTGGTGTGTTATGCTAAAAGTCTAGGTATGGGCAAAAGGCAAATGTTCTATATGTAAAGACAAGAAGTTATTGTTAGTATAACTGAAATCTTCCACAATTCTTGCAGAAGTGGAAAGAAAACAAAGAAACAAATCCAACTAAGCATAAAAACTCTTTAATGATAATACAGTTAAAATTGTAATATACACCTTTCCTAGTATCTGACCCTTTTCCTAGTGTTGTGCTTACTCTTGTACTGCCCCTTGGGATCCTAAACTGAATGGCTTCTGTCTGGTGTTTGCGTGTGTGGGGTGATACAGTCACATGGAGTGACTGTATATATAAGTCACTACATATATATATATTAGACTATAACTACGTGGAGTGTTTAACTGCAAGGATAGCTGTTGATGTTTTTCTTCTTCCTCATTCTAGGAAGGTTCACTAGTTTCATTTACTTTGGTTAATTTTTTAGGTTTGGTAATGCACTTTTATACCCTGCTTTTTATATCCATTGGTCTGCAGATTCAAGTTACATGTAATTTTACTATGTGTAGTATGGTTCATAGACTTTAGAAACTGCTTTTGCCCAATTTTGTGCTGTTTATTTATTTTTTTTTTAGCCACTTGTTTATAGCCATTGTTTCTCCAGTGTCAGCTTGTGCCCCATCGCTGTCCCATGCCTGTACTCCTCTAAACTGCATTACGTATCTCCAGTTTTCATGGCCTATGGTCTATCACATTTGGCTTGCGTTTCTCTGTGCTGCATCATTATGTCGGTCATCATAGCATTAAATAATTGTTATTATTGTCTATCTGAAGGCTATTGTTGTACCATATAAAGAAAAACTAAATTAGTCGTAACCACCTGGTCAGAAGAAAATTTGGGTTATAGTTAAAAACAAGTTAAAGCGGAGCTCTAAGCAGGTCCAGGTGAGCTCAGAGTAATCCCAACAATTCGCAGCCCTATGGCAGTGCAAACTCTAAAATAACCCCTGTTGTCTCTTACTAGCATTGCCAGTGCTGTATCATTATGGGGCTACAAGTAGGGCTACGCTTGGTCACTGAAATCCCGCAAAAGTGCTTCTCTTTGGTGACAGGTTGGAAATCTTTCATGAAATTCTCAAGTAGTACTACTGGTTCACTCTGAAGGACTGTGAATGGCTCAGTAAAGGTGTGGTTTGGAAACCTTCTGATCCATCTTCGTTATTAAATTCAGTGCCCAGTAGAACTATGCTCATTACGTTTTTCAGCTTGTAAACTTTGGAAATTCTTCTTTTCCCTGTTTTTTGTCACTTTTCCCACTTTTTAGTTTCTGCTACCTTCTGTAGGTTAACTGCAAAAGCTAAAATTAAAACAGTGAAGTTAGAAGACAATATCATAGCTCATAGTAGCAACAGGAGAAGCAGAATAGATACAGGTGTGTGTTACTGCTGGATAACCCAGTTCTGGTATATTTGTTTTAGCCATGTGAGGTTTTTAAATTATTTTTCAAAATGCGTAGGCCCAGATAATGTGGGAGTATCCCAGGCAATGGGCATTCTTCACTTAATCCCTCTCCTTCAAATAGCTCAAACAATTTAAATTTAGTTTGAATAGAAGGGAAGTCATGATTTACAGAATAAAGTCTTAGCCCTGACCTGAATGTCAAACAGCTTGGAGTATGGTGGGGTTTTAATCAAAATTGCCACTTCACACTGAAGCAATTCAAATAGTCATCCAAAAAAAAAAAGGGCAAAAAAAAAAAAAAACTTGTAAATCGATTTCTATAATTTGAATGGCTCCCCTGTCACCTGTTGAAACATTTTCACGTTGTGAATATGCTGTGCTTGAGTTATCCAGATGTTTATATTTCTGAGCTGTTGTCTATTTTAAAGGCTAACAGATTGGGAACATATGCATAGTGTAAGAACTACAGGAGTATTGTTTGTTATAGTTACACAGAATGCTTCCACTGTGTTGCTACATCCGTTGGTTTGGGTGGTGTTTGTTGTTTCTGTTTTAAGACTTTGTTTTGTGTGGAATTGCTTAACCTTTTTTTCTCTATTTTCCTTTTCTTCGATTGAAATAGGGTTTCTTTGATATTGGGGATGCACTTGATTGGGTCAGATACACAGGTGACGTCAGTATTCTGCAGAGGCTGGAAAAACTCGATTTTGGTTGTATCTATCTTGAAATCTTCTTTGCTGAATGTAAGTACGAACACTTTTGAAGAAACACTGGTGAGGGAAGTTACCTGTGTTGTAGTTATGACATAAATGAAATACATACAAGCATTAACTATCTGGAAGGACTAGAAAAGCAGTGGTGATGTGGGTTTTTTTTCCTTTTTTTGGCTTATTTGAACCAAGCACTTCTTCCTTGAATCGCTGTATGTGGGACATATTTACTGTTGAATTTGCATGTGCTCTTTCTGAACATAAGGTCAGAAAGTTTTTTCACTTTGGTGTCCACTATGGGCTGTATGTGTGCTCTTTAAGGACACGCATTTAGGATTAAGTTCAAAAATGCCTGAAATAATACTTGAGTCTTTCTATTAAAAGTTTGGCAGAGGATTTCTTCAAAATATTGAGGTGTTATTCATATTTCAGAATTAGGTTATGCAGCTTGTGAGAGTTACCGTAAGATAGTTACACTAGCAGCACTTCTGCTGAAATTACAAAAAGCTCCCAGGCCTGCAGTTTTTGATGCGTGTTAAATGGCTTGTATTCTGGTCTGTCTTTTTGTGTATATGCATTCTATCTCAGCTGTTGCAGTAAGCATCAGGGTGGTAGAAATCTGATTTCCACATGAGGAAAATAATCTTTTTATAACTAAGTATGGAAGTACAAATTCTTTAAAGTACAAATCTTTAAAATGCAGATTTCTTTAAAATATGATTGAGTTTCACTTGATTGCTTGAAATTAGGCGAGCGGTTAAATGTTTTACAATCTGTAGCCAGTTATTTTGGCCTTACCCAATAATAAATAATTCCTTTTCTTTTGAACGTTTCTGTTGCTTAATTTGTTTCTGTTATTTAGATCCTGTGTCAAATTTTATTTCCCGTCAGAAAACAGAACATGATTCTTAGCAGCAGAAGATAAACCCTACTTCTTGTCTTTGGTAACTTCGTTTACTGTATTTTTTCTGAATTTTGTCTGCAGGCAAACGTTATATTACTAAAGTTGCTTTGGAAGATTGTAATTTAGTTGAAGAGTTTAAAGCTGTGACGTGTGAAAACTGTAGGAAGGTGAGAGAAGATAACAGAAGGCATTTGTGCTTTTCCTTTTTTGTTATTATTTTTTGTGTCTGGTTTTGGGATTTTTTTTTTTATGTTCAATGTGAGCAGAGGATCAAAGATAAAGATTTCAAAAGCTTGAGTGAGTAATTTTCCTGACGTAAGTAGTTACCTTGAGAGATCCTGGCCCAGTAAACAGAACATTAGTTGATTGTTGCCAGTGTATGTTGGAGGATGTTCCTCTCCTCATTCCCTCAAAAAACGTCAAGGAAATGTGGTTAATATTGATGGAAGATTGTTCAGCTTGATCCTTCCAGCACAGAAATAGGATGCTCTCAAATTCTTCCCCACTTATTCCTTTAGAGTAAATGTTTGAGTTTTTTTCTGTGAGAGTCTGGTTAATTCCTGTGTCTTCCTTTTTCCAATTCCGTGCTTCAGGAGCTATGCTGAAAGGCACTGAGTAGGGAACTGGTTGATCTGTGTTGTACTCAGCCTACTTTGCTCTTTGACACGTGCTTGTTTTTGATGATGACTTTATTATGAGACTCAGGAGACCTTCTGAGTTAGTCCTGTCTTTTAATTATTGTTTGTTATATTCTTGTCTGTATAACATTTTCATTTGTGCACTTTCAAGCTTATTAATTGCAACTATCTAAAAGTTTTTAATTACAACTAATAGTGCATACATCCAGAGGTCCCATCCAACCTTGTATTATTCTGTGATTCCGTAACCTGTTTTCACAAGCATAAAAACTGAGCTGTCTCTTGTTGAATGTTTTATTTACTTCTCATTGCAACTGAGTGTGATTACAGTGTTTGTCAATTTTTTTTCTTGATTTCACAGAACAGTGAATCTATGAAACAGAAAGGAAATGAGGAATTTTCTCAAGGAAACTTTGATCATGCTATAATGTCATACACTAAAGCCATAGAGTTTTGGTAAGAACTAAACTGGTTAACTAGATTGTGTTGTATCATGTGTGTTCGGCTTATTCAGATTTATCCCCAGTTTGTATAGTTTTGCATGAGTATCTGTGCTTGGAGGCCAAATCGTATCTAATTTAAAAAAAAAAAAAAGCTACATAACACATTTTGTGTTCTATTTTATTTCTTGTTGCTAACAGTTGTTTGCACTTAGCATCGCAAGAATCTGATGATTAGAGTTTTAAATGATTAATGGTACTGTAGTAAAGCTGAAAGAAAATAAGTTATTTAGTGTCAACAGCTGTTTTTAGTATCTTCTCTCCTAAATATTCTTCCAGCGTAACAGTTTGACCAACTGTTACAAATATTTATCATCTCAACTATGATTGAGAACTGGTGAACAGTTAAACATTTATTTGTAAGTATCTCCTCATGGCAATTCTGTATGCAATAGGCCTAATTTCCTTTAGAAAGAAATTAAACAAGACTTACAAAAAGTCATTTGCTGAAAGGCTTTGGAGACTTTCCTGGGCTCTCTAAAGGTGCAGGGAGACAGATTAAATGAGAATTTGTCCTATGCGTATAGAGCATTTGTTCCCTTCCTGTAGTCCTCATGTAATGTGAACTAGCTACAGAATGCTGGGTTGGTATAATTACTACTTGTGTTGTAGTCATGCAAATGCTGCTTTTACAAGTTCTGGCATGTATGAAACGTGGTGAAATTCATATAGTCCCACCTTTCATAGAACAGTTTGAACAATGACTTTTTTTTAATTTTTTTCTTTTTGAAGTCTGTAGCTTTATAACTGTGCAGTTGAAAGCATTAGCATTTTGCTGATGTCTTGCTTCAGATCTTACCTCACATAGTAGAATACACTCCAGTCTCGAAATCAAGTTGATTTTAGGCTTCTTGAAAAATTGGCTAGGCTGATGTCATTCAAGGGAGTGTGTCTGAGATAATGGAGCAGGCTAGAGATTGGAGATGGCTTTTGCTCAGTGAAAGAGCAAAAGAAATCCCATGGCTTGGAAATGGCAAAGGAAGTCTCATGGTTTCCAGGGCCTGTAGAGCTGAGCTGTTTTACAGCTATTTGTCAGAAATTGTTCTTTGTATTAAGACCCTGCTGGAAGATGAAGGATAGCTTGATGATGTCTAGCAGCTAGGGAATCCTTCTTTACCAGCTCTGTATGTTGTATTCCCTTTCTCATTCTCCCAGTAGAAGCTGACTTGCATCTGCTCTATCACGCTCTTTCCCTAACTATATGTGCCCTCCCTTGGCTTTCAACTAGTTGATGTATATTGATATATACTGATTCCTACCTGTCATTCTGTCCCACCCCTGGAAGTGTGAGGCCAGGTTGGATGGGACTTGGAGTAACCTGGTCTAATGGGGGTACAATCTGCCCATGGCAGCGGGCTTGGAACTAGAGGATCTTTGAGGTCCCTTCCAACCCAACCCATTCTGTGATTCTCCTTTAGGTATGTTAGCAGCAATGCTTTAGGTATTTAGAACTGCTGTTTAGTTTGCCCAGTCAGTCAGAAGTGTGAAAAACTTGTAGACCCAGTGATCCAGGAATTTTCATGTGGTGTTTGATTTAATTAGGCCTTCAAAATTAGGAATTTCAGAACAAAAAGAAATGGGATGTGTGTGACAGTCAAGCTAGCTCTTCCATGCTTTGTGTCTTTTTTACACACACCCTTTTTATTGTTGTTTGTTTGTTTTGGGTTTTTTTCTCTTTTTTTTAAACAGAGCTGGGACTGTAGGGAGCATATTACCTGTAATTTTGAACCATTTGAGTGTGCTTTGTTGTGTTTGTCAGACCCTGGTGACTTGGAGAAGGAGTTTGAAAAAGAAAGCAAACCAAAACCAGATGTTTAAAGTTGGCTGGACAGGGTTTGAATTGGTTGGAAGGTGGATTAGTGAGCTCAAATCTTAAAAATTGTTACATAATTAAAACTAGTAATCGCTAATATTCTCAGTGACTTACAAATCAGTGCTACTATTCAGAGGAGTTTAGCATCAACAACCAGATTATATATGAATATAGAGTACTTGCAGACAATTATTGTGAAAACTTACTTTTTCCCCCCTTAAGGCATTTAAAAGTGATGTATGTTACTAACTTTTTGTAATTTCTTTTTTAAGTCCTGCAAACCATCTTCTGTATGGAAACCGAGCTCTTTGTTTAATTCTCACAAAGCAGTACAAGTAAGTAACTCCTTATTTATCACCTGAAATGCTGTTGTGATCGGCAGTTAAAAATTGGCAATATACTTTGGAAAGCAGTACTTTTAAAGCTTAAGAATATAGTAGTTGACATGTTACTACCTCATAAAATTGGTATCAAGAAAAATGAATCATATTAGTTTTATCTGTTGGAAGTATGTAATACCATTTTAGAATTTGTGTGTGTGGTGGGGTTATGTAACAGGGAAAAAAATATCTCAGTACCAGTGACTATTGTGATTTTTATTAAACCTCTTGAAGAGATCAGTGTGAATATGAGGGGTATTTTCCTGAAGCCAGCTGTTAAGCTAAATATCTTGTTTATGAGCAATGTGGATGTATACCTTACAGGTAAAGACAACCCAAGCATTTATTGTTAGTACAGTTGAAGCCTTAAGGGTCTAGTTGTTATTAGTCCCCTGCACGTCTGGGTGGGTGCTGAAGTCAGCAGTTCCATTCTTGTAGCAGTGGGCTGAGAGCTGTCAGTGTGCAGAGTCCTCCTGTGGGAGGAAAGTGATGGTTTCTGATGGTTTCTTCTTCCTCACTCTGGGCTCCACTTGAAGTCACTTTCATGTTTGCTGATGTGATATTACATCTTTGCCCTGGCTTTGTTCATCTGCTGCTCTATGTTATCTCTGAGTTTACTATATATGGTACTTTTTATGGTTATTGCTTTTTCTTTGTTACTCTATTTGTGTAGATTTGGCTTGTCTCTAACTGACCATTGGTGAATTGTTATAGTCATGGAGTCTCCACTGCCAAACCTGTGCCCCGTATCTTGTCAGCTTGTGCCTGTGCTCCTTTGTAGCATCTTGTGTTGCCACTTCTCGAGGCCTCTACTGTCATATCAGGCTTGTATTTCTTCACAGGACATCATAATTTTGAAGTCACAAATACCTCATTCTGAATAAATAGTAGTAACAAGCAATTATTCCATCTAAATCTGTGGTTGTACCACACAAAGATTAAACAGAACAAATTAGCCATTGACACTCAGTGAATTAGAGAAATTGCTGTCACGACTAAACCAAGTAAGAGAAAACTGCAGGCAGGTGAAGCTGAAGTTCAGGCTGAGCAAGACCAAGAAGCCTCAGTCCCAAGGTTTTCCTACACTTGGTACAGAGCTTATGGCTTTCTATTGGCAGTGGCAATACTGTATATTACAAGACTATGCAGTTGTATAGTGTTCTCCAGATATCTGCTGGGGCATTCATGGCTTTAGACAAGGCGCATGTCTTCCTCCCATTTTCAGAGCCTGCTGAGAGGTGGAGGTCATGTTCCTTCCCAGGCTTTGTGGTGGATCAGGACCCTTCAGGGCAGCTCAGCCTCCTATCCTGAAGTTTCAAATGGGGCTATGGGGCACCTTCGCTAGCACTGCACCAAGCTGTCGACAGGTGGCACTGGAGGAAGGATTGGGTAGATGAAAACCAAGCATACTGGCACTCACTAGAGAATTAAGACAAGTGGGGTTTTTTTGTTTTGTGTTTTTGTTTTTGTTTTTTTCCTGCTCAACTGCTTTTATAATATCTTAGTATCTTCGTGTTCTATACCCTGTGATCTATCAGGCATTTTCCCTTGTGTTTGCTTCCTTTGCAATATGAACATGTGCAATTTCTCCTATTCTAATCGCTAGTTCTGTTGTGGTGTTGTGTTTTTTTAAATACTATTTCTTCAAATGTATTGCTGCACTTCTGAATCCTGCCATTACTACCTGGGAGTTTCTCTTATTTGTTCTACTTGCTTTCGTTTCACTGAATTAATTCTTTCTGAAATCTCTGAAGAATTTTTGTAAAACATGCTCCTTGCCTTGAAATTATTGTCTCTTTCAGGCTTTTCTTTAGTGTCCAGCTTTCCATAGAACAGTTTGGGTTGGAAGGGACCTTCAAAGGTCATCTAGTCCCAACCCCTCCTTGCAATGAGCAGGGACATCTTCAACTGGATCAGGTTGACTCAGAGCCCCGTTCAACCTGACCTTAAGTGTCTCCAGGGTTGGGGCATCTACCACCTGTCTGGGCAACCTGTGCCAGTGTTTCACCATTGTCACAATAAAAATTTTTTTCCTTGTATCTAGTCTAAATCTTCCCTCTTTTAGTTTAAAAACATTACACCTTGTCCTATTGCAAGAGGCCCTGCATCTCTAGCCATGATTGTGTAACTAATCTCTGGTATGATTTCTGTCAAAACATACAGGTTTGGTATTCAGGCTTTTTTTTATTAAGGCTTTGCTTTTTAAAGGAACATTTTGTTAGAAGCCAGTTAAAGTATAGGTGCATAAGAAATGCTGAAAAACCTAGTAGGTAAGGGGAGGGAGTAAATACCTGATAGGTGAAATAGTTGAGACTGTGGTGTTTTAACCTAGATAACACTTGTTAGCTGAAGCTTATCTGACCATACTTTACACAGGTGAATTGGCTGTTCTTTTACTCACTTTGTATGTTTATAGTGCCTTGCACATCTTGCCTATAGATTTTTCTGAGGTATAAATAATAAATACCCCTTCTTTTTCCCTCCCTTCTCTAAGGAGAGCCCTTGCTGATGGAAAAAGAGCCACTATTTTGAAGCCTAATTGGCCAAAGGTTAGTTTCATATCCATTACAAAATTGTTTTGTTTGTACTGTAAATCAGCATAAGAACCCAGAGTGTTAGTTACAGGTTTGACCCAAGTAGATGTGATGGCTTCTCATCTCTGTTTAGAACTAACGATAAACACAGTACCTTGTGGACTAAGAATTCTGCTTCAGTCAGCCAAGTACATAGTTTTCTTATTTTAAAAATGTTGTTTTGACGTGTGTGTAAGTGTTGTTGTTCTGCATGTGTCAAGACAAAAGAAACATCTATTACATTGTTGTGCGTAGGTATGTTATCACAATGCTATAGAAAGAATATACGTAGTCCTTACAATAAATCCTGGTTAATAATCAACACCTATTTTTCTGGTATTCTTGGCCTAAAGAAGAGTGTATAAGGGATAGTTACAGAATTGGAGAGTACTAGTTGAGATTAGGGGAAAATCAGATCTGTTCTTTTCCAAAGCCAGAGGCTAGATGCTATTCCCAGTGAATTATCTTTCTGTGTCAGTGTGCTAAGTAGTTGAAAACTTTGATTATTCATCATTTGACCTGAAAAGGGTAGAATAGGTAACTTTTGAGTATGTAAATTTTTACATTGTATTGTCTACTGCAGCTTTTTTGGATATAAATTGTTTTCTTATTTGTGTGAATAAATGCTTGAAATTCAAACTTATGTCCGTGTAGGGTCACTACCACTTCTGTAAGGCACTGTCATTATTGGGGGAACACGAACTGGCTTTGAAAGCTAATGAGAGAGCTCAGGAACTATGCAAGAATATTCTTGATGGATTTAAGGATCTTATTCAACAAAATGACAAGTTAAAGAAGACATTAGAAGAAATCAATGGTAACCTTTTCTGATTTCAAGATTACCTTGAACACAGCAAAATTTTTTCAGTGGTAATTTTCCCCTGAAAACAGCTAATTCTTCTCTTTTTCTTCCCATATAATTTTCTATAGGTATTAAACAGCATAAACAGAAACCAAAGAAGTCGCTTCTTGAGAAAAAGTAAGCATCTGTCAAGTGAGCTTATTTCTTTCTAATTAACAGTATTTAGTATAAGATTGAAGTAATATACAGCATAGATATTGCTTGCCTTTTGTTATCTATCAGTAAATAGCGATGGAAGGAATGAACTGATTAGAACTGCAACCACAGTGCAGTTGAGGAGTAAAGAGGACTTTGAGGTAAATAAGCTATCTTGGAATATGTTCCACTTCCAAACAGTTTCCTTCAGCATTGTTTTACGCGTTAGAAACATGGAGACATAACTGTTTCCTGTTGCTTTTTGTCCTGTCAAGTTGAAGTGTTTTGCTGTTGAGCAAAATTCGACAACGGAAAACATCAGTGCGATCACACCAACCTTCTTATGTTAACTTTGCTGTAGAAGTTCACTAAGAGATGAAGCTGGTTTGAGGAACTGGATGCTAGCAAATGCATTTTGACAATGCTAGAAGTGAATGTGTAAGCGGATTTGTAGGAGCTTGGTTTTGCTACATGTATTCTTTTGCCTTGCCCAGAGAGAGGAGAGATTCTGCGTTCACACATTTAGCTAAGTTATAACACATGTTTTTTTGTCTTAAATGTTTTTTCTAAAATGTCCTTTTGTTTTTTATTGGTGTACTTATAGTAATGTGCTGTGTTTCAAAAACAGTACAGTCAGTAAACTATTAAACAGCCTTTTGAAAACCTGAAAATTCTGGAGGAACTCAAATTTGTTTCCCTTCCATAGCGCAAAAATAAAATGTGGTCTTGGGCAAGATTGATTTTTTTGTTTGTTTGTTTGTTTATTTTGTATTGTTTTTTTCAATTAGTTACTTTAAAAAAAAATGCAGTAATTCAGTTCCTGTCCCTTTTATAGAAAACTGGTTTTTTTTGGTTGTTATATATTTATATGTTTGCGTAGCTTTAGATTGTGCAATTTGAGGTTATAAAAAATAAGTGTTTGATCAAACCCTTTAAATACGCTTACTCAATTTCACTTTTATGAAGGGTAGACTTCCTGTATTTGTCTTTGTTTTTTTCATGATATGTGTATGGTATGTGTCTTGAATATTGGGAAAAGATGACACTCGAAAAACTAGGATTCTCTTTTTTTACGTATCAGAGACTGCAGTTCTTCAGAATCCCATTTAATAATATCTCAAGAACAAAAAGAAATAGAAAAAGACAGAAAGAGAACACATTCTGATTCTAAAGATCATCATTGTCCTCAAAAACATGATACCAGGGTAAGTTACGCTACAGCTGGCATTGCAACACTAGCATTGTGTTGATTTCCATCATCTTGGAATTTGTTATTTAATGGTTTGGCTGAAATTTTGCAGCCAGTGTGTTTTAATAATTGTGTGCTTTCTCAGCCAATTGCACTTTCCCTGTAATATTTAACTACCAAGTCTGTGTTCAGAACTTTGGATTTGAAAGGAGGTGGGGGGTGGTTGCTTGAATGAGGAAGTGGAGGCTGTATGTTATGAGGAGGAGAAGGGTCTCTTCAGGGTTATTGAAAGTAAGACTGAAGGCTTGTCTGATTTAACTGACTGTCCAGTCCTCCTGTCAGAGTGCATTCAGATGTGGGGCTCCTTTCGGCTTTAGGAGAAGACGTGTAACGGAATTCAGTGGAAGACGCTTTAGCCAAAGTTAATCCATATACAGAGCTTTTGCTATACTGGAGCATCTTTTTGCACTGATAATGTGATGTTAAAGTTGCAGACTGGTTACAGACTGTTTTTCATGCTGTGTTAACAGATTTCTTTGGTATGGGGAAAACGTTGGGTAAAGAGTATGAATAGTATGCTTAACTGGATTGTGTTAAAACTAGGGTTTGTGGTTCTCAAATAGCTTTTTAAAACAAGTGCAGTATAATGCTAAAATACAGGACGGACTTGTGTTATTTTAGTAGCCTTTGCAATTCTTTATATTCATTTTTTCAATTTAAAAGATTGTTTACAAGTGCAAATGTTCTACTAGATGAAGCTCACCATGTCAGCCTGTCCCTATCTGTGTTTTCAAAGAAAAGATTGGAACTAGAGAAGTTCACGGCCTAATCACAGTGTCGGCTTTGGCTTCCTTTGAAGCCTGAACCAAACTACCACTTGTTTGGTCAAGGAGCAGAGTGCATCCTTCACAGAAGCTCAATGGAGTAAACTTTGTTCTTTTCATGATTGATTTTTGTTCCTAAAAAATGACTGAGCTAAGGACACATGTTAGTAAAGGGTGACCAAAGAAATCCACCAACAAAAGTCTCTAATTTTGCCTTTTATAAGGTTATTTAACTGTTGAAAGTGCAGTTGTCATGGTTTAAACCATGTTTAAACTATGTAGTTGTGGTTTAAATCTTCTTAGATAGCTCAGCGCCACACAGCTGCGGACTCCCTTCAACAGGAAAGGAGAGCAAATCCTAAGGGTAAAAGGGAGAAAATTCATAGGTTGAGATAAAGACAATTTAACAGGCAAAGCAAAAACTGCATACACAAACAAAGCAAACTGAGGAATTAATTCACTACTTCCAGGCAGATGTTTTGCCATTTCCAGGAAAGCATGGCTTCATCATGCATAATGGTTGCTTGGAAGACAGATGCTGTCACTCAGGACTTCCCCTCCTTTCTACCCCCAGCTTTTATTGCTGTGCATGACGTCACGTTGTGTGGGAGGTATCCTCAGTCAATTGGGGTCAGCTATCCTGGCTTTGTCCCCTTCCAACTTCTCATGCACCCCCAACCTCCTCATTGTCTGGGCTGCAGGTGAAACAGAAAAAGCCTTAATGCTGTGCAAGCATGGCTCAGCAGTAACATCCCTATGTTACAACACTTTTAATCACAAATCCAAAACGCAGCAATACACAAGCTGCTATAAGGAGAGCTAACTTTAGCCCAGGCAAAACCAGTACGTATTTTTTGATTCCATAAAAACCAAACATGCTCCTCCTGAAAAGTGGACAGTTGTGAGGGATTTTTTTGGCGCTTAACTTATTTTAGATGGGTTTGCTAGTGGATGTCAGCAGTATATCCCAGCTGTTGCTTAGTGCCTGTCTCACATTCAGTATCATGGGGAGCCTGTAAACCCTTCCTGCATATAACTTTGCCTGAGTAGGCTATTTTGCTGGATACATGCAGACTGTGACAGTCCTGCTTTAACAGCATGGAATTAAAAATGTAATAATCAACCTCCAGTTTGCTTACAGACAGTTCTTCTCTTTCACACTGTTTATTAATTTAAAAGAAATATTTGTACCTCTTTCTGACTGCCTGTACAGTCATTATTATAAGCTAATCAATAGGTTGTTTGTTATAATTTAGCCTATGAAGGATCTTATAAATAAGCTGTGTAGTACAGAAAACAAGACGATAAAGAATGTGAAGCTACTAGTAAGGTCAAAACAATTTAGTGTGCACATGTGAGAAAACCCTTTCAAGTTTCACGGGAGGGTGGAGCAGCAAAAAAAATGACTTGTTAGTGGAGAAAATGAAACCAATGTACAAGGGCAAAGGCAAGGAAATGAAAGTTTGAAAAAGATAAGCTGTCTCTTGAACATGCAAGAAGTGCTTTAAGATTTGTGACTGTCTTATGAAAACTTTCATCTGCTTTTATGGTATGAAAACCTACATAATGTAGGTCCTTGTAAATTTATCTTCATCTAGGATGAATATTACTGCAAAAAGAAGGCTAATATTTTTCAGACTAGTAGGTTATATAAGTTGATATGAATTTGGGGAGGGAAAGTATAAATGTACAAATATGCTTTCATGAATTAAATTATTTTTCTTTGTCACTTAATTGGGGACCTATTATACCACATTATCATGGTGATTTCTTTGTTTAAAGTTTAGTGTTTACCTTTTTTTTGTTTAAATTTAGAGTGTAATATATGTTCATTTTTTGTTATCTGTGTAAAACTAAGCTAATGTATTTGTCATTAGGTGACTGACATCCAAAGAGCAGAAAGCAAAGGTTGGTCTCTGGAGCTGCCACCAAGTGAGTTTGTTTTTGCTATTTATTAATAGCTAAGTCAGTTTTTCCCTTAGTGTTGCTGTTATTAATACGCAAAAGATATCTAGTGTTATTTTCACAGTAGTAAGCTCTCATGTTTCGCTCCTTTTTCTGTTAGTGTGCAGTTACTTAGATAGTTCTCTTCTGTATTTTTGTCTTACTTCCTTTGTGCTTTTGTAGTTTCAACCTACTTTACATAGACGAATTCATAATTGAAACTGGAACTATGAAGTAGAATGCTGAGTCATAGGCTAGAAATGCTTTCGCTCCTTCTGAGAAAGATACAGGATCTGAAGTATTTTAAATTAAAGAGAAGTGTGTGGGTAGTTTCAATATTCATAATTCCTTTGTGATTACTAAAAGCTCCATATAGGTCCCTAAGGAAAGGATCCTGCACTTAGAGAGGAAGGAGGCCACAAAACATTTTTCAGAATGGATCTTTAGCTACAAACTTTAAGAGGTAGAAGTTGGTGTAATTTATTGTTCTTGGTGGGTTTTTTTTTGTTTGTTTGTTTGTTTGTTTTTTTAACGAGTTAAAAACCAAATCAGACCCAATCCTGTTATGGAGAGAACTCCCACCCCCCAAAACTCCCACAGTGACAGAATTATTTCTCTGTGGTGAAAGTGAAGTTCAAGCAGTTCTGATCTTCAAAGTGAAATCTTTTCCTGGATCTTGCTGCTTTGTTTTTTGTTTGTTTTAATCTCTTGCTAAACCTGCTGTAACCAAAAAAGCTTAAGATGTTTTCCTGACATTCAGAAATTGTGCTTTTTTTAAAATGTTTGTATGAAATACTGCTACTGGATCTGGACCAGCTGCATGCTTGTGCTGTATTCTAAAGCTGTGATCTCCAAGGCAGCAGGTCCTTCTAGTCCTGACTGTGCAACACTCTGAAGGCTTTTTGCTTTGTATGCAAAATACTTAGATGAATAGGTGTCAAAATGCAGAGCATGTAAAAATTGGATTTTAGGAAGCCAGAGAAATACATTACGAAGTATTTTAAAACAAGCAATGGGAGAAGTGATCTTACTCTTGTGGGCTTTGAACATAGAATCATAGAATTATCCAGGCCGGAAGGGACCTCCAAAAGGTCATCTAGTCTGACCTCCCCGCAGTCGCAGGGACACCCCCAACTAGACCAAGTTGCCCAGGGTCTTGTCGAGCTTCGCCTTGAGTATCTCCAGGGAAGGGGCCTCAACCATCTCCCTGGGCAACCTGTTCCAGTGTTTTACCACCCTCAGAGTAAAATATAGACATATATGAACGCCTTGAAGAACTAAGAGATGTATTTGGAGGTGGAAGATGTGAGAAAGGTTGCAAAAGAAGAGTCAAGGTGAATTTGCTGAAAAGATGCTCTGTGGTAGGTTAATATAAAAAGAAAGGAAACTATAAAATGTTGAAGGAACTTATTGCAGAAAGTGTGAATCAGGGAAGGGTTTTAGGGGGAAGTTGAGCTCTGGAAGACAAATCAGTTTTGAAGAACTATCTGTAGTTGGTGAAGGGGCAGAATGAGAAATGCACGGAGGCCATTGGGAATTTTGCATGAGATTGAAGCAAGTGACAACAACTGAATCCAGACCTTTTCCTGAGCGAGAAGGTGTGGTCCGAATAGTAATAAAGTCTGACAACACGTTACTAAACAAAGCTTTATTGAGGCAGTGGAAAAGATCAGCAACAAATGACACACCCATAATGGCAGCGTGCTCAATCACCAATAGCAAATGCAGGATTACAAGTGAAGCCCTGGCTCCAGTTGACTGCCCAGGGATACTTGGTGTCCAGGTCACCTGGCAGCAAGACCAAGCCATGCAAATACCTTTTGAATGCAGGTAAGAATGGCACTGCCCCTTGGCTCCACCAATGGTAGTGGGATTTGAGAGAATTGTACTCTTCAGGAAAAAGGTGGGTTAGTGTCCTGCTGCCCATGTTGGTCAGGGGACAATGTGTCTGCAGTCTGTCTACGCTGCTGATATTAGTGAAGCAGCAGGGTGTCAGAAGGGTAGCTGAGTCTGAGAGTTTGAGGGAAGAGAGCCAGAATGAAAAGGGGAATATTGGGAGAGAACTGAAAATTCTTCTAGGCTTAAGAGATCATAGGACTATGAAATGTTGCTTTGAACATAGTAACTTTTTAAAAAAGAGTGCTGATTCCATAGTGGTTTGTTTAGGTGTTTTTTGTTTTTTGTTTTTTTTTTTCTGTTCTTCCTTCTTCCTCCTCTCCCCTCCTACTTGTTATGTCAGTACCAATGTAGAAGAAAACACTTGATTTGGCTTTGATTTGAAAGGAGGAGTTATGCTTTGAATGACTAGCTGATACAAGTTTACTGTGGGTGGGGAAGAATAGCTTTCTTTTTTCTTAGCCTTTATTCACTTAAGGGCTTAAGACTTGCAGGGGGGTTAATGTAAAGGAACTTTATGCCACTGTATTTTATCTTAAAGTTACTGTCCCTCTTTATTTCAGTTTTTGTCTGCATGTACTATTTTTTTGAGTGTGTGTACATTTTTGTTAAATATCTTTGTTTGCTCTTAATGGAAATATCTAGCAAAAGCAATACACCTACTAATATTTTAAAATGTTTCTGGGGTAAGTGAATCATGTTTGCTGTTGAATTAATATATCTCCTTAAGTATTTTGACTAGAATTCATCAGGATTTGCTTGTTACATTTACTTGAAAATATTTTTTAAAACTTTAAAAGCAGTATGTTTTTGTAAGTTGCGTAGTGTATAGGAGTAGTAGTTTCTGTATGAAACTTTTCTGAAAAAAATTCGTTGAATGAAATGGATGAAAAAAATAGTCCTGATTAATTCCTTTGGTGTGAGGGAAGGCTTTTATTCTGTTATCTTCATTAAGATTTTATTTTGAATGCTAGATAGGTTCCTCAAGAGAAGGGAACCTATGTAATGATGAAGAGGTAATATATTGCTATATCTAAATAGTTAAAGGATGATATGGTTGAAGTGTTTTCTGGCTTTCAAAAGGATAATTATTTTCCATCATTTAAATGTCTCTGTTTTGAGGAATTTGTGATAATTATTATTGTAGCTTTGGAGTTTTTAATGCATATGAAGTCTTTCAACAGACATCTGTTCAGACTCCTGTGTGACCATTTAAAGAAATAGTCTGTGAAATAATTCTGAAGATGTTCTGTCTTTATGACAGTGAGATTATTTTTTTGTTGTTGTTGTTTTGATTAAATTTTATGTCCTTCAGTAGTTTTTAATGAAAAATTCTCTGTGTCACAATGCATGAAGCGTGTATGCATATGATTTAACTTGAGAAACAAGTACATGAGAGATCCCACTAGCTTGGGCAAATTGCTCAGATGAATAGACTTGTATTTTTTCACAGTGTCTCTCAGTATTTTTTTAATCTATCATATAAAATACTTCTGTGAACTTAATGAAATAAACATTTTGAAGCATAGTTACTGAAATTTTATATATAAAATTGATAACTCTGTTTTTCAAACTTGATTTTATGATAGTTCAGCATAAGTGTAATAATTAGTCAAGCAATATTTAGTGATTTAGGTAGCCATGCCTTATGTTTGTGTTCCAGTGCTTGAATAACTTGAATCCAGGTGCTGAACTGTATGTTATCCCTGTGATAGAGTCCAATATTAGGAAGCTGCAGTTACCTTCTAAACTGCTCCTTAAAGATTATAGCTGGAACTATCTCCTCTTGGAGCAGGTAGCTGACTTGGAAGGCAGCATTCCTACTTGTAAAATCCATTAGGTTTAACTAGCAAAACGTCTGCTGCCCGTACCCCTTCAGCTTGGCATGTGTAATAAGGAACATCTGCGATGTGATGCTCAGCGGTTCTGCAGCTGAATTTGTCAGCTGCTTTATAGTTAATTAATTAATCAGGTTAATTTTTTTTGCTTTGCTTGTCTAATTATCTGGTTACTACAAGGCCGCTCTCCCATAAGTGGATTTTGTCACTGTTGCTGTTAATACCTTGTGAAGTTCTAACTTCAGGATTCTTGAAAATTAAAAACTTCAGGACTTAATCATGAGTATGCATATGCACATTCAGATGCCTAATGTTATAATTCCACAGAAAATGGTTGAGGGTTTGTTTTGCAGTTAATGGGATGGTTTCTGGGGTTTGACGGATAACAATAAAGTATTAAAACATGTTTTCTTCTTCCTTGTTACTAATGAATTGTTTACACAGCTTGTAGAGCCCTGTAACTACTCAACAGTGTTAGATCTCTGAAATCGTGTGGGTATTAGTAAAGTTTTGAGCAAAGTTTTTGGGAATAAGTTTCAGAGTTAGAAATTAATCGGTATCATGTGATAGATTCTTTCTTGTCTTTGTGATCCAGTATTTCCACGTAGTCAAACATTTGTATGTTGTAATCCGGGACTTTTATCTTGATCTGACTCATGTTTATATTTCTTAGAAAAAAGTGGATTGAATTTAATTGCTTTAGCGATGCATTTTTAAAGTAGCAGATTTTGTAAAATTTCTGTAGTTGGTTTTGAACTTACATGGTGATCTGTTATTCCCTTTAAAAATTCTAGTTGTTAACTAATAGTGAATAATATCAGCTGTGGTTTTCTATAACATAACTGATTTCTTTAGCTTGGAGTCCACTTTAATACAATTGTTACAAATATTGTAGAGTCATATAATATCTTACAGAATTTTAAGATTTTTTTGCTTATTTCAAGTATCTTTCTCCTTTACAGCATTAATAAAACTTTGTACTATTTAATAAAAATTATATCAAATTCACACAGTGACATGTGGCTTTTTAAAAAGTGTCTTGGTTGTGTTAGTTTCCAGGACTGTAAATGTTTAAGATCTGTTACTTATGAAGCAACATGTGACTTCTGAGTGCATTTTTTTTTTCCTTTCTTTTAGGTGATGGTCATTTTGTTTGAAATGCTTTTTCTCATTACAGGCCAAAGTCATCAAAGTAAAGGAAGGCCAAAACCCAAAACTAGTGACTCTGAAAAAACGAGGTAAGAAACTTTTAAGATTTATTTTTCTTTTGAGTTATTTTATGTAGTGCTTAAAAACAGGTTAATGCAACTTTGACTTGCTGCTTGCTCTTTGCTAATTACTTCACTTATATTGTTTACATACTCTTCAGGAATAATGTTGTGTTAAGATAGCTGATTAAAGTTCACAAAATTCCAATTTTCATGAAGAGCCTGAGTTATTACTTGAAAACCAAGTATTTTCCAAAGCTCAGTTGAGTTTTAGTAAACGGAGGCATAATTTTAATAGTCACTGTTTAAAAACTGTTGTCCAAAAGCAAGTCACACAGTGTAGACATAACAAAACATGTTCTTTTACAGCAAAAGATAATGAGAATCTTGCTCTGATTGTTACGTTCAAACTTAAGTGTGACATATCGCACCCTCTGTCTTATTTTCAAGGCCTCTTTGTGCTAGTTCTACTCTTTGTACCAAAGAATGTTTAAAACTTCCCTGACACTTCATGTGCTATTAAGAAGAGATCTGTGAGGAAACATTCCAAGCCAGTCTCAGAACTGAACATTGGAAAAGAATGCTTACTTAGAGTTCTTTAAATTTTTGTAGATATGAATTGCTACTTAAAGCATATTGCTGTCTAATTTTAAGTATGTGAATATTCCCCGTAGCATATACTGAATGTAAATTAGTATGTTTGGTGGTTTGGGACTGAAATTAAATTAGTTGAGATAAAAAGCACTATAGTTTTTATGGACAAATTTTATGCTTCAATCTTCTATAACATTTAAAGCAAAGTTTAAAAAAAAAATAATACTTTCCAGTGATACTGGGGCCAAAGTGCTCTGAATAGGTTTGAGGAAATCACTGCATTTATAGGCGCTTTTGTATGCCAGCATTATGTCCTCATCTAATAGATAGTTGAGAAGTAAAGAAATGTTACCGTTGACTTACAAGGTGACTGGGGCAAATGATGACTAACCATTTAAGGCCATGCAAATGTGGAAGCTTTTGGTGTTTTAATCTGAGCTGTGAAATTACACAACTTAAGCTCTGACTGTACTTTGTTGCTTGTATGCTTCTTCAGCTTGGGTTTTTTAGTTGTATTTAGGATGTTTAAAACCAGATGAGGGGAACAGCAAAATAAACTCTTTATAAATGAAAGAGGAAAGTTTCCATTAGATGCCAATGGATTTCTCACTTGAAAAGAGTTTGAGCTTTTTAGAAACCTGGGAACTGAACCTGATTATCCCCAGTCCTAATCTAAGTATGACCATGAAACCTACCATTTTTTAATCTATATGTACTATAGTACAATTCTTTTGTTTTTCCATAACTCTTTTTGAATACCACTGTAGTTAGAACAATTGAAATTTTGTCCTAGGAAAGGCCATTTATGTTATTTAACTGGGTTGCCACTCACTACTTTGTTCTTTCGATTTGAGAGGAGGGGAAAAACATTAGAATTCACTATGAGAACAAATCCTCTTTAAAGTAACTGAACTATCTATAAAATTGCTTCTCTCATGGGAAAGTTTTTTAGCTCTGTAAAAACCACGCAGTTTCTCAACAAGTGAAGTGCACAGTCAGTTACAATCTTACCTCAATTTCTGTAATTAGCCAGTTCCTTGGGTTCCAGAAATCTAGGGAATCCTCTGAAACGGTATGAATTTATCTAAGATGATGAGCATTTCATGCTTTTGAATGTGGGACAAAACTGAATGTATATTAGCAAATGGTGATACAGTAGCATTAAGGACTGAGTAGCAATCGTAACATTGAGGATTTAGTTTAGGGTATTAAGCAATACTTTGCCCCTTCATTATACTTTCTCTATTCTCCAGTTGTGCATGATGTTTCTTCTGCAGTAGTGGAAAGGAAGAGCTAGGAAGAATAATTCTGTTCCTCTCTGCTCTCCCTGCCCCCACCATGCCTAGCTTCTACATGTATTTGATTTTAAGCGGTGGTTGTGCTAGGATAAAGGATCCTGTACTTAAGAGTACAGAAGGAGGCAGAGGCTTAAGCACCTTCTTATACTGCTGCCTTTGGTATAGGGAAATTCTCTAGTCATTTATCCCACCACGTCGTACGAACAACTCAGCTGAGAATAAGGTAGAGAAGATAAAAGAAAACAAATAAAATTATGGAGAAGACTGCTACTTCCCTGAAGCCTTAGTTATTCCAGAGCCAGAATTATATGAACTATGTAAACAGTATTATAACAATTGATAATGTTATAGTATGTTAGCACCATTGTGAAAGCTTGCCACAATACTTTCTACCCTATAGGCAAATGTGATATGATTGATAAAAGTGCAGACATTTCTGCTTCTTGAAAATTACACTACATGTAAAGTACATGTACAAACTCATGATGCCATTGTCCTGTTATTTGTAGAGATCACCTTGATTCAAAGATGGAATCTAAAGCTATCCAAGATAAACTCTTCTGTAACATGCAACAGGTAACTGGGAATTCATTAGCATATGACCTTAAGTGTAAATGATTTGTCACCTTATAGTAACACTGGCCAAAAACTCCGTTCACCAAAAATCTTAATGCTTTATGCTTGACCTGACGTTTATCAGAAGACAAAGATTTTGTAATTACACTGATTTCTACTGTCATGTTGCTGCGGACTTCTTTTTGCTTCTCCTCCTTCCCCTCATGTAAGACCTTACACTGGAAGTTAGTGTAAGAAAAGTCAGTGTAGTAA
Organism: Pedionomus torquatus; assembly: GCA_013398155.1. Taxonomy (NCBI): domain Eukaryota; kingdom Metazoa; phylum Chordata; class Aves; order Charadriiformes; family Pedionomidae; genus Pedionomus; species Pedionomus torquatus. Next base: position 28,519 of record VZRU01016226.1, read on the forward strand.
TAGAATAACTTAGCTGAAACCATGAGTTAGTAATATAGCTCTCTTTTATCTTCATTTCTAAGAAAAACTACAAAAATTGCTGGGAATTATTCAAGGATTTATAATACCCCTCCCAAAGTTCTGACTATGTTTTCTTGTGTTTGATACGTACAGCTTGAAATAACCGTAGAAGGTTTTGTTGGATGCTATAACAGGACTCTCTGCCTAGGCGTGGGGGGATATCTTCAACTGTACCCTGCTTGTATGAGTTTTCTGGCAGAAAAATAGCAGAGATATAGGGAGTTCATGCTCCTTAGTGCTGAACGACCCTGAGGATTAGCCTGACTTGGCAGCCCCAACAACAAGGGTAGGATGTGAAACCAGATGTTACCAAAAGGAACAAAAGGATAAAAATGAACAGTGTTTTGCTGAGTTAGAAGGTTTGGCTTAACAACTAATGACTGGCAATCAGTCACTTTACACTATAGAAGCCTAGCCCTGTCTTTGAATGGGAGGGATTCTAGTGTGCATGCTCCATAGGAGTGTGTTTGGAATTCCTCCCTTGAGTGGGGGCATCCCTCAAGGTTACCCTTTGAGATGGAGAGAAAGAGAGCTACCCACAGTTGGCAACATGGGTGATTAACATCAGTCTCTATAAAAATAACTACATATCATAATTGTAATTAATAGTAGCTGTAGCATTTATACCACACAGTAGATGTTCTGATTAATGTCCTTTAGCCTGATCACACCATTATCAATTATAATACAGTTTTTAAAATTTGCTTACATATCTATAGTTTAGTTTTCCATCCTTTGTCCCATCCCATGGGACAAACAGCTGTTTAAAATGCTATAAAATTCATAAATTGAGAATTCCCAGGTCTTACCAGCATTGAATGATGAGTATCCCAAAGTTCTTGAATGAAATCATGGGGATGTAGATAATTAATCATTTCTTCTCTGTAAATTTGGGGAAGTAGACACCAGTAATCTCTGTATTGAGTAATTATCTCATAAAACAAAATGGATTCAGGAGAATGGGCAGATTCTGTGTGAACTAAGATACCTTCTTTACTTTAAAATATCTGTTTTTGTAAGGTTAAGGCATTATAAGTATCAAAAGTAACATTTTTTTAGTTGGCTTAATCAGCTTTATATGTCGCAGAGCTTAACATTGCAAGCTTAATATTAATTAATATAACTTGTTCTGTTCTGTAACTATATGCTCTGACAGCATTACATTACATCAGTAGTTCAAGGAAATTAAAATGAGTCTTAACTATTTTTTCATTAACTCATTTCTGCATTTTGATCTCTTCTGTGTGTATTTGCAGTTTCTGCTGTCCCTGCCATTTTTGTTTATGACTGTCATTAGATCCATGGGTATTTTGTTCTGTTTGTCCTTTTGGGTCAGTTGACAGGTTGAAGACAAAAGATGATCAAAATTCATAGATGCTTAGGAAAATACATTCTAGACATGTATTAATTTTAGTATTTCAAAAGCACAATTCAATTCACATGAATTCAGTTAAGTACACCTTCAGAATAGTGTTTAAAAAGATCAGTCAACTCAAAAGTTATGTTACCTTCTTCCAAAACTTTTCCAGTTTTTCCCTGCCCACGACCCTGTCTTCAGAATCCTCGCCTCAAATTAAAATATATAGATGGACCTCCTTGTTATTCTTTGTGTTTTCCTTATGATTGCAGAAGTAGGAGTTGGAGTAGCTTCTTAAACAGTCAAATTACTTCTACTGTGGCACAAAGTTCTTCTTCCCAATGCTACTTTTATTTTAGTGTTTCAACAGATCAAGGGAATAGAAGTTCCTCATTCTGTAACTGCTTGTTTTCATTTACAGTCTCACTGCTGAAAATTCCCACAGGCTTCAGGAAGAATAACAATGCATTCTGAAACCTTCTAGCATTAACCTAGATGGGGTGAAATTATAGTCTGAAGGAAGTAGGTCTCAGGCTTTTTAAAAAAGTTTGTATACAAAATGGAGTGTGCAAGTAAGGAAAGGCCTAAGTCTGGGTTTGGGGGTTTTTTTGTGTAAGGATTAAAATGATTGAACTAAACTTCCTGGAGAGAAAAAGATCTAAGCTTAGAACAAAAAACTAGATTTTTAAGAGATTAGCAGCAGCAGGCCCATGAAAATCTTAAGTTTTTAGAAGTTGAATGTAAAACAGTTTTATAAAAGTGTACCTGATTTGCTGCCTTAAAAGTGAAATTGTGATAAAACTGTAGGAAGTACAGGATTTTAAAAGTCTGTCCTCAAACCAGGACAGTTAGGTGTTTTACCAAATAGCTTGCTTGCTTTAGAATAAAAAAGAAAAAAAAAAAAAAAAAAAAANAATAGCAAAAAAAAAAAAAAAAAAAAAAAGAGGAAAATACTTTTCTTTTGGACTTAATATTTTCCTAAATATTTCAGGTGGATTTAGCTGTGTTGCCAGAAGAGGTTAAATCCCTTGTTCGTGATGGTTATACAGCCTTGATGGATCAGCGGTGTCACAGTGCTGAGCAAGCCTTTTCACAATTGTTGAGCATTCTAAATCCCTCAGAATTAAAGGTAAACTGAGAGGAGCCCTGTAGTTTATTAGAATAATTGAAGTTCATGTTTTCTATACTGTGGTTCATTCTTTCCTTCCACCAAAATAGTCATTGTTACTGAATTGTTGCCTGTGATGTTGATTACAATGCAGTATTTCCCTGGTAAAAGGGCCACAAAACTTAGAAGTGAGAACAGGATAAAAAAACAATATTTGCAGAATAAGTTTCTGTTTTTTAAAAAAAGGGAAGACTGCATGATCTTATCAGGTGTATTTTTAAATGTTCGGCATACACGTGCATTTCTAGATGAAATTGAAAACATATTTACCAAAAAAAATAGTAGAATAATATAAGGTACTCTTCAAATACCTTATTTGACAAAAAACTACTGTCCGTTGTCAGCTTAACCTTTATTCATCATAACGTAGAGTAAAAAAAATTTATGTCCTTCAGATCATTTAACCCTTTTATAGCAAGTACCATGAAATTTTGTGTTTAGGTGTGTAGCCAATTAGCTATTGACCTGTTTGTCATCTTAGTTTTCTTTAAATTATTGTACTGTTCCAATAAGTTCTGTGTGACAGTGTATCTGCAAGTGTGTTGATGAGTTTCAAGCTCTCGTTTTAGTAAGGGCTGTTGGAGTGCCAAATAACCAGCAGTAAAGGTGTAGTTAGCCTTCACTTGTTACACTAATTGCAACGTAACTATGGGTAGAGGCTGTGATAGGAAAATCTCTTCTCATCCTTCTTAACTCTGTAGTAGTGAAGATGGTCAATTCTCAGTATACAGTAATGTTCTAGTTACTAGCAAAGTGCTTTTCTGCATGCTGCTACTATAATTTGACTCTATTTACAGCAACTGAATCTCCGTATTATTAATTATGTTGTAATCATCTATGGACATGCCACTGCTCTTCTTGGAATAGGGCAACCTGAGGTATGACTTTAAGCCACTATATTGTTTTTACTCACAATTCTAGTTCAGGTAGTTTGCCATCCGTTTTTGCTGCGGGTTTCTTTTTTTTTTTTTTTCTTTTTTTGTTACAGGCATAAGATTAGTAGGGAAGGAAAGCTTTGGTCACATTTAGAATCATAGAGTTTAATATCTGGGACTAGATATTTAATGGCTTTAGATAAATTAAGCTACTAAATAAAATTTCTTTTTAAGCTTTCAAATGAGTTTCTTAAGTAATAATGGAATATAACCAATTATTTTTTCTTCTGCTTTGCTGTAATTTGGTTATGCAGTAGTGTTTCAGACACAAACATTGAGCTTCTAAAACAAGAGAATGCTTTTGGTTCTGGAAAACAGAAGTGTGGGTTGTTTTGGTTTGGGTGGGGATTGTTAGGTTTTTTTCCCTGCAGTGTTTAAAAATATTGAGTGTCTTACAATGAGTTTAAAAACCTCTGGGTGTTTGTAGCTCAGTGAGCTCAATCATTTAATTAAATCATTTCAGAAGAAGCTTTTGTTTGCAGAATAAGTTTCTGTTTTTTTAAAAAAGGGAAGACTCTGCATGATCTTTAGGCTC